>NC_033666.1:99734693-99772236 GCF_000165445.2 Microcebus murinus
GCAATTTGGAAAAGGAAGGTTGTGCATAACTTGGTGGGTCCTCTATTATAAATTCTGTGAGCTGGTTAACGAATGCCAGCACATGTGAGTGAATTCTGGAAGTGAAGGAAATCATTTTTTACTTAAATGCCGACCAGCCTGCATTCGCAGGCAGCAATGAGTGTCTCTTAGTACATGTTGTTTAGTCGTTTCTCTTGCCTGACATCTTACTAAGATTTATACACTTTCAATAACTGGTTAATCCACTGAAAAGCGATCAAAGTTAAAACTTCCAGATGCTAACCATCAGCTATAACAATCTAAGTAATGTAGGTTATAAACATCTCTTTCCTTCCTGATATTTAAACTCAAAGCCCGTGACTACTTTTCGTACCCAATAGCATAGAATAATAAGGCCGTTTTCAAAATTCCTATCCTTCCAGTCTTTTAGGGTTGGTTCCAATCCGGTTCATGGACTCTTATCTAAGAGCGCCTTTAAAGAAAAGCCATTGGTTTTCTGATGCATAGGACTAATCAGTTAAAACTCTGAGCTTAGGAGATCTGAATCAGGGTACAGTTTTAATACCTCATCTACTTTGCTTTTGAAGCTCTACAGTGTTTTTCATGTGAAAATGGATAGGCTGGAGCATGTTAAATATCTTATTTTCAGGCACAAGGATAAGGAGGGAGGGTAGAATATAGTACCTAAAGAATAAAGTCACATGCTTAACATCACAGTAGGTAATGAGAAAAAGATGGGCTGATCAAAGATTAGTTTTTCTTTTTACTCTGGTACTCAGTTTTAGGGCGGTTTTGTTGCTTTTTAATTGTATGAAGATGAACATTTTCATTAGCTGTTGACTATCTACTCTGGTATCCCCAATTTTCTAAGACATGATTCTGAGCTTAACAAGCACCACCTACCACTATACCATAGGAGATTACATAATTGTAGAAAACTAGTAAAACACGGATATACACGGCTGAGGGAAACAGCAAGGTATTGATCCTGGCAGGGTGGAGTGAATTGGACACAGACGGGGGATGGACATTTCTTAGCTGTGCCCCATCTAATGTGAGCACAGTAAACATTCATTTGAATTGAATTTTGAGAGTGTTTTTTTATTTTATGAGGGAACAGATTGCTTAATTCCCTTGTGTTAATATCCATAATAGTTTTATGAGACTTTATAAACAGACCTTAACACTTGACAGGGCACAAGAAAATATAACATGAACTATGGAAACTTTATTATTCTATTGGGTTATACACATTGCCACAATCTCAGTGGTCAAAGAATATGAATATATTGTATCTTACAGTTTTGTAGCTAGAAGTCTGGAAATGAGTCACACTGGGTAAATCCATGGCGGGTATAAGTTCCGTTCGGAGGCATCCAGAGAAGATCATTTTTTGCCACATTCCTTGGCCCTTTCAAGTCACAGCAGCAGTGGACGAGTTGAGTCTCACACAGTCACCTCACATCACCCGTCCTGTCTTCTGCACTTCTTCTACGTAAGGCCTTGATTGCTTTGGGTCCACTTGGATAATCCAAGCAGAATCTCTTCTATTTAAAATCTATTGGTTAGCAACTTTAATTTCTTGCCAATGTAATTTAACACAGTCACTGATTCTGGGGTCTAGGAGGTGATGCACCTTGCAATGCCATTTTTATGACAGGATAAACATTCTTATTCTTCTAGAGCGGGTTTGAATCAGTAGAGAGTAGAGGATATTTAGGTTTTTTAGTGTTTGCACTAGGCATTTGTGTGAAAGGTATGTATGAGTTTATGTACAATTAGGGTATAATGCACTGTTGTACCTTGAAGTATATATATATGATGTGCAATAGTATATCACAACATGGCAGAAATTTTTCTTTCAATAGACCATTTACATTAAGTATTATGATATCTAGATCCATTATTTTTGTTTTTTATATTTATACTGTTTCGTCTTGTTTTATTTTCTGGCCTCCTTGGATTACTTGAAAATGTCCTATGTTTCCATTTTAGTGCTTGTGAAGTTTTGAGCTTTTTGTGCGGGCTGATTATGTGCTCTAGGTTCACAACACATACTTAACACAGGCCTGACGTTATCAGCATTTTACACTTCCCATGAGCGCAGAAACCTTATCTCCCTGCTTTTTCTCTCGTGTTATAACTAATCATCTGTAAATATTTCTCAGATATTTAGCAACACAGAGTATTTTATAATTTTTGCTTCATTTGTAACATATTTAGAAACTGAAATAGAAAAAGAAGAGTATTGTGTTACCACCATTTTCACTTTTGTTGTTCTTCTTCCTCTCGAGTTCAAAGATCTCCTGCTTTCATTCCTTTCTGTTTGGAGAACTTCATTTAGCTATTGTTTTAAGGTAGGTTGATTGGAAGTAAATTCTCTTAGATTTCTTTTATTTAAAAATGTCTTGATTTCCTTTCCATATTGAAGGATATTTTCACTGGACATAAACCTCTGATTGACAATTCTTTCCTATCAGCATTTTAAATATTTATGTTAATTCCTTCTGGCTTTTATGGTTTCTGGTGATAAAACCACTGTTATTCACACTGCTTTTCCCCTATAATATGGTGTCATTTCTTTCTCGTTGCTTTCAAGACTTTAATTGTCAGAAATTTGACTATGCTGTTCAAGGCATGGATTTCCATGGGTACATTCTGGTTGGAATTTTCGCAGCTTTTTGAATCTGTCCCTTGTCTCCCCTATTCATTCAATGTATGCTTCTTTATGGGACCAAAAAAAGAAGCAAAAACTTGTGGTAATATTCTCTATTTTTACCAAGATTTGCCTACCCTCTAATACCTCTCCATCTGCAACACTATTTATCTGCCATATTTATTGCAAATGTTCTTGAAAGCTGTTTGTCTTTATAGCCCTTACTCTTCACTTCCAATTTTCTCTTCCACACACACCATAGAGGCTATTTGACTCACCAGTCCAATTCTGACTTAGTCATCCTCCATTCCACCCAACTCAGGAGTCAGTTCTCAGTCCTACATCTCCTTTGACCTTCTCAGTAATTTGCCACCATTGATCACACTCTCGTAAAGACATTAATGATACATCTAGGCCCTTCACATTCTCTCTTAAGTGTCACAACCTCTCCTGTTTCCCTCTGCAACCACAAACTTATGCTGTTGAATCCCCAGGAGAGTTTCAGACTAGGTCCAAAGATCTGATTATTGAGACAATGTGGATTGCCAAGAAAGAAAGCAATTCTTAATATGACAGACATTTAGTTGGGAGAATAGGAGATGCTGCTTGAAATCCATCTCTCAGACTAATGGATATCATGGCCTTTTAAAAGAGGGGCCATATGTCTTGGGGCAGGTCATGGTGTACCACACAAGGGGCTCCAGGCATTGGAAATAGGTTGTGGGGGATGGTGAGTCTTGTCAGGAAGTCTTCCCAGGAGCCTTCAGACTCTCAGCTCCTTTGTCATACAGAAAATATACCAGTTCTGGGAAGCAAATCAAAAGGTAAAGTAGATAGTTAGGGAGACAAAAAAGGTCACTGAAATTTGTGCCCTGGGGTGACCAATTACAACTCCCCCCTTTCTTTTTAAGTCATTCCTCAATCTTGGGGAATGAGAACGTTGATATATGTGGCTGCTTCATGCTGAAATGTGGTATAGTTTGGTTATGAGAATGAATGTACATGTTCAGCCAGTAGCTGAAAGATTTTATTAAATGTTGCTGAGTTGCAACCCTCTCGCCATCAAGGTAGTAAGTATACCAAAAGAAGTACCCATCCCCATCTGGAGTCCATCTCACGAAATACTGTCCCAGTGTTCCCCAGATGGAATCTCCATCCTAAAATTCCCCTAGTCATTTATGAAAACAATTTTGGGTAGCTGATCCAGCAGTGACATAGGTTAGCAGAAGAGGCAATAGATTGTGAGCTCTTAACTAATAATTCTCAAGCAAAAGCAAGACATACAGGGTATATGTTTTCAGATGACCAAGGGAGTAGGGTTTGGGCTTTTGGCCAGTAGCCACAACATACCCAGCTTTGCATTGTCCCTGTTTCATAATGCTGCTTTGATCCATAAACAGCTCCTTGTCGGGGTCAGATAGGGGCTGATCAGGAAAATCCTGGAGACTAGAATACACTTGGTCAATTATCTGAATGCAATCATTGAATGGGAAGCGAGAGTCTACAGGGAACAAATTGGCTGGATTTAAAGTGGACACCAGCTTTCAAGTTGTATTAGGATTATCTAAAAAAATAGCCTCATATTTACCTCTCCAGCCATTCACCAGTAACCATTAGCCTCCTTTTTGTTCTAGTAGGGGTAATACCTAATGCAAGGTATGAACAATCACCAGTTAGCCAACGTTAAACTTTTCAGCTTCCAGAGAAATATCAAAAGTAGCAGGTACCACTCTCAGACAAGTGAGCAATCCTTTGTTACTACATCCAATTGCTCAGAGAAATAAAGTGCAGGTGGCTTGTTGTCCCTCAAAGTTTGCTTCAATACCCTGAGTCCAGTTCTTTGCTCTCTTGAATAAACAAATCAGAAGGCTCATATAAGTCCAAGGGGCCCAATACAGGAGCAGTTATTAAGTTTTCATAGTCAAGAAAGCCTTGTGGTATTTGCTGGTCTAAGTAAATAGTTCTTTTTCATCCTCTTTTAAGGCTTTACACAGGTGTATTGCTGTTAGCCTGAAGTTAGGAATCTAAATCTGGCAAAACCTGACCCTAGCCAGGAATCCTCGCAACCGCTGTGGGTGGAACAGATTGGTGTTGGATTTACTATCTCTCTCTAATCTGGAAAGAGGTTCTGAGTTTCAAGAGACAGGCCACCTCCACTATTTGGCATATTGTCTTTAGATCTTGAACAAACTGGTATCCTGAGTTCCTAGATTTTTTCCTTTTTGACAGACATAATGAGACAATAATTAGGTTTGTCTGACCTCCCTTCCCTCCTCACGGCCAGGAACTGAGGTTTCAGTTTTCTTTATCCTTGGGGTCTCCATGGCCAAGAGGGGTTCATTCTCTCAGTGGGGGAAGTGCCTAGGATTTTCATTTTAGTTTACATTTCTCCATTTGGGCCAAGATTCACCAGAGTCAACATTAATGGCCAAACTTTTATTTTGTCCCATCATTGCCAGGGTGGTGTAGATATCTACTCCAGTTCAATCACATCCTATGGGGGGAGCCTGTGGCCAAATAATTTAAATAAAAAGACTTATAGCTAATTAAATGGTCTAGGTCAGATGGGAATGGCGTTGGATAGGCATTTGTTAAACTCTGAAAAACAAATGCCAAAAGCAAGGTTATAAAATTAATTTATGAATGAGCATCAGGCTACTGTCAGACTCAAAAGAATTTGCTATAGAAAACATAGCATTTGTTTTTTTGGGGGGGGAATGGGCAATATATGTAAACTTAACACCTGTATCCCCATAATACACTAAAATAAAAAAATAAAAATAAATAAATAAATAAAATACATCCGAGCTGAGGATTTAGAGACTATCATATCAGAATAAACAAACAACATTTTAAACAAAAACATTATAAGTCCTGCCTAGTTCTGACAATGACAGGAAAATGGAAGCTTACAGGTAGCTAAACATTGAAATTATCTAGATTTTTCAGACATTTGTCAAAGATCTTAAAAGGCTCAAAACATTTGATTGAAATAGAACTACAGTTATTATAAAATAATAGTAATTCACTTATTCAAGTCTGATAAACAAACATTAATGGCAATACAGAAATAATCTTGACATTTTAAAGCTCAGTTTTCCCAAATAATTTAAATGCTACTAAGAAGAACATAGGAATTATATTGCTAAAACATAAAATCTTTGTTTCTTAGGCCAGTTCCCAAAAGTTAGCGGGGGAAAAACCTTCTTCAGGGCAGTTGTTTTTCTTTTGGGAAGCCCATTTAGACAAATTGGAAGTTGAACCTTATGAAAAGGGCACCTGAATTTATCAGTCATAAGAACACACTGTCAAGAGTCATGAGTGAGCATTATATTATAAAGAGAATGAGAAACTAGAAAAGTAATACCTTGAGAACGGGAATATAGAACTCTTAGTAACAACAGCACAGGAAGATTTTTGACCATGTGGGAAAATTCAGACATATTAGGAATCTAAGAAAAAACATCAATTTTCAGACCTTTAAGGTAAACATTTCAGTATCAAATTGTAAATGTAGACTTAGAATCAGAGGAGGAAAAAAGTTACAAGAGACAACAAAAAGGTTGAAGGAGAGGTTATCATCTCAGGCCTTCTAAATTGGAGGACAAGCTGAAAGCAGTAAAACACAGCAAACACTGATCTCCTGCGATATCGATCAGAGAAGTTTGAAAAGAAACAGATTATAGACAACCTCCTGCAATTTCATGACACTTATCTCATTTACATTTGCCTTTCACTAAGTTTAGTAGTTTACTTAATCATTTTGATAGCCTGAGAATATTAGATATACAACCAATGTGATTAATTGCGCCCTTAACAAAGTCATTCAATGTCTAAACAAATTTAATATCTAAATGTATTTTCATAAACAAAATTGGAAGAAATAAAAAGAAAATGTATTTTAAAATGTAGACCAAGAAACAGTCACAAAATATTGTTTTAACTATTACTTTTAAACTTAAAAATACCTACCAATGTAACAAATTTAGGTATGCTAGTAAGACTTGCTATTCTGCACAATGTAATATCTTTCTTTATGTTCTATAAATACAGTAGTGGTTTTAGAACACATCCTGCTTAAAGATCTAAACTAATTTGATCTTTCTAAAATACCAATCTCCCAAAATAAAATTTATTGACATGATATAACCTGACTGTAAACCAAAGAAAACTCTAACATCAATCCTTAGCATCTCAAGGGCACAAAGTTGTAACATTTTTTTTCAGTAAGTGTCAAGATCAAGCTGTTTTATAAACAACCTAACTGGTCTCAAAACATTTTTCTACTGAAGTGTGATTTCAATTGCATGTAATACTTCCAGAGGATAAGATTGTTTTGAGATTCTTTTTGGATTCTCAGAATAACTATTATGTTCGTTTTGAAATAAATTACTATACAAGAATTAATAGTTCAAGGATCTTTTTAAAAAATTTATTAGCAAAGGCCTTTGCTATGACAACACAATGGTCACATAACAGGCTGGCTTGCAACCAGTTCTCAGAAAGAGTGACACAATCCAAAATATCTTCATACACCTGTAACCATAGTTTCTGCTTTTGTGCTATCATTGATTGAGAGTTTTATTTATTCTAATTTACTGACACTTATTTTTGTTTAGGCACGCCTACATATTTTACCTGAGTAAGAATCTTAAATTTAAACACATGGGTATTTTTTGGCAACAAGTTAGGAGATTTAGCAGTTTTTATTGAACCAACAATATTAAATTAGTCTTGCTTATTCAAAGTCAAACATAGATCGTTTTCTTTTGTCTGGGTTTTTAATAACCTCTGTGTTAATAACCTGGAAAACTTTAAATATATAAAAATGACTAGTAAGCCCAGGTGAAATGCATGCTAACAATTTTGAAGACATTTTTATTTCTATTTTGTCAATAATTTTTAGAAACCAGCTTATTTATCAAAGATGACTAAATTCATGTGAACTTGAAAATCTTCGAGGCTTATCTATTTAATTTATGAGAGCTTCTTTTATTTATAAGCCATTTTTGGTACCAGGTGGACCGTAATTATATAAGCCTCCAATGTGAAGGAGGCCGGTAACTGTGAAGCTGGCAGGAGAGCGCAAACCCGCCCTCTAGAAAACATGGCCCGACAGGTGCTAAGGGAAGCTTTTGGTCTGTCCCCACCCAACGGCCACTGAAATATGAGCAACACCGTGCGGACAACCTCCATAATTGTTGTCAATACCACGGGAGGTTTCAGTCTCGGTCCACTTGATTGTCACACAAAGATCCAGTTATGGAGACAGGGAGAATTGCCAAGGAAGACAGCAAGTTTTAATATGGCAAATTTCTAATCAGGAGAATGGGAGAAGCTGCCTCAAACCTGCCTCTCTGATGAACCGAGATCATGGGCTTTTAAAGCAGGTGCCACGTGCCTTGTGGTAGGTGGTGATGTGACTAACAAGGTGCACTGGATTGGTGGCAGGTTGTGGGGGATGGTGAGATCTGTAGGGAAGTCTTCTTCAGGGACTTTGGGATCTCAGCTCCTTTGTCTTGCAGAAAATCCACCATTTCTGGGAATCTATTCAAAGGGTAGTTAGTGAAGGGAGAGGATTATATAGGGGTCAAAATAGGAAATTTGTTCAAGGGTAGGCCAGTTGCACTTAAACCTCCCCTAAATCTCTAGCACAATCAATCACATCTGTATTCATCCACTTGACTCCTTCTTTCCTCACACATCACATCACAACTGGTCCAATACAAAATTCTATTATTTGAAGTTCTACCTTTAAAATAACTCTCAAATACAACCACTTCTCAAGACTTGTATCTCTATCAGCCCCTCTAAACAAGCATCATTTCTAGCTTACTCTACTATCATTTCCACAGTAACAAATTAAAGATCGTATTACTTTTTCAAGATGTTTCAGGGATTACCATCAGAGTGTTCCCTAGGGAAAAATCCAAAATTGTCACGATGGCCAAGGTTGTAGGAAGTGGGGCCTCTGCCTGTCTCTGAGCCTATTGACATATCTGTACCTAAGTCACTCTGCTCTAGCTGCACTGACCTTCTTAATGTTTTCCCAATGTACTGGGCAAGCCTTGCTCCTACTTTTAGAAGGACTTTCTCCATGACTTTATTAAAATCTCTAATTTAAAGTCTTACTTGGATACACAATCAACTTGAATCCTCTAACTTGCTTTATTTTTGTATCAAGATAGTTGTGTTTATGAGACAACCAGCACCCAAGGTCCCTACTGTTCTGACAGTAACACTCTGTTTAGTCCCCGCCACACTGCATCAGGGTTGGTCTGTGTGACCACTACAACATGGCAGAGGTGGTGGTGTATCACAAGAAAGTGTGGCTTCCTCTTCCTTAATTTCTCTCTCATTGTCTGTACCGCTGTCTCTCTTGCTTTGGGAAAAGCCAGCTGCTATGTCAACAGCCCCATGGAGAGGCCATCCATTCTGAGAAAATCTCAGAGTCCCACTCCTTCGGTGTCATAGGGGGTAGGGTGAGCACCGTGAGGAGAGAAGGAGAATGGTCTATTTCCAGTCCTTCACTCCCCATCCGACCTATGTAACAACCTCGCTCTCCCGAATTGTTTCCAACCTGTACACAGGTGGGGTGAATGATAGGCCGGGGTCTGCTCTCTCCTAGTAAGCCCTGCTAGGAAGTGAGGTGTCCACCCCCAAGTACTAACCTCTCTTGGGTACTGATTTTTTAGAAAGAGGAGCCATGTTTTTTACTGTTAGTGTTTGTAGTTGTATCCTACAGTCACTAATGTCAACAATACTTTGTGCCTGAAATCACATGTCAATTTCATTTACATTTTCTTCCTCGTAAACAAGAGCAATTCTACTCTTACCCTGACCATAATTCTCCACAGTAGTAAGTTTAGGATCATATCACCTTTTCATTCCCCATTTTCTAGTGGATTGCCACCAGAGTGTTCCCTAAGGATAAAATTCAATATCGTTACAATGGTCAAGGTTGGTCAGTCGTACAAAGTGGTGCCCCTGCTTATTTCTAAACCTATTGACTTCTGTGTATACAATTCACTCTGCTGTAGCCACACCAGCCACACCAAATTTTAGTTAAAATGGATATTTATTGAGCACATACTAAACTGAATATTGCTAAACAATGACCCTCCCACACTCACCTTGCTGTTTCTCCTCAGCTGGGAATGCCACCCTTGGATCATTAGTTTGCTACACTTACGCAAGTCTCTATAGTGCAATGGTACACTGATTCTGATCTCAGAAACTTCTTAGAAAGTGGTGGTTAACACAGCTAAGGAAATATTTTCTTCTTTTACTAAAAAAAAAGGAAAGAAAGAGAAAAGGAAAGAAGGAAGGACAGAAGGGAGGGAGGGAGGAGAGTAACCAGGAGAAAGAAGGGAACTAGGGCTCAAAATGGTAGTCCCATATTTTCTCATTTACCACTGTGACCGTGCACATGGGACTTACTTTCTGTAGGTGTAATTCACTCTCCTCCCTCTGTCTCCTCCTGCCTTATGTGAGATCCATACTCATTGTCTAGGTATCCTTTTTACTGCACAAAGGACCACTTTAGGGACTTCCAAATAAGCCAGGAGTGAGGTGAAGTATTAAAACTAGACCTCCTCATTCAGAGCCTGTAGTCTTCAGACAGTTTTTAACTGAATTAAATGTTTTGTACATCAGAAAACCTGGCAGTTTCACTTCAGGTTGTCCCTAGATGAGATTCAATTTACTTGACTGGAATTCATGTCCTCAAGAGGGAGGAAGGAAGGAATCTTAGAAAACTTGAGGCACATTTCTATTTAACCTATGCCTATTTGGTAACTACAAATGTAGGCAATTAGACACAGAGGAGGTCAGGGAGGAAAAGGGTCATCTCTAACCTCCTTTTTAGATTTTATATGTGAATGCAGCACTGAGCAAGTAAAGTTGGAATTCTTTTCCAGTGGATGAAAACCATTGCTGAAAATGTTATTAATTTTCTTGTAAGATATCAGTATTAAGAGAGAAGAAATGCACAAACATGCACCAACATGGACTCTTTGTTTCCTGTGAAAGTCTGCAGTTAAGTAAAGAAATGGTGTTCATTCAGTTCCAGGAAGTGTCACTCACCATGTGTTTAGCATTCTGTTAACAACCTCCACTATTATTAATAAATGTAGGATTGCAGTGAGTCTTTCCCACCAAACTATTCCTAGTCCAAAGTGACCAAGAAATATGCCAGGGCTAAAATCCTATCAGTGAGTATGAAATGCATTTATATTCCATGAAAAGGGTGTGGTTAAACATTTGGTCTTCACTCACACTTAGAGGTTCCTAAGATTAACATGTGCACTGACCATATACTTATGTACTAGAACAACAGTTGCTCCCTAAGGGTGTTTTCTGCTATGCAAATATGGAGCCTGATTGGAAAAAAACAAAATGGGGACAAAGTCCCAGAGTTCTACTTCTAGTCTGTACTGGAATTTCTCTGAAGAAAAATCACTAAGAGACCAAGAATAAAGAAAAAAATATAAAGACTTTTGTTGTCACCTGGCATTCCAGTAATAGAGTCATCAGAAAAAAGTACAGTGATATCTATGAGAAATAAGACAGTAAATAACCTAATTTAAGAGATAAAAGCTCCTGGAATATTACTCTTCATGTCAAAAACCAGAGAACCTCAGTTTGTTGGTAATTGCCACAGTCACAAACCATCTCCTGATATACAAGCTTGGAAACAGGTGAGGCCTAGTCCTCTAGCAGAAATTATGAGGTGGATCTGAGTCATGAGGCTGCCTCTTGTTCTTGTAGTCAGACAAGAATTATCTTGACTTTCAGGTGTTGGAAGGAAGATACAGCTTAACTTTTGACCCATCACATTACGGGTTAGTTTTTTTGCGTTTGGGGTTATAAATACTAAAGAGAACACCACTTTTCAGGGGAAGTGTAATTCTGCAAAGAAGGTAACTAGTGCAAGAGCAAGAATTTGAAGTCACTCAAACAATCTTCATAGCAGGCCCTTCTGACTCCACTAAAATTCAATGTCTAGATTCCTCTGACTATGATGCAATTCCTCAATACACTAAGAGCAGTGTGGAATATAATTTGCTATTATTTATTGACATAATATTTATATTGTTTAGAAATTTGCTTTTGTAGCTAAGAACCAAAGCTTCTTTTTAGCAAAAGTTCCCACATGTTAACCTGTTGGTATATGTGAAGAGAGAAAGTATAGAAATCTTTAGGGGCTTCATGGTAGATGGTGGAAATAAAAATACAAAATTCAGGCCAGGCATGGTGGCTCACGCCTGTAATCCTAGCACTCTGGGAGACCAAGGTGGGTGGATCGCTCAAGGTCAGGAGTTTGAGACCAGCCTGAGCAAGAGCGAGACCATGTCTCTATTAAAAGTAGAAAGAAATTAATTGGCCAACTAAAAATATACAGAAAAAATTAGCCAGGCATGGTGGTGCATGCCTGTAGTCCCAGCTACTTGGGAGGCTGAGGCAGAGGATCACTTGGAGCCCAGGAGTTTGAGGTTGCTGTGAGCTAGGCTGATGCCATGGCACTCTAGCCCGAGCAACAGAGTGAGACTTTGTCTCAAAAAAAAAAAAAAAAAATTCAGAAGATAAAAGAGGAAATGAATGAAAGTGGAGTCATGGCAGAGGGAATGTGTAGAGGTATGACCACTATTTAATTGCCAAAGGTTTGAAGTCTTTTTTTCTACCTCTCAGTCTAAACAGAAATTTGAAAGGGGCCTGTGCATGAGGAACTCCAAAGCTTTGGTTTCATTAGCTTCATAGAAAATTCACATCTAACTAAATGAAACAGGTTAACATGTTTGGATCATAATTTAAATTTATACAGTCCTTTATACAGTCCTACACTGCTACACACAGTCCTCTTCACAGTGCCTGAGTGTGTCATAGGAGGGTATAGAGTTCACCTTGCCATGTCCACCAGCACCAGCATGTGTATACCCCTCCCACGGGCCTGAGGACAAAGCCACACACACCTCCTGGTAACCTGAGGGTTATCCTGCTACAGCTACTGCTACTGCCAATGCCAGGCACACCAACACCCAGGGCCCAGTACCCACCCACACATCTGGCCCACTGCTATAACTGCTGGCACTGGGCAAGACACCTGGAGGCAGAAGAATCAACCTGCCTGAACCTGCTAGTATCTGTGCCAGTGTACACTGCTCAAGGACCCAAAGACAAGAGTGCTCAGCCCACAGCATCCGCCACAGAGGCCTGAGGAATGGCCCACCTGGCATCACTATTCCCATGAAAGTCTCACCTCAGCCTTCACTAACAGTGCCCTCAGCCCACTGAGACTTCACTAACAGCCACAGCCTAAGCCACTGAAGAGAGCACAGACACCACTGATGCTGAATACAGCCAAATAAAGCAAATGGAGAGTACAGTAGAGCACACACTCAAAGTCAGAGTTAAAGTGCCCTACCCAGCCAACACTACAGACACAACTACAGGAAAAATTCCTCTCTTGTTGAAGGCTAATCAAAGAACTGGAAGAAGAAACTGTGACAATATACACACAGATATCAATGTAAGGAAATAAGAAACATATAAAAGCACAGAAATATGACAACTATAAAGAAAAATAAAATAATTCTCTAGCAAGAAAGTCTAATAAAAAACAAATCTATGAAATGCCTGAAAAAGAATTCAAAATAGTGATATTAAAGAAGCTCAGAGAAATACGATACAACAGAGAAAATCAGTACAAATTTATCAGAAAAACAATTTAGGATATGAATGAGAAATTCACTAAAGAGATAGATATCATTACAAAAGGCTTAAACAAATCCTGAAATTGAATAATTCAATGGAAGCAATAAAAAAATACATTTGAGCTTATAATCAACTGGGAGAAAAAAAATTCGAGAACTTGAGGACAGTTGTTTGGAAATAATGCAGTCAAACAAAAAGAAAAAGAATACATGACATATCACACAGCATAAAGTAAACAAAGGTGTGAATTTTTAGAGCAGGAGAAAAGAAGGGCAAAGTCACAGAAAATATGTTTAATGGAATAATAGCTGAAAACTCATCAAGTCTAGTAAGAGATTTAGGCATACAAATACAGAAAGCTCAAAGTCTCCCAAACTGAAACACCTCCAAAAGGGATTTCCCAAGGTATATTATATCCAGACTGTCAAAAGTCAAAGACAAAGACATGATTCTTTAAAAAGTAAGAGAAAAGCATCAGGTCATATAGAATGGAACCCCAATCAGAATAACAGTGGATTTCTCAGCAGAAACCTTACAGACCAGGAAGGAAAGGGATGATATATTCAAAGTGTCTTTAAAAATGCCAGCCAAGAATATTATACCAAGAAAAGCTATCCTACAAAATTGAAGTAAAGATAAAGTCTTTCCCAGGCAAGCAAAAACTGAGAGCATTTGTCACCACTAGACTGGCCCTGCCAAAAAGTACACCAAGAGAGTTCTTCACCTGGAACTGAAAGAATGATATCAATCATCATGAAACAGTAAAAAGAAAAAAATCACTGATAAAGCAGACACACACTAGAGAAAGAAAAAGGAAGTAGGTGTTGCCACTACAGAAAACTACCAAAGTATAATATAATAATGGTAAAGAAGAGAAAAAGAAAGGAACAAAGGATATACAAAAATACCAAAAACACTTAACAAAATGATGGGAATAAGTCCTCACATATCAATAATAACCTTAATTGTAAATAAACAAAATTCTCCACTCGAAAGTACAGACTTGGTGAATTGATTAAAAAAAAAAAATGAAACCACATATGGCTACAAGCAACTGACTTCACCAGTAAAGATATATATAGACTGAAAGTTAAGAGATGAAAGAAATTACATGCAAGTGGAAATCAAAAGTGAGCAGGAACAGCTATAATTATATCAAATAAAACAGAGAGTAAGTGAGAAACAGTAGAGATGAAGAAGGTCATTATGTAAATATAAAAGGATCATCTTATCAAAAGGATATAATAATTCTAAATATATGCACCTAACACCAGAGAACACATATATCTAAAGCCAATCTTAATAGATTTGAAGGGGAATGTGGACTCCCATACAATAATACTTGGGGACTTCAACATCCTACTCTTGGCATTAAAGAGATAATTTAATCAGAAAATCAACAAAGAAGGATTGGATATAAACTGTACATTAGAACAAATGGAATTGATAGATGTTGACAAAATTTTTTTCCCAACAGCTGCAGAATATACACTTTTGTTTCATTAACACATGAAACATTCTCCAAAATAGACCATATTTTAGGTCACAAAACAAGTCTCTAATAGTTTATAGAAAAAAATATATTAAATACCCTTTTATGACACAATGATATAAAACAAGAAACCAACAACAAAAGGAACAGTGTAAACTCAATAAATACTCAATAACTCAATGGAAATTAAACCTGAATGACCACTGGATCAATTAAGAAATTAAGAGGAAAATTGAAAAATTTCTCAAAACATGTAAAAATGGAAACACAACATACCAAAACCTATGTGATACAGAAAAAGCAGTGCTAAGGGGAACTTTATAGCAATACATGCTTATATCAAAAAAGTAGAAAGATTTCAAATAAACAACCTAACAGTGTGTCACAAAAAAACTAGAAGCAAGAACAAACCAAATCCAAAAGTAGTCAAAGGAAAGAAAAAATGAAGATTCTAGAACTATATGAAATACAGACTGAAAAAAAATACAAAATATCAAAAAAATGCACATTTGGATTTTTAAAAAAAATAAAACTGAGAAAACACTAACTAGAGTAAGCAAGAAAGAAAAGATAGAAGACTCAAATAAAAAAACTAAGAATCAAAGGGGGAGGTTACAATTGATACCACAAAAATACAAAAGATCATCAGAAAATCATATAAACAGTTATATACTAAAGAACTAAAATACTGAAAGGAAGAGTATTACATTCTGGACACATACAAACTATCAAGATTGAGCCAGAAAGAAATACAAAATCTGTAAAGACTAATAATTAGTCACAATATTGAATCAGTTACAAAAAGTTTCCCACCAGGGAAAAGCCAAGGACCGCATTGCTGCACTGAACAATTACATCAAACTTAAAAAGAAGAATTAGCACTAATTCACTTCAAACTGTTCCAAAACTTAAGAGGAAGGAATTGTATCTAACTCACTCTACAAGGCTGGCATTACCCTCACACCAAAACCAGACAAAGACACAAGAAAAACAATGCACAGAAAAACTATAGGCCAATATCCTTAATGAATGAGCATGCAAAAATCCTCAATAAAATTCTAGCAATTCAAATTATAACACAACAAAATGATAATAGATCATGATCTACTGAATTTTATCCCAGAGATTCAACAATTGTTCTACATATACAAATGAACAAACGGAAATGACAGCAACAGAATGTAGGACAAAAATCATATATTTATCTCAACAGGTACACAGAAAGCATTTGATAACTTTTAATATTCCTTCACAATAAAACTCTCTACAAGCTAGATATAGTAGAAACACACCTGAACATAATAAAGGCTATATATTAAATATTACAAACCCACGGCGAACATCATAGTAAATGGGGAAAAGCTGAAAGCCATTCCTCTTAGAACTGGAAAAAGACACCACTCCTATTTAACATTGGATTACAAGTACTGGCTGTAAGAATGAGATAAGAGAAATGAACAATGGGCATCCAAATTGGAAAAGAGGGAGTAAAATTGTCCCTTTTAGAGGAAACTAAACTCCATCATAAAACTCTTAGAACTAACAAACCCATTTGGTAATGTTGGAGAATAAAATGTCAGCATAAAATATAAGTAGCATGTCTATACACAAACAATGAACTATCAGAAAAAGAAATCAAGAAGGCAATCCCATTTGCAAAACATCAAAAAATTAAACTATTCCAAAATAAATTTAACCATGTAGACTGATACTCAGAAGGTGTATGGCTTTGAAAAAGTCCCTCATTCATATTGACTTTGGTTCCTTGATCTGAATAGTGAGCTAAATGTAGGAACTGATTAAGAGCTATTGTAGGGGCTGGGCACGGTGGCTCACGTTTGTAATCCTAGCACTCTGGGAGGCCGAGGTGGGAGGATTGCTTGAACTCAGCAGTTTGAGACCAGCCTGAGCAAGAGTGAGACTCTGTCTCTACTATAAATAAAAAGAAATTAGCCAAACAACCAAAAAATGGAAAAAATTAGCCAGGCATGATGGCACATGCCTGTAGTCCCAGCTACCTGGGAGGCTAAGGCAGGAGGAACACTTGAGCGCAGGAGTTTGAGATTGCTGTGAGCTGGCTGATGCCACGCACTACCCAGGTAAGAGTGAGACTCTGTCCAAAAAAAAAAGAGCAATTTCCGGACTAAAGAACTAATAAATTAAAAATCTACCACCATGCTAGGCACAATGAAATTATCAACATTTTTTTAGGTATATAGCTATGAAAATTTTACAAGGGCTATAGTATCCAAAAGAGCATGATACTGGAATAAAAATAGACACATTTCCTTAAAATAAAAAAAGACACTTAATCAATGACGAATACAGAACCCAGAAATAAAGCATATATCTACAGCCCACTGATCTTTGACAAAGACAACAGAACACACCTGAAAGGCACCCCTCATTAATAATGGTTCTGGAAATTACATGCTATGTGCAGAATAAGAATCTCAACCCTGTCTCTCACCATTTCAAAAATCAACTCAGGATGGATTAAAAACTTATATGTACGTTCTGTTGCCCATTTCTTGATGGAGTGTTTGATTTTCTTGTTAATTCTTTGAGTTCTAGATGATCTTGTTATTAGACCTTATCAAGTGTAAGAGAAAATATTTTCTCCATTCTGTGGGTCTCTATTTGCTTTTTTTTTTTTTTTTTTGAGCAGAGTCTCGCTTTGTTGTCCAGGCTAGAGTGGTGCCGTGGCGTCAGCTACACAACCCAAACTCTGGGTTTGAGTGATCCTCTGCCTCAGCCTGCCCCGGTAGCTGGGACTACAGGCATGCCCACCATGCCCGGCTAATTATTTTATATATATATCAGTGGCCAATTAATTCTTTCTATGTATAGTAGAGACAGGGTCTCGCCATTGCTCAGGCTGGTTTTGAACCTCTGACCTTGAGCAATCGCCGCCTCGGCTCAAGAGATAGGATTACAGGCGTGAGCCACAGCGCCGCCCATCTATTGCTTTAAGGATATTTCTTGGCGTGTAGAAACTTTTAAAATTGATCAGATCCCATTGTTAATTTTCGATGCTGCAGTGATGCCTTGGGAGTCTTCCTCAAAAATGTTTGCCTAGACCAATGTCTAAAAGGGTTTTCCCAAATCTTCTTCTAGAATTCAGGTTCATGCCTTAGATTTAATCGTTATCCATCTGAGAATTTATGAGAATGAGAGGTAATGACTGATCCATCTTCTGCATGTAGCTATCCAGTTTCCAGCACCATTTATTGAAGAAGATCTTTCCCCATTGTATATTTTGTTTGCTTTATCAAAGATTGGTTACCATATACTGATGGTTTCATCTCTGATATCTCAGTCTATCCAAACATCGATGCTTCTGTTCTTGTGCCAGTCACAGGCTGATTTAACTATTATGCTTATAGTACAGCTTGAAGTCAGAAGACTGATGCCTCCAGTTTGTTCTTTTTATTAAGATTGCTTGGCTATCAATGTTTTTCTGGTTCCATACAAAGTGAAGAATTATTTTTTAGATCTGTAAAGAATGCTGGTGTGACTTTGATGGGATGCATTAATCTGTAGATCACTTTAGGTAATATTGACATTTAATGATATTGATTCTACCAATCCATGAACAAGGTAGATTTCATCTTTTACATCATTGCAATTCTTTTTTTAGTGTTCGTATCTCCTTGTATAAATCCTTCATATCTTTTATTAAATATACTCCTAGATATTTAATTTTCTTTGGGGCTATAGTAAAGGGTATTGCATTTTTGGTTTGAGTTTCTGCTTGATGATTCTTGGCATATATGAATGCTTCTGATTTGTGTATATTGATTTTGTAACCTGAAACTTTACCAAATTCATTTATCAAGTCTGGGAGTCTCTTGGATGAATTCATGGGGTTTTCTAGGTATAATATCATTTCATCAGCGAACTACAAGAGTTTGAAGTTTGATCTCGCTCTTTACCAATGATATGAACAGAAACTTCTCCAAAGAAGACAGAATAATGGCCTGCAAACATATAAAAAAATGCTCAACACCTCTAATTATCAGAGAAATGCAAATCAAACCCACAGTAAGATACCACCTAACCCCAGTGAGAATGGCCAGTATAAAGAAATCCCAAAACAAATGCTGACAAGGATGTGGAGAGACAGGCATTTTTTCATGAGTTTCTTGGCCATTTGTCTATCTTCTTTTACAACAATTGTATTGGGATATGCTAAAGTTAATATCCACATTAGTCAACAGTGGATAGCTTGAGGGCTCTGACACCCCTAAAGGAGTCTCAGCTCCTGCTGCAGTCCTGCTCCTCACTGTCACCACTCCTACCTCACTGACAGTGTCTCTTTCAGCTCTTCCATAACCTCTGCTTTGGACATGTCTAGTGAGTTCATAGCTGATATTTATTCTTTCCTGAGACTCTAATCTCTTTCACTCATTGTGGACATTGGAGAAGTTCAGGAAAATGGCCGGAGCTGAGTGATATTTGGAAGCATCACCTGCTCTGTACTCACCAAGCCAAGGAAAGCCTGCCTTCCACCAGGACTGCCAGTTCTGCAGCCACACACACAATGAGGCAGATCTCCCTGCCACTCCCTCTGCTCCTTCTCTCTGACCTTCCTTTTCTATCTCAAGGCCTACCATCAACCACCTAAACAGTACTGTTGTTCTCTAGTTTCTCTTCTCAAGTAGTGTCTGGAGAAATCATAGACAATCATCTCAAAAACATCAGAGCACCTGCTAGGTCCAAGCAACTATATTTTACCTCCCTTAAAGCACATAAATCCTAGCTACAATTGTTTGGATTCCTACATAACCAGAAAATAATTGCCAACTGGTAATATATTTCCCCTTCAGAAAATATCAGTATTTATACCAGTGGGAAAAAAACAGTCTGCCTAGTCAGGGAACAGTGGCAGTTACCTGTAGCCCACCCTATTATATTAGGAAGCCTTCCCACAATGTGAGGAATCTTCAAGTAATCATAGAAAATACATATTAGAGAAATAACTATACATTAGTTTCAAGATTCTTTTCACCAGTATAAACATATACTAAGTTGTTATGGTATGTATGAACAGGACCTACCTTCAGACACTAAGAAATACACAACAGGAAAGAGGATCTATCAGACCAACATGAATTCTGCTAAAATTGAGGCAAAAACAAATAGCAGATTTTAAAATTAAGATTGGGTGAAAAATGGTGAAAACGCTAATACTTTACAAAACGTTTATAGGACCAATGCCCAAAGATATCAGCAGTTCAAGTGGATTACTCATATTAAGAACAGATGAGATGATGTAGAAAATGAAACCTGAAGGAGCACACTATCCACATTGATTTATGATGAAAAATTTAATTTTTTTTTCATGCCCTCATTGAAGAGTACTGATGATTAAGAGCAGAAACAACAGTCAACACCATAGCTATCTTAACTGGTTCACCTTGCACAATTCCGATGGAAAAGTCGAGCAAACTGTCCAATCAATGGGTACCAAAACTGTTGTGTCCAGTTCAGCTGAAGACAAGAGCAGATCTTTCAAAGCAAATTTTAAACAAGCAGGATCAAGATCCTGAAGCATTTCTTCCAAAAATTGGTAATAGGAGATGAAATAGGGCTTTACTGTACTATCCTGGAGACAAAGTACAAACAGAGCAATGGCTACTAAGAGGTGGAAGTGGTCCAGTCAAAGCAAAAGCAGACCAGTCAAGAGCAAATGTCATGGCAGCAGTTTCTTGGGATGCTCAAGGTATTTTGCTTGTTGGCTTTCTGGAGGGCCAAAGAATGACAGCATCTGCCTATTATGAGAGTATTTGGGGAAAGTTATCCAAGGCTTTACCAGAAAAAAGCCCAAGAAAGTTTCGCCAGAGAGTTCTTCTCTACCCTGACAACAGTCCTGCTCATGCCTCTCATCACACAAGGACAATTTGAGACTACTTCGTTAGGAAATCATTAGCCATCCACCTGACAATGAAAATATCTCCTTGGGACTCATTTTTGTTTCCTAATCTTAAAAAATCTTTAAAGGGAACCTATATTTCTTTAGTTATTAATGTAAACAAGACTGCATTAATGGTTAAATTCCCAGGACCCTGGATTATTTAGGGATGGCATAAAAGGCTTTTACTTCAAGAGTCTTAATTTTAGAGTTTATATTAAGAAATAAAGTTTATATTTCTATTTTTATCTTTAATTCCATCCTTCCACTAACTTTATGAAGTTCCCTCATGCTACCTACAACCCCCTTGGGAAGGACCAGAAGAGACACTCATATTCTTAGCAAATGATCCCTCATTTGTAAGGGTCAAGGGTCCTGTCTTCAGGATCTTTGGTCACATGGCCCAGCCTGCTGAACCTCCAACTAGGCTGTCCTCACATTACCACTAGGTTTTCCTCAGAAGAACAATAGCACATGACCTACACAAAGTCTAAAATGATAACTGGCAGCCAGTGCTACTGACAAACCTAGAGTTTCCATAAAGAATATAAAAGCAGGAGCAGGAAGCTTGCTGCTATAACTCATATTAAGAAGAGCAGCTGAAAAGAAAGCTACCAATGGGGACACTCTAAAAGGACTTTTAGGAAACACAAGATCTTGGGTTCAATTTTTAAACACAGAAGTGAAATGAAGGTAGTAAGGAGTACTATAGACTCTTATTTAGAAGATTAAATAAAGAAATGCTCTCAAAATGCGTGAAAAAAGAAGCATATAAGATGAAAAGTAAATACAGGCAGGATAAAAGTAGAACATAAAACATCAACAAATAATTTTCAGAAGGAGAGTTGGGGGAATGAATTTCAGAATATTGTGAAAAAAAATGCTCTGTGTTGAAGAACAATCTGAGAAACAGATAACAAAGAAACTTTCCTAAAAGAGATCAACACAATGCATTTGATGCCTTGATAAGGGTATCATGATATCTTATTTAAGTGTGTAATTGCGGCCACTCAATTATCAGTGGTAGTAATTAAAACATATTCCCTAGAAGAAATAAGTGCCAAATACGACAATATACAACCTTTTCACAATGGGGTAAACTAAAGAAGAAGACTTTTTAAAGAGATAAAATATTGTGGCTGATTCAAGGAACTGTGTGTTCATTTGCTGCAGCTCTAGAAATCCCATGGTGGTTTTCCTGCCTGCATTTCCTCTAATAACCCTCTCACCAGTATTAATAAGAATAGAATGGGTAAGGTCATCTGTGTTCTACAACACCAAGGCCTTTCGGATTAAAACCAGATGCAGAGTCCTGGACAATCTTCGTGGGCCTGAGCAGGCTAAAAGTCAACCTTCTGTCATCCATGTGTGCCCAAGTGTGCATTGTCCTCACACATCTCAAAGTCTCACAGAAATGATCTCTATGTCATCAAAATGTTAGCAAAATGTCATATGCCTACATATACACATATCATCAATGATAGAGTTTGGGCTATAACAATTGCCAGAGATTTTGACAATCTTCATTTTTGGCTATAAGATACCTTTGGAAACACATATACTCACCTGCGCGCACACACCCTCACATGAACAACACAATGGAAGGATACAGTTACAGACTCATCAACCAGACTGAAGGTCAAATGATTCAATTCAAATATCTGGGCTGAGTGCTTGGATACAGTTTATTCGAAAACTTTGCCCAATACAAAATTTGTACCTTTTGGAAAGCAGACACCAACAACATCCTAGTGACCCATCCTGTATGGCTAATGGCCGAAAAGGGATGCAGTTGACCTTTTGTGAACAAAGGTAAACCTATTCTGCTGTCAGGAGGGGAGGTCCACCCAGGAGGGAGCTGAAAGCTGCCATTGTTCTGGTCGTCTTCATAAAGGGAGCTGCCCCGTTTCTCCCAGCACAGAGTTGGGAGCAAACCCTGAGACTCCTGCAAGATGCTGCTGATCGTGCTCTCCGTGGCCTTCCTGGCCCTGACCTCAGCTCAGAATGTGAATGAAGGTAAACAAAAGGCAGAGAAGGTGCTGTCTCTGTGCTTAGGGCTTAGGACACCATCTGTAGAGTGGAGGAAGGTGAGAGGACAGGGGGATGGGAAGAGAGACGGGGCTGCAGAGTTCTGATGCCAAGGAAAGACAAGTCATGCCTTAATTTCCTCCCATGGTCTTACGCTCTATTTAAAGTAGATTGGAATCCAGAAAGCATTTTGACCAGAGGGATGACAAGGTAAGATTTCATTTTTAGGAAGATCTCTATGACTTCTGTCAACGATGGAGTGGAGGATAGTCAAGTCACCATAATGATCAAAGTCCACAATGGTGACTGTGGCCTTGCTTTACACTTGGTACAGGATCGATGAAGGAGATGAACAAACATCTGCTCTATTATATCAATGAATTGACTATAAGCATGTTGAAATTTTAGCTAGCTCTGAGATAGACATTCAGATAATAAATTTGTCTCTCTCTACATAGAAACACATAAATATTAGGGCCTAATATTCTCATTTTTCTCTCACATATATTTAATATTTCAATATGTTGTGAGACAGTTGTGTAAGATTATATCTTAGTGCTTACTCCTGGTTGCTCTTCTTAAGGAAGCCTGTTAATATAATCAAAATATTTAGAGAGGAATGAGGATATTAAGATACTAAAATAGAAGATTGAAATACCCAGAGAACTTACCCTAAATTAGCATTAAGGTTTGAGGGATCCCAGGCAGGACAAAAGGGGCTTTTCTGGTTTGAGTTCCTGGTTGACACTGTGCACAGTGACAACCCTGCCTCCTCCTCATGAATTCCTCCCTTTCCAGCAGCACCACACACAGGGGAGGGGAGTTAACTTAGGGGATGCCTGCAGTGTAGACGGAAGTCCTCTTTCCTTGTAGAACACTTGAGAGCCCTGATCGATTTGTGATGTGACTTTCATTGCATCCTTTGCTTGTCTTCCTAGATGTCCAGTCTGAACAGTCTCCTGTCGTATCATCAGGTAAATTCCAATAATCCTCAATCAACTTTCGATTCCTACTTTCCCTTAGGATTTTCCAGCTTTCCAGGGTTGTCTCACCATCATTTCCTCACGGGGAATTAATTGCTGTCAGTGCTCCTATAGACTCAGGCAAACCTCACCCAACTGTGACTCTGGGGACCATGAGCAGGGCCACCACCCTGAGTGACAGATCCCCTGGCTCAGATGACAACAGGTGTTGGTTGCCTGATGCCCAGGCCAGGGTGACTGCTGGGAGGGGGCAGATGAAGGCGAAGTGTCCTCACTCCACTCCTCCATCCTCCTGAGAGCCTCAGCCTCTTCCTTCCTCCCCTGTGTTCCTCCCACAGTTCCATGGCTTCAGGAGCCATGCAAAGAAGCGGTGTCTGGGTCTTTTTTTCTCTGAGTTTCTTTACTCACCTTTGTCCCTGCAGGGGGTGAAATCGTGGCACATTCACCCAGTGAATCCCATGTGGGGCCTTCCCTTTGTCTTTCTCTTTTTGTTAGTGTTTCTCCACTCAGGGCTTGGAGCCTGAGGAGCCAGCACTGGTTTCCACACAGGGCTCAGAGCACAGATTTGGGGTGACCATTAACAAATTATCACAATGGCCAATATGTAACTGCAACATAATTGATATTTACGATCTTTTCCCTTTTCTCTTGTCCCTGGGCACATCCTGTGGAGATTCTGAGCTGTTGAAGGGTTTTTTTTTCTTATCAATTTGAAGGGCACATGCTCTTCTCAGTCCACAAATTCAGCAGGGTAGGGATGAAGAGGGGAGCTGCATAAGGAAGCAGTGGGCAGGAGGGACGGTGGCAGCTGAGAGAAAAGCTCTGTGGGATAAGGCGGGAGAGATAAGAGGGAGGAGCGCCTTCCCACACTGAGCTCGTCTATGTTTGTGCCCTACCCATGAAGATGGAGGAAACGCAGAAGAGAGCCAGGTTCAGGAACCCCAGGAACAACTTGCTGAGGATGGAAACCAAAAGGAAGAACTAAAGCAGGGTCCACCCCAGCAGGAAGGCCAAGAGCAACAAGATCGTCCTGAAAAACCACAAGGACCACCCCAACAAGGAGGCAATCAACAGGGACCTCCCCAAGGCGGCCGACCACAGGGACGTCCCCAAGGTGGCCGACCTCAGGGACCTCCTCAGGGTGGCGAACGACAGGGACCACCTCCCTTTGGAGGACGACAACCGGGACGTCCCCAAGGTGGCCGACAACAGGGACCCCCCCAGGGTGGCGAACGACAGGGACCTCCCTTTGGGGGACGACAGCCAGGACGTCCCCAAGGTGGCCAACAACAGAGACGTCCCCAAGGCGGCCGTCAACAGAGACCTTCCCAAGGCCAAGGGTCTCAGTAATCTACAATTCAAAGACAGGTAGGAGTCACCTTTATTCTCAACCATCCTCAAAGATATGCTTCTCTGACTGTATCATGTCAATGAATTGACTGTAAATATGTCAACATTTCACAGTCCTACACCCATATCTTAAGATTTCTATTCAGATATTGTGGAATAGCTTTGTCAGTCCCTGTATTTTAATGAGCAATTTGAGGTGATTCTGATTTTGAGACACAATCCCCTCAAATATTCTCATTCTTAAAGGTCACCTGTCTTAAATTGGGTGGTAATGAAATGGTAGAACCATGTTCTCCCTTTGGTTCTCTGTGAGCTGTGCTCAGACTCAGACTTGCCATCTCAGGTTTCCACCTGAGCACTCTGTTCTGTTCTGCCTCACCCCAGGCCTCTCCGGTTCAGTATCTTAGCTAAATGCTGCTTCACTTGCTTCTGCGAAGTATTGTATAGTTTTTAAAACACTTTTAAATTGAGGCAAGCTCAAATGAAAAAAAAAAATTATACCTAACTGAGCAGAAAGGAGGCTGACCTCAGAGACCTCCCCAAGGCGGCCGACAACAGGGGCGTCTTCAATGGGCCCGAGCACAAGGTCCTCCCCAAGGCCAACAACCCCAGTAATCTACATTTCAGAGACAGGTATGATTCACCTTTATTCTCAATCAAAGGTCCTCATTGATATGCTTCTTAAACTTTATTGTGTCAATGAATTGACAGTAAACATGTTGAAATTTCATAGTCCTGGGCCAGTTCATAGAGATTTCTATTCAGATACAGTGGGATAGGGTTGCAAATCTCTGTATTTTTAATGAGCTCATTTAAGGGAGTTCTGATTTTGAGAAGGAGTGCCTGCAAATTTTTTTTTTCTTATGAGTTACCTTTCTTTAATTGAGTGGTAATGAGATGGTAGAGCCGTGTTCTCCCTTTGGTGCTCTGGGAGCTGTGCTCAGTCTCACTGACTTCCATCTCAGGTTTCCACCTGAGCCCTGTTTCATCCCAGGCCTCTCAGTTCCAATATTTCATCTTAATGTTTCACTTCCTTCTGCTGAGTATTGTATAGTTTTGAAATACTTTTTAATTCACTCAAGCTCAAGTTGTCAATCAAAAACACAGCTAACTGAACAGAAAGGGAAGAAACTAAATCTCAAAGGCACATCTCTTTCTATCTCCCTATACCCATCTCCAGAACCCACTACCATTGGTTCCTCTGTACACTGTCTTAGAAATATTTATATGCATATAAGCACATATAATTTTTTCCCACAAATGGCATCTAACTTTATATGAAGATTTATGTGTTGCTCATATTGGATAACAGGTGTCTTAGAAAACTTCCTCATCAGTTCATAGACAGATGTAGATCTTTTCAGTTCATTGTTCTCTTATTTGTTTTATTATTTTCTACACTGGTATACTATTCTGTTGTGTGGCTCTACCACCATGATTACTTTAACAACCCTTATCAACGGATATTTACGATGACTTCAGTTTTTCACTATTATAGGCTATGTTGGAGGGAAGCATCTTGGCAAACATAACTCTGAATATTTTCAACAGCAACCAAAACATAAACAACCTAAGAATAATCTTATTTCATCATCTTGTGAGCAACGATTTAGAACACATTACATGCTAGGTGCATAGAAATAGTGAACAAAATTAAATTAGGAAGGTAAGAGAGATGGGAGAAAAAAGAGGGGGAGAGAAGGTGGGCTCCCACCTACCTCACTTCAGTAACACCAGCAAGAGATTAGATGCTTCCTGGCATATCATGTCTTGTCTATAAACTGTCTTGTTTGTTTTTTTGTTTGTTTCAGAGAGTGAATAAGAAGATAACTGTCTTTCAAAAATCCATCACATTGGAATAATGTGATCATAATTATCACTTTAATATATCAATAAAACAATCAACATGCAATTTCTGATTGTCGTCTCCATTTTTGGATATGTGTAAGTTTGGAATTTGAGGGCCAGAAACATAATCTAAGAACATCCATGACCTCTTCTTACTGACAATCCCAGCAAGCTTTTCTCCTCCTTTATCCTAATCAAACCAGCTGCCACATGAAAGTGTCCCATTGTCCCCCTCTACTTCTGGATTCTATAGTATAAATTCAAAATATTTTTAAAAAATTACTTTCAGATCTTTTACTTATATTCTTATAATTTTAACAAAGCAAGGCACATATAACAATTGAGAATAAGGTGAAGAGACTGAGGAATCCTTAAAATTTCCAGAATAGTTGATCCAGATTTCCAGATAAATGAACATTGTTCTATGCCTAGAATTATTGCTCTAGGGAGACCTCGAATGTGGTTCCCCCTAGACTTAGTAACTCTTTTCTCTTTACTTTTTCATTGCTCCATTCTCTTCTTCCCTACATCCTCACCGTTCTTTGAAAAAATCTGAGTGGATTTTTGTAAAGAACCCTTCATGATGTATTTTAAGTGGGAAGGAATTTATAGGAAAGCTTCATTATGATTGTAAAAATTTCATAAAAATAAGGATTAGTTTAAGTTAATGTAAATTACTTAAATAAATGTCAATAACTTAATTTGACTCAAGAAGCTAAAGGAAAAGTTTTTTGGTTTTGTTTTGTTTTGTTTTTTGAGACAGGGTCTCACTCTGTTGCCCAGGTTAGAGTGCCATGGCATCAGCCTAGCTCACAGCAACCTCAAACTACTGGGCTCAAGCAATCCTTCTGCTTCAGCCTCCCTAGTAGCTAGGATTACAGGCATGCACCACCATACCTGGCTAATTTTTTTCTATATATACGTTTTTAGTTGTCCAGCTAATTTCTTTCTATTTTTTTAGTAGAGATGGGGTCTCACTCTTGCTCAGGCTGGTCTCGAACTCCTGAGCTCAAACACCTGCCTGCCTCAGCCTCCCAGAGTGCTAGGATTACAGGCATGAGCTACCGTGCTCGGCCAAGGAAAAGTTGAATACAAAATAATCATTTGAGAGATGAAGGAAGTTGAGAGGAAGCCACATCCAACCACCTCTGATTGTCACTTCCAATGTCAATGGAAACCATATACTTTAATATTTAATTTTTATATCACTGAAAATCCATAATCTTAATGTATTTAAATTTTTCTAAAATTTAGAATACTATGACAAGTTTTTTAATTTATTCCTCTTTCTCTTTTTTTCCTTTGCTCGATACTCTGTGATATTAGTATTCTGTGATGTTTGTTAAATAAAACATGTAGGAATGCAAGGATATTCCATTAGGAAAAATAGTAGTACATAAACAAGTCAACAATGACCTGAAAATAACACAGCATGTTAAAAGAGGATTGCAAGGAGGGTTCAATATTTGACATTGGCCATACTCTAATGAAGGTTGCAAAATTTCAGTGCAAAGTTTAAAGAAATCAGAACAGAATGATGTCACCACGTGCACCAGCAAGTGGATGAACCCACATGCACCTGAAGCCTGTTTTCTGGCTTCTCTCCTGTTATCCAGGTGAAACCTCGCTGCTCCCTCCCATCTATGGCTGTCACACTGAATTCCATACCATATTCTCCTAATCAAGGATTTTGCTTCTGCAATTATGTCCCTTTTCTCCCCTGCATCTTCAATCTGTGCTTCTTTATGGGATCAGAACAATAAGTGTAAATCTGTGGTAGTATCTCCCATTTTTACCAAGCTTTTCCTGCACCCTGAAATCTCTCCATCTACAACACTATTCATCTGCCACCTTTATTGCAGAGTTCTTGTAAAGTACGTCTATCATAATTGCCGCCCCTCCCCTCCCATTTTCTCTTCCACACACTCTATAGAGGCCTTTGTCCTTATCACTCCACTTCTGTCAAAGTCTTCTATGACCCCATTCCACCCAACTCAGGAGTCAGTTCTCAGTCCTGCATCTCATTTGATCCCTCAGTAATCTGACACTCTATTGATCACACCCTTCCTTTTGGAAGACTTTAACAATAAGTCCAGGGACCTCACAATCCCACATTCTTTCCTTGGTTTCTCCTAAGTCCCCTCTTTCCCTCCTGTAGCCACAAACTTACACCTCCCCCAAATCTCTATCACAATAGATCACACCTATATTCATCTACCTGACTCCTCTCTATTCCTCACACATCACATTACAACTGGTCCAATAACAAAATTCTATCATTTCAAGGTCTACCTTCAAAATAAATCTCGAATGCAGCCACTTCTCACTACTTGTATCACTAATAGCCCCTCTAAGCAAGCATCATTTCTAGCTTACTCCAAAGAGCAATTCTATTCTTAACCCAGCCATCATTCTCCACAGTAATAGATTTAAGATCATAGTTCTGTTTTATTCAAAAATTTCCAGTGTTTCTTTCTAGTTTGCTTCATTTTTGTATCAAGACAGTTGTCATTATGAGTACAGCCAGCCCAAGGTCCCAACCTTGTAATAGTAACACTCTTGTGTAGTCCCTACCATGTTACATCTGCCTTGGTCTGTGTGACCAACAGAATATGGCAAAAGTGGTGGCATGTCACCTCTGAAATGATGGTAGAAAACAAACTGTGGTCTCATCGTTTGTTCTATAATTTCTCTCTCTCTCTCTCTCTCTCTCTCTCTCTCTCTCTTCTCTCTCTCTCTCATTGTCTCTTTATTGCTGTCTCACTTGTTTGGGGAAAAGCCAGTTGCCATGTCAACAACCCTAAGGAGAGGCCATTCATTCTAAGTGATTCTCTGAGTCTCAGTCATTGTAAGAGCCCAGGGGCCTAGACAGGAGGAGGAAAAGTCTCCATCTTCAGGCCTTCACTCCCCACCTGACCTCTATAACAACCCCACTCTCCCCAAATTGTTTCCAACCTGTACACAGGTGGGTGGATAATAGGCCTGGGTCTGCTCTCTCCTAGTAAGCCCTGATATGAAGTGAGGTGTCCAATTCCAAGAACTAAAATCTCTTGGATAGTGCTTTTTTTTCTAGAAAGAGGAGGTATTTTTGCTGTTCATGTTCATAGTTGTTTCCTACGTCACTAATGTCTCAATAATACCTGCCCTGAAATCATCTGTCAATTGCACTTACATTTTCTTCTTAGAAAACCTCTTCTCTTCTTGTTATAAATATTTTTTTCCTCCTTGTTTTTCTTTAGGCATCTAAGTCTTCCCGCAACTTCCAAAAGGCCTACAAAATCTCTCTCAGTACAACTTTCCTGACTCTCACCGTGTCAGATAATCTACTTTTGCCTAGAATTCCCTTTGCACCTCTCAAGGAGCGTGATGCATATCCTGAGTTAATGCCTTCCCATTCTTGGTTTTCTTTTTTAGTGAAGCACACACTACCGTAGCAGCCTGCTGCAAATGACTGAGATGAGAGGCAAACATTTGAAGATCTTTCATGTCTGAGAATGATTTTAGTCTAGCACATGGTTAATAAACTGGATATAAGATTCTAGTTTCAATATTATTTTCACTCAGTATTTTTACAGCACCGTTCTACTGTCTTCTGACTCCTAATGTTCCACTATTGTAATTCTCAATCCTTTTATATGACTGGATCGTTGGGATCTTCCTATCCCTAAATTAATTAGCTATAAGTTGATGTGGTCTGTTTTTCCACTTATCATACTGGGCACTCAGTATTCTAAGGGGCCCTTCCTGGTCCTTGAACATTATACAGGGCTCCATGTGAACACCAAAACCAGGCATGGTTCTTCTTTATAGTCTCATTAGGAACATTTTAAAAGTTCAGCAAAAAATAATCAGGGATTGTGGGAGAAGAGGGCACAGGCTGAAATAGGGCTCTCCAGGCTGAGGATGCAGATTTGAGAATTTGAAAAGATAATAAATCACAGCCTTGTCTGATTTGGGGCACCAAAGTGGAGGAAATGCATGTTTTTTCTTAAAGTTAGTCAGCTTAAATAGAAGAAAATAGTTTCATCTAGGCAGATGGGTTCATCCACCTGCCTCCCAATCCCTGCCCCAATACCTGCACTCCTACCACTCCTATGCCAGTGTGTAGTTTAGGGAGGTGTTTAGACCTTCCTGGGCATCTCAGTCAAAGGAGGCATGAAGGAGCCACACTTGCCTAGCTGCTTAGCTGGCTCCCAAGAAGCTTTGCTAGGTCAGCCCTGGCCCCAAGCCAGCTCCCACCCGACTATTCCAGCAGACAGCCCTGCCTCCCCCTTCCCCTTCCCCGCCTCCTCCACCTCTCTTCTTGCAGAGTGAGGGTTTTGGTGCAGGGAAGCCACATGTTCCTTTAGGCTCTAGGCTGAGTCAAAGAGCAATGTCAGGGACAGCGGCTGCAGGATTTGAGTAGAAATGTGACTCAACTAAGTCTAGCTTGCTGTTATAAAATTGTGAACATTTAGAAATAAAGTATGGGCCGGGCGCGGTGGCTCACGCCTGTAATCCTAGCACTCTGGGGAGCCGAGGCGGACGGATTGCTCGAGGTCCAGGAGTTCGAAACCAGCCTGAGCAAAGAGCGAGACCCATCTCTACTATAAATAGAAAGGAATTAAGTGGCCAACTAATATATACAGAAAAAATAGCAGGCATGGTAGCACATGCTTGTAGTCCCAGCTACTCGGGAGGCTGAGGCAGGAGGATCGCTTAGAGCCCAGGAGTTTGAGGTTGCTGTGAGCCTAGGCTGATGCCCGGGCACTCACTCTAGCCTGGGCAACAGCAAGCGACACTCTGCCTAAAAAATAAATAATAATAAAAAAGTATATAGTTATTATAGAATAAAGTATGTGGACCCCTTTGTTTTCTGTTCTGGGTCATACAATTGAAGTTTATCTTCCATGGAGAATCCTTGGGCCCCTTCAATATGAAGTATATCCTTGAGTGAAAGATGTACTGTAGATTTCATTATAATTTCTTTCTAAAATATTCTCTGTTTTCTTTGTCTGAAATTCTATTTGTCTAATTTTTAAATTTCCTTCACACTATACCATCTCCTTAGCCTTTTGTTTCTATTTATAGGGGAGTTCCTTAAACTTGATATTTTATTGAACTTATCCAGGTGATTAAATTTATAATTGGCCCACAGTTCTTATCTGGTCAATTCTTTTATTTGTAGCATTCCTATTCTGTATTAAGATCACAGTTGTCTATTTTACTCCTTCCAGAATATATTAATTATATCTCTAAAGTTTTCTAACCTCTTATCTTGTCTCTGTTTTTCCTGAATTCATCTTTTCTTTTTATTTGAGTTTATTTGATGATATTTTTTCAGTTGTTGGTGATCCTTTGATTTCTGGTTACACTTCTGGTTAAGACAAGGGGCTACTTCTAACCCTTCCTGTGGGAGGGCAATAAGATATAAAATGCTACCAAGCCTACACAACTGTCAAAAAAAAGAAAGACATCTATCAGGTGTTCAGGGGGTGGGAGGGGGGAGAGGGGGACGGGTGTATACTTATATAATGAGTGTGATGCCCACCATCTGGGAGGATGACATGCTAGAAGCTCTGACTGGGGGGGGGGGGGATGGCAAGCAATATATGTAACCTTAACAATATTTGTACCCCATAATATGATGAAAAAAATGCGATACTGCTTCAAAGTTATTGCACGTGTATTCAGATGAAAAGAAAGGTACATTTTGTACCTTTATTTGTAATAAAAATCCATGTAATATTGCTTTCAAAAAAAAAAAGGAGAAACTGAGACTTTCAAAATTTCCATGTGCATTGCAAGAGATTTTGGATGAATCATGTGCCTGACAGTAGGGGGGACCGGGTGGCCCTGGCAAGCTATTTGTGAAGACGGTCAGATGCTGTCTCTTAGGCAGTGCTGATCCTACAGAAAAATCTTCCCATGCTCCTGACCTGCGAACATCATCCTCACTGCTGGCCACCTTTGGAAGCTGGCCAGGGTAAAGAGGCAGGGGCCTCCTCCATCATTATTACAAGGCTTTTCACTTGACTGTTCCTGTTTTCAGAATAGAATTTTTCTCATGTCTTCTTCAGTGACCCACAGTTGTTTCCCAAGTCAGCACCTTTCTGTTTTAGTTTTTCTAAATTAAACCTTTGATAGACATCTCTTTCTGACCAGTCTCTCTGTTGGCTTTCTAAAATTATAGATTTCATTGTGATTAGAAGGAATCAAGATTTAGCCAAGATTTACACAGCCTTAAGAGTGTAATCAGAATTTTAAGGCAGAAAACTGTGATTCATTTTGTAGAAACTGTGTATTTCTGTGTATTCCTTCTTCTGTAGAAATTCCATGGTGGTTCTATGGCTACTTTTGTTTTAATAACCAAAAAGGATATTAGTAATAAGTAGAATGTGTTAGGTCACCTGCGTTCTACTAACCTAGGCTTCCCTGATTAAGGCCAGATCCAGAGAACTCTGGACAATTCTTGTGGGCCTGTGCAGGGGTGAGGGTCAAACCCTTCCATCATCTATGTGTGCCAAGGTGTGTGTTGTCTCACACACATCACAGTTAAACAAAATGATCTCTATGTCATTCAAAAAATTTAGTCAGTATAATACACATATGTAAACATATGCCATAACGATGGAGTCTGGCTATACTAATAGAGATATTGACCGACGTCCACTTTTGGGCTATAGGACATCTCTGACACACATGTACACATGCACGTACACACATGCAACACACACAGACAAGCAATACAGTGTGAGTGACCGGAGTAATAGTCTCACCAAAGCAGGCTTAAAATCAAATGATGATGCTTCAGTTGTATAAATTTGTGCTTATTGCTTGGATACAGTTCTTCAAAGAACATTGCCCAAGTCCTATTTTGACCTTGTGAAAATGAGACACTAACAATGAAATCCACACCAAGACACATCATAGTCAAACATCTGAAAATGAAGACCAAAGAAAGTATCGGAGGGAAGAAAACAATACAAATTGAAAGCAGAAAACATCATCAGAAAAAACACAGAGCCACAAGGGAGGTGAACATTTAGTCTTCGAACAAAAGGATTTTAAAACATTCATTTCTATATTGAGTAAATTTATCTTCTAGAATGGAAAAAAATAAGTTAGATGAAGGAAAAACTAATTAGAATTACATCACCAGCAGCCCTGCCTTAGAAAATGGCTTAAGGAATGTCTCTAAAACAGAAAGAAATGCAAAAAATGGGAACTAGAAACAACCAAGAAGAAAGAACAATTGTAAAGGAAATATACAGGTAAATATTAATACATTTCCATTTCTCTTTACTTTTAGAATATGTTTGACAGTTTAATAAAAATTATAACACTATCTGATACAGTTCTAATTGCATGTATTGAGAAATATTTAAGACTATAGTAAACAGATTGAGGATAAAGGGACCATATATAGGTGACAAAGTTTTTTACCTCTTCACTCAAAGTGGCAAAGGTTGACACTAGTTAGACTGTAATTAAGTTGTGTACATGTGACGTAAAGTATAGCATCCACTTACAATAGCTGTACAAGGAAAACACTTAAAAAATTATATGCTGAACATGGTGCGATACACACCTGGTAGCCTCAGATACTTGGAGGATGAGGCAGGAGGTCACTTGGAGCCCAGGAGTTCCAGGCTGCAGTGAGCTATTGATCGTGCCACTGCACTCTAAGCTGGGTGACAAAACCAGACTTTAGTCTCAAAAAAAAAAATTCATCAAGCCGGGCGCGTGCTCAGCCTGTATCCTTAGCTCTCTGGAAATGGCCGAGGGTGGCGGATTGTCCAAGGTCAGGAGGTTCAAAAACCAGCCTGAGCAAGAGCGAGACCCCGTCTCTACTATAAATAGAAAAGAAATTAATTGGCCAACTGGATACGTTATATAAAAAATTAGCCGGCATGGTGGCGATGCCTGTAGTCCCCAGCTACTCGGGGAGGGGGCTGAGGCAGAAGGATCGCTGGAGCCCAGGAGTGTGAGGTTTGCTGTGAGCTAGGGCTGACGCACGGCACTCGACTCTAGCCTGGACAACAAAGCGAGACTCTTGTCTCAAAAAAAAAAAAAAAAAATCATCACTATAGATAAGCCAAAATGGAATCTATAATAATTTTAAAATAACACATTAGAAGGCAAAACATAAAAACAGAGAAAAAATAAGATAAACAGAAAACATAAAGTAAAATGGACTTTATTATGACCACATATTAAGAATTGCGTTAAATAAAAATGATCTGAACTAAACCAAAATTGGTGAAAAGTCCACCAATTATGAAAATTACCCAGCATTTATATTTTTATATAGGTTGTATAAATCTTGAATATTTATTTATATTTTGGTACAAATTAACTTTCATACAAAGTAGTTTTGACTAATTAATAATATTGTACATATACTGTAAATAACTCACAAGCTCTCGGCTTAGTCCACAGAGTAACACTTCACGGGCAGCTTGCTTATTTGTAGGAGACAGTTCACAGGGGTGGAACTCCTCGCCTTTGCTTGCTTCGGTGGGTTAGATTCCCCTGGCCTGTCCCAAGGGCTTCCTTTCCCTGATTCCACACTAGTCCTCAATGGACTTCATCTAAAGCCAGCTGTACAAGGGGGACAGCTATGTGCATTGGCACAGTTGCTGCAATCCTATTTAACCAATCCCGGCCTCATTATTCTCTCGGCAGCCACTTTTATTCATCAGCTGGAATTTAAAACGAAGCCTTTTTCCTTTCTGGACAGGATACCAGTGAGTGGCTTATTTTGAGTCCCTAACACTTTTTTCCTGGCTTTAAATTTCATAAGTCATCTGTTACAAAATTCCAGGGTGGAAATCTTCTTTAAATAAAAATAAAAAAAAACTAAGAAAAATTGAAACAGAATTTGGAAAAAAATAGTAACCAGCAGAACAGAAATATCCTTATATTACTTAAAATATCGGGGAGGCCATGGAACTTCTTTATCGTTTGGAGGGAAAGCCCAAGAGACAAGGGGCTTTGTAGAGCCAGAGAAAAGAAGTCCCAAGATCTGATGTGCTCTGGTACAAGCTCATAATAAGATGTGAAGATTTTTATTACATGTTGTATATAAACTACTGTGAACCAGAATAGCTCTCCCTGGAAGCAAGCTTAATAATGATTCAAAACATTGGGGATTATTATTACGCTGGTAATTAAAGTATCAAAAAAGAAACTTTCAAATTGACTTATAATAACTAAGTCATTTCCAAGGAGGTAATTGGGGTTCAGTAATAATTAACCACATTAAGTGGCACAGCTACTAGAATCCTTATATCCACCTACTCACTAAGTCTACATCTCACCTCTAAAAGAGTCATTGCCCAATTTCAAATGCAGACAAACTCAAGTTTAATTTGTTATTTTTTCATACGTTTGCATATATAATACTATAAAGTAAAATATATGCAATGCCAATAATCTATCATAAACTTACACCCTTTGAAAAGGTCTAGTGTATGAAAAAGGCCTGCGGTAACTATCTTCATGCCTCACTGAACCAAACCAGGTTAGGATGGGAGCATCATCCGTGTGATATAGAGAATGATGCCCCCCAAGATGCACACCTTCCTAAACTCCAGATCTAGATGGAAAATGTAATGTATGTTAAATTACATGTAAAGAAAGGTTAATAGGATCCTTTAAAAATAGATTTACCTAGGATTATCCATGGTGAACCTAAACTTAATTACAAGGTTCCTTACTGTAGAAGAGGGAGCAGAAGAGACGGTGCCAGGCGTGATGGTGACGTGATGTGACAGGATGTGAGACTCAACCATCCACTGCTGGCTTTGGAAGACTGAAGAGGGCCTCGGGAATGTGGGCAATGAAAATGGGAATTTTCTCAAGGCCTCCAGAATGGAATTCTGCTTTGACAGCATGGCGTATAAAGCAGAGACCCATTTCAGACTTTGATTACAAAACTGTATTATAAATTCATGTCTTTAGCTCCAGAGTTTGTGAAATGTGTATCATAACAATAGGTAAACTAATATATTTCATTTTCAGGTTCAGTTTTCATTGTTTTCCTTGAGGCCCGTCAAGATTGCGAGCAGTTATAAAGGTATCAGAGAAGAACAGAAATTATTCACCAATATGACAACCAAGCAATCTTTTCCCTCATAAAAATAATAAAAACCGATTTCAAATTCATTCAAGATAAACATTTATTAAGCGCTATATCTAACAGGGGACTACAGAAACAAATTGATTCCCTCTCCCCAATTCTTGTGCAATTCGCTCCACACAGCCAAGATTAATGCCTCCTGTTGTCCTCGGTCGGGTGTAACCTGTGTCTCTTGTTTCTACAATTACACACTCTTTAGTGTCGTGGTAGGTTTGTTCAAAAGCTCAGAGATCTTTATACAGAGCGAACCACAACTGGTGGAGATTCTGCATTCACCTAAATTAAAACAAAAAACAAAAAGCAGGAGTTACCAAAAGGAACAAGAAATACCAGCATCCTCTCTGTGCACTGCAAGGATGTGATTGAGTATGTGACATTAATTTCTTTAAGGGGTATAATTCGTTTATCCTCCCTCCACCTCTTTGAGGCTTAATGG
>NC_033666.1:99775378-99831022 GCF_000165445.2 Microcebus murinus
TCTCCTGGGCTCAAGCAATCTTCTGGCCTCAGCTCCGAGGTAGCTGGGACTACAGGCTGCGCACTATGTCCGGTGCTGATTTTTTCTATATATATAGTTGGCCAATTAATTATTTCTATTTATAGTAGAGATGGGTCTCGCTCTTGCTCAGCGGTTTCCGAACTCCTGAACCTGCGAGCAATCCGCCCGCCTCGGCTCCAGATGCTAGATTACAGCATTGAGTCCACCGCGCCCGGCTAAGAATAACTTATTTCATCATCTTGTAGCAACGATGAGAACACATTATACATGCTAGGTGCATTAGAAATAGTGAACAAAATTAAATTAGGGAAGGTAAGAGAGATGGGAGAAAAAAGAGGGGGAGAGAAGGTGGCTCCACCTACCTTCACTTCAGTACACCAGCAGAGAATTACGATGCTTCCTGGCATTCATGTCTTTGTCTATCAAACTCGTCTTGTGTTTGTTCAGAGTAGTGAAATACGAAGATAACTGTCTTTCAAAAATCCTCCATTGGAATAATGTGATCATAATAATCACTTAATAATCAATAAAACAACAGCCTGCAACTTCTGATTGTCGTCTCCCTTTTTGGATATGTGTAAGTTGGATTTGAAGGCCAGAAACATAACTATAGACATCCATGACTCTTCTTACGAATCCCAGCAAGCTTCTCCTCTTTATCTAATCAAACACTGCCACATGAAAGTGTCCATTGTCCCCTCTACTTCTGGATTTATAGTTAATGCAAAATATTTAAAAATACTTTCAGATCTTTTACTTATATTTTCATAATTTTACAAAAGCAAGGCACATTAACCAATTTAGAATAAGGTGAAAGACTGAGAATCCCTTAAAAAATTTCCAGAATACGTTGATCAGGTTCAATAAAGAACATTGTTCTATGCTGAATTACTGCATCACTAGGAGACCGAATGTGTTCCCACTAGGACTATAGTACTCTTTTCTCTTTACTTTTTCATTGCTCCATTCTCTTCATTCCCTACATCCTCACCATTCTTTGAAAATCTGATGTTTTGTAAAGAACCCTTCATGATTATTTTAAGTGGAAGGATTTATAGGATAAGCTTCATTAGATGTGACAAATTTCATAAAAAATAGGATTAGGTTTAAGTTAAGTAAATTACTTAAAAAATTCAATAACTTAATTGATCAGAAGCTAAAGAAAAGGTTTTTTGTTTGTTTTGTTTTGTTATTTTGGAGACAGGTCTCACTCTTGTTGCCCAGGTTAGAGTGCATGGCATCAGCCTATGCCACAGCAACCTCAAATACTGGGCTTCAAGCAAACTTCCTGCTGTCAAGCTCCCTAGTACTAGATTTACAGGCATTGCCCACATACTGCTAATTTTTCTATATAACTTATTTTAGTTCCAGCTAATTTCTTTCTATTTTTTTTAGTAGAGATGGGTCTACTCTTGCTCAGGCCTGGTCTCGACTCCTGAGCTTCAACACTGCCTGCCTCAGCCTCCCAGAGTGCAGGATTACAGGCATGAGCTACCGTGCTCGCAAGGAAAAGTTGAATCAAAATAATCATTTGAGAGATAAGTGAATTTGAGAGGAAGCCACATCCAACAACCTCGATTGTCACTTCCAATGTCAATGGAAACCCAAATATCTTTATATTTAAACCTTTTATATTTTTTATATCACTGAATCCATATCTTAATCATTTAAATTTTTCTAAAATTTAGAATACTATGACAAGTTTTTAAAATTTATTCCTCTATTCTTTTTTTATCCTTTGCTCGACACTCTGATATTAGTATTCTGTGATGTTTGTTAAATAAAACAGTAGGAACTGCAAGGATATTCCTTAGGATAAATAGTAGTACATAAACAAGTAACAATGAGCTGAAACATAACACAGCATGTTAAAAGAAGGATTGCAAGGAGGGTTCAATATATTTGACATTGGCCATACTCTAATGAAGGTTGCAAAATTTCAGTGCAAAGTAAAGAAATCAGAACAGAATGATGTCACCACGTGCCCAGCAAGTGGATGAACCCACATCACCTGAAGCTGTTTTCTGGCTTCTCTCCTGTTATCCAGGGTGAACCTTCGCTGCTCCATCCATCTATGGGCTGTCACACTGAATCCCTACCATATTCTCCTAATCAGGATTTTGCTTCTGCAATTATGTCCCTTTTCTCCCCTGCATCTCAATCTGTGCTTCTTTGGGACAAGAACATAAGTGTAAACTGTGGTAGTATCCCATTTTTACCCAACGCTTTTCTCAACCCTGAAATCTCTCCATCTACAACACTGATTCATACTGCCACCTCTATTCAAGAGTTCTTGTAAAGTACGTCTATCATAATTCGCCCCTCCCTCCATTTTCTCTTCCACACACTCTATAGAGGCCTTTGTCCTTATCACTCACTTCTGTCAAAGTTCATTCTATGACCCCATTCCACCCACTCAGGAGTCCATTTCTCAGTCCTGCATCTCATTTGATCCCTCAGTAATCTGACACTTATGATCACACTCCTGTCTTTGGAAGACTTAACAATAAGTCCAGGGACCTCACAATCCCACATTCTTTCCTTTGTTTCTCCTAAGTCCCCTCTTTCCTCCTGTAGCCACAAACTTCACCTCCCCAATCTCCATCACAATAGGATCAACACTATATTCACTACTGACTCTCTCTCTATTCCTCACCACATCACATTACAACTGGTCCAAATAACAACAAATTCTATCATTTCAAGGTCTACCTTCAAAAAATCTCGATGGCAGCCTTCTCACTACTTGTTCACTATGCCTCTAAGCAAGCATCATTTCTAGCTTACTCCAAAGAGCCATTCTATTCTTAACCCAAGCCATCATTTCAAGTATAGATTTAAGATTCTAGTTTTTTTATTCAAAAATTCAGTGTTTTCTTTCTAGTTTCTTCATTTTGTATCAAGGACAGTTTGTCATTATGATACAGCCAGCCCAGGTCCGACCTTAGTAATAGTACACTCTGTGTGTACCACCATGTTACATCTGGCCTTGGTCTGTGTGACCAACAGAATATGGAAACAAGGGTGGCATGTCACCTCTGAAAGATGATGGTAGAAAACAAACTGTGGTCTCAGTCGTTTGTTCTATAATTTCTCTCTCTCTCTCTCTCTCTCTCTCTCTCTCTCTCTTCTCTCTCTCTTCCTCATTGTCTCTTTATTGTGTTCACTTGTTTGGGGAAAGCCAGTTGCCATGTCAACAACCCTAAGGAGAGGCCATCATTCTAAGTGATTCTCTGAGTCTCAGTCATTGTACAGAGCCCAGGGGCCTAGACAGGGAGAGGAAAAGTCTCCATCTTCAGCCTCACTCCCACCCTGACCTCTATAACAACCCCACTCTCCCCAAAATTGTTTCCAACCTGTACACAGGTGGTGGATAATAGGCCTGGGGTCTGCTCTCTCCTAGTAAGCCCTGATATGAAGTGAGTGTCCAATTCCAAGAACTAAAATCTCTTGGATAGTGCTTTTTTTTCTAGAAAGAGGAGGTATTTTTTGCTGTTCATGTTCATAGTTGTTTCCTACAGTCGACTAATGTCAATAATACCTGCCCTGAATCATCTGTCAATTGCACTTACATTTTCTTCTTAGAAAACCTCTTCTCTTCTTGTTATTAAATATTTTTTTCCTCCTTGTTTTTCTTTAGGCATCTTAAGTCTTCCCGCAATTTCCAAAAGGCCTACAAAATCTCTCTCAGTACAACTTTCCTGACTCTCACCGTGTCAGATATATCTATTTTGCCCTAGAAATTCCCTTTGCACCTCTCAAGGAGCGTGATGCATATCCTGAGTTAATGCCTTCCCATTCTTGGTTTTCTTTTTTAGTGAAGCACACACTACGTAGCAGCCTGCTGCAAATGACTGAGATGAGAGGCAAACATTTGAAGATCTTTCATGTCTGAGAATGATTTTAGTCTAGCACGATGGTTAATAAATGGGATATAAAGATTCTAGTTTCAATATTATTTCACTCAGTATTTTACAGCACCGTTCTACTGTCTTCTGACTCCTAATGTTCCACTATTGTAATTCTCAAATCCTTTTATATGACTGGATCGTTGGGATCTTCCTTATCCCTAAATTAATTAGCTATAAGTTGATGTGGTCTGTTTTCCACTTATCATACTGGGCACTCAGTATTTCTAAGGGGCCCCTTCCTGGTCCTTGAACATTATTACAGGGCTCCATGTGAACACCAAAACCAGGCATGGTTCTTCTTTATAGTCTCATTAGGAACATTTTAAAGTTCAGCAAAATAATCAGGGATTGTGGGAGAAGAGGGCACAGGCTGAAATAGGGCTCTCCAGGCCTGAGGATGCAGATTTGAGAATTTGAAAAGATAATAAATCACGCTGTCTGATTTGGGGCACCAAAGTGGAGGAAATGCATGTTTTTTCTTAAAGTTAGTCAGCTTAAATAGAAGAAAATAGTTCATCTAGGCAGGATGGGTTCATCCCCTGCCTCCCAATCCCTGGGCCCCAATACCTGCACTCCCTACCACTCCTATGCCAGTGGTGTAGTTTAGGGAGGTGTTTAGACCTTCCTGGGATCCTCAGTCAAAGCGAGGCATGAAGGAGCCACACTTGCCTAGCTGCTTAGCTGGCTCCCAAGAAGCTTTGCTAGGTCAGCCCTGGGCCCCAAGCCAGCTCCCACCCGACTATTCCAGCAGACAGCCCTGCCTCCCCCTTCCCCTTCCCCCGCCTCCTCCCACCTCTCTTCTTGCAGAGTGAGGGTTTTGGTGCAGGGAAGCACATGTTCCTTTAGGCTCTAGGCTGAGTCAAAGAGCAATGTCCAGGGACAGCGGCTGCAGGATTTGAGTAGAAATGTGACCTCAACTAAGGCTCTAGCTTGCTTTATAACTTGTGAACATTTAGAAATAAAGTATGGGCCGGGCGCGGTGGCTCACGCCTGTAATCCTAGCACTCTGGGAGGCCGAGGCGGGCACGGATTGCTCGAGGTCAGGAGTTCGAAACCAGCCTGAGCAAGAGCGAGACCCCATCTCTACTATAAATAGAAAGAAATTAAGTGGCCAACTAATATATACAGAAAAAATTAGCCAGGCATGGTAGCACATGCTTGTAGTCCCAGCTACTCGGGAGGCTGAGGCAGGAGGATCGCTAGAGCCCAGGAGTTTGAGGTTGCTGTGAGCTAGGCTGATGCCACGGCACTCACTCTAGCCTGGGCAACAAAGCGACACTCTGTCTAAAAATAATAATAATAATAAAATAAATATATATATATATAGAAATAAAGTATGTGGACCCCCTTTGTTTTTCTGTTCTGGGTACTACAATTGAAGTTTATCTTCATGGAGAATCCTTGGGCCCCTTCAATATGAAGCAATTATCCTTGAGTCTGAAAAATGTACTGTAGGATTTCATTATAATTTCTTTCCTAAAATATTCTCTGTTTTCTTTGTCTGAAATTCCTATTTGTTCAATTTTTAAATTTCCTTCACACTATACCATCTCCTTGCCTTTTTGTTCTATTTTATAGGGGAGTTCCTTAACTTGATATTTTATTGAACTTATCAGTGATTAAATTTATAATTGCCCACAGTTCTTATCTGGTCAATCTTTTATTTGCTAGCATCCTATTCTGTATCAAGATCACAGTGTCTATTTTTATCCCTCAGAATATATTAATTATAATCTCTAAAAGTTTTCTACACCTCCTTATCTTGTCTCTGTTTTCTCTGAATTCATCTTTTTCTTTTTATTTGAGTTTTATTTGATGAATATTTTCTTCAGTTGTTGGTGATCCTTTGATTTCTGGTTACACTTCTGGTTAGAAGGGCATACTTCTAACCCTTCCTGGGGAGAGGCAAAGATATAAAATGTAACCAAAATGTCAAAAAAAAAAGAAAGAAACATCTATCAGGTGTCAGGCGGGTGGGAGGGGGGAGGAGGGGACGGGTGTATACTTATATAATGAGTGTGATGCCCACCATCTGGAGGATGGACATGCTAGAAGCTCTGACTGGGGGGGGGGGATGACAAGGGCAATATATGTAACCTTAACAATATTTGTACCCCCATAATATGATGAAAAAAATGCATACTGCTTCAAAGTTATTGCAGTGTATTCAGATGAAAAGAAAGGTACATTTTGTACCTTTATTTGTAATAAAAATCCATGTAATATGCTTTCAAAAAAAAAAAAGAGAAACTGAGACTTTCAAAATTTCCATGTGCATTGCAAGAGATTTGGAGAATCATGTGCCTGACAGTAGGGGGACCGGGTGCCCTGGCAGCTATTTTGTGAAGACGTCCAGATGCTGTCTCTTAGGCAGTGCTGATCCTACAGAAAAATCTTCCCATCTCCTGACCTGCGAACATCATCCTCACTGCTGGCACCTTGGAGCTGGCCAGGGTAAGAGGCAGGGCCTCCCTCCATTCATTTTACAGGCTTTCACTTGACTGTCCTGTTTTCAGAATAGAATTTTTCTCATGTCTTCTTCAGTGACCCACAGTTGTTCCCAAGTCCAGCACCTTTCTGGTTTAGTTTTTCTAAATAAACCTTTGATAGACATCTCTCTGACCAGTCTCTCTGTTGGCTTTCTAAAATTATAGATTCATTGTGATTAGAAGAATCAAGATTTAGCCCAAGATTTACACAGCCTAAGAGTGTAATCAGAATTTTAAGGCAGAAACTGTGTATTCATTTTGTAGAAACTGTGTATTCTGTGTATTCCTTCTTCTGTAGAAATTCCATGGTGGTTCTATGGCTACTTTTGTTTTAATAACCCAAAAGGATATTAGTAATAATAGAATGTGTTAGGTCACCTGCGTTCTACTACACCTAGGCTTCCCTGATTAAGGCCAGATCCAGAGAACTCTGGACAATTCTTGTGGGCCTGTGCAGGGTGAGGGTCAACCTTCCATCATCTATGTGTGCCCAAGTGTGTGTTGTCCTCACACACATCACAGTTAAACCAAAATGATCTCTATGTCATCAAAAAATTTAGCTCAGTATAATACACATATGTAAACATATGCCATGAACGATGGAGTCTGGGCTATACTAATAGAGATATTGACCGACGTCACTTTTGGCTATAGGACCATCTCTGACACACATGTACACATGCACGTACACACATGCACACACACAGACAAGCAATACAGTGTGAGGACCGAGTAATAGTCTCACCAAGCAGGCTTAAAATCAAATGATGATGGAGCTTCAGTTGTTAAATTTGTGCTTATTGCTTGGATACAGTTTCTTCAAAGACATTGCCCAAGTCCTATTTTGTACCTTGTGAAAATGAGACACTAACAATGAAATCCACACCAAGACACATCATAGTCAAACATCTGAAAATGAAGACAAAGAAAGTATCGGGAGGGAAGAAAACAATACAAATGAAAGCAGAAAACATCATCAGAAAAACACAAGAGCCACAAGGGAGTGACACATTTAGTCTTGAAACAAAAGGATTTTAAAACTTCATTTCTATATTGAGTAAATTTATCTTCTAGGAATGAAAAAAATAAGTTAGATGAAGAAAAACTAATAGAATACATCACCAGCAGCCCTGCCTTAGAAAATGGCTTAAGGAATGTCTCTAAACAGAAAAGAAATGACAAAAAAATGAACTAGAAACACCAAGAAGAAAGAACAATGTAAAGGGAAATATACAGGTAAATATAATACATTTTCCATTTCCTCTTTACTTTTATGAATATGTTTGACAGTTTAAGTAAAAATTATAACACTATCTGATACAGTTCTAATTGCATGTAGAGAAATATTTAAGACTATTATAAACAGATGAGGATAAAGGGACCTATATAGGTGGACAAAGTTTTTACTCTTCACTCAAAGTGGCAAAGTTGACACTGTTAGACTGTAATAAGTTGTGTACATGTGACGTAAAAGTATAGCATCCACTACAAATAGCTGTACAAGGAAATACACTTAAAAATACTATATGGCTGAACATGGTGGTACACACCTGTAGCCTCAGATACTTGGGAGGCTGAGGCAGGAGGGTCACTTGAGCCCAGGAGTTCCAGGCTGCAGTGAGCTATGATCGTGCCACTGCACTCTAGCTTGGGTGACAAAACCAGACTTAGTCTCAAAAAAAAAATCATCAGCCGGGCGCGGTGGCTCACGCCTGTAATCCTAGCTCTCTGGGAGGCCGAGGTGGGCGGATTGCTCAAGGTCAGGAGTTCAAAACCAGCCTGAGCAAGAGCGAGACCCCGTCTCTACTATAAATAGAAAGAAATTAATTGGCCAACTGATACGTATATAAAAAATTAGCCGGGCATGGTGGCGCATGCCTGTAGTCCCAGCTACTCGGGAGGCTGAGGCAGAAGGATCGCTGGAGCCCAGGAGTGTGAGGTTGCTGTGAGCTAGGCTGACGCCACGGCACTCACTCTAGCCTGGACAACAAAGCGAGACTCTGTCTCAAAAAAAAAAAAAAAAAAATCATCACTATAGATAAGCCAAAATGGAATTCTATAATAAATTTTAAAATAACACATAGAAAGGCAAAACATAAAAACAGAGGAAAAAATAAGATAAACAGAAAACATAAAGTAAAATGGACTTTATGACCCGACATATTAAGAATTGCGTTAAATAAAAATGATCTGAACTAAACCAAATTGGTGAAAATGTCCACCATTATGAAAATTTACCCAGCATTTATATTTTTATATAGGTTGTATAAATTTGATATATTTATTTATATTTTGTACAATTAACTTTCATACAAAGTAGTTTTGACTAATTAATAATATTGTACATATACTGTAAATAACCTCACAAAGCTCTCGGCTTAGTCCACAAGTAACCTTCACGGGCAGCTGCTATTGTGAGGACAGTCACAGGGTGGAACTCCTCGCCTTTGCTTGCTTCGGTGTTAGATTCCCCTGGCCTGTCCCAAGGGCTTCCCTTCCCTGATGTCCACACTAGTCCTCAATGGCTTCATCTAAGCCAGCTGTACAAGGGACAGCTATGTGCATGGCACAGTGCTGCAACTCCTATTTAACCAATCCCGCCTCATTATTCTCTCGGCAGCCACTTTTATTCATCAGCTGGAATTTAAAACGAAGCCTTTTTCCTTTCTGGACAGATACCAGTGAGTGGCTATTTTGAGTCTCCTAACACTTTTTTCCTGGCTAAATTTCATAAGTCATCTGTTACAAAATTCCAGGTGGAAATCTTCTTTAAATAAAAATAAAAAAAAAACTAGAAAAAATGAAAACAGAATTTGGAAAAAATAGTAACCAGCAGAACAGAATATCCTTATATTCTTAAAAGATATCAGGGGAGGCCATGGAACTTCTTTTCTGTTTGGAGGGAAAGCCAAGAGACAAGGGGCTTGGTAGAGCCAGAGAAAAGAAGTCCCAAGATCTGATGTGCTCTGGTACAAGCTCATAATAAGAGTGAGAGATTTTATTACATGTTGTATATAAACTACTGGTGAACCAGAATAGCTCTCCCTGAAGCAAGCTAATAATGATTCAAAACATTGGGATTATTATTAACGCTGGTATATTAAAGATCAAAAAAGAAACTTTCAAATTGACTTAGTATAACTAAGTCATTTTCCAAGAGGAATCTGGGGTTTGTAAATAATTAACCACATTAAGTGGCACAGCTACTAGAATCCATATATCCCCACTCCTAAGTCTACACTTCACTCTAAAAGATTCATTGCCCCAATTTACAAATGCAGACAAACTCAAAGTTAATTTTTGTTATTTTGTCATTTACATGTTTGCATATAAATACTGAAAGTACAAATATATGCAATGCCAATTAATCTTACATAAACTTACACCCTTTTGCAAAAGTCTAGTGTAAAGGCCTGGGTAACTATCTTCATGCCTCACTGAACCAAACCAGGTCTAGGAGTGAGGAAGCTATCTATCCTGTGTGTGATATAGAGAATGATGGCCCCCCCTAAAGATGCACACTTCCTAACTCCCAGATCTAGTGAAAATGTGAATATGTTAAATTACATGGTAAAGAATTAAGGTTAATCAATTGACCTTAAAATAGATTACCTAGGATTATCCAGGTGAACCTAACCTAATTACAAGGTCCTTACTGTAGAAGAGGGAGGCAGAAGAGACGGTGCCAGGGTGATGTGACGTGATGTGACATGATGTGAGACTCAACCATCCACTGCTGGCTTTGAAGATGGAAGAGGGCCTGGGAATGTGGGCAAGAAAATGGGAATTTTCTCAAGGGCCTCCAGAATGGAATTCTGCTTTGACACATGGCTATAAAGCAGAGACCCATTTCAGACTTCTGAGTTACAAAACTGTAATAAATTCATGTTCTTTTAAGCCACAGAGTTTGTGATAATGTTGTATAGAAACAATAGGAAAACTAATATACTTTCATTTTCAGGTTCATTTCATGTTTTCCTGAGGCCCCTGTCAAGTATTGGAGCAGTTTATAAAGTATCAGAGAAGAACAGAATTATTACACATATGACAACCAAGCAATCTTTTCCCTCATAAAATAAAAACCATTCTCAAAATTCAATTCAAATAAACATTTATTAAGCCTATATTAACAGGGACTACAGCAAACAAATATTCCCCTCTCCCCATTCTTGTGCAATTCGCTCCACACAGCCAAGATTAATGCCTTCCTGTTTGTCCTCGGCTGGGTGTAACCTGTGTTTCTCTTGTTTTCTACAATTACACAATCTCCTTTAGTGTCGTGGTAGGTTTGTTCAAAAGCTCAGGATCTTCTATACAGAGGCAACCACAACTGGTGGAGATTCTGCATCACCTAAATTAAAACAAAAAACAAAAACAGGAGTTACCAAAAGGAACAAGAAAACCCAGCATTCCTCTCTTGCACTGCAAGGATGTGACTTGAGTATGTGACTTAATTTCTTTAAGGTATAATTCTTTATCCTCCCTCCACCTCTTGAGGCTTAAGTGAGTTACACACACTGTCTGGGTGTCCATTTTACTGCATGAAGGAACCATTTTAAGGACTTCCAAAAATGCTAAGCATGAGGTGAAGATTAAAAATTCAGAACTCTTGATTCAGAGTGCTTAGCCATTAAAGTTTTGACTGAGTTATATGTTTTATGCATCAGAAAACCTGATGGTTTTTGTTTTTTTTCAGGTTCTCACTTAGATAAAACTCCAAGATTTGGACTGGAACCACATCCTAAAGAGAGGGAAGGAAGGAATCTTGGAAAGCTCAAGGCAGATGCCTTGTTTATCCTATGTCCATTAGGTTACTAAAAATCTAGTCAACTGGGATTAGAAAATAAACCGCAGAGAGGAAAGGGGTTGTCTTTAACCTTCTTATTAGATTTCATAGCTGATCTTGGCATCTAGAAAGTATTAAGTTTGGAACCTTTTTATAGGGGTTAAAAATAGCATTGAATATGGTATTAAGTCTCTTCTAAGATACCAGAGACAAGAGAGAAGAAACTTGCAAGCTCTTGAGGTGCTTGGCTGGTATGCTATTAAGTAAAGAAATGGTTTCATTAACTTCCGGTAAGTATAATTCACAGTATGTCTAGCATTCTGTTAAAAACCTCCAGTAGTATTAGTAAATGTAGGATTCCACTAAGTGTATGGCACCAAACCTTCTTTCTCCCAATTGCCAAGGCACTGTGCCAGTGCTGAAACCCTACCAATGGAAATGGAATGCAAATGCATTCCGTGAAAAGGGTTGGTTAAAGGTTTGATCTCCACTCACACTCAGAAGTCCCTAAAAGTAGCAGATGTACTGGACCCATGTTCACATGCTGGTACCATACTCCCAAGAGTGGCTCTACCTAAGCAGACATGGTGCCAGGTGCCAAGGGTACACATGGGGACAGAGTACCAGAGACCACTTCTTGAGTCTCTCCTGGAATCCCTCCCAAGAACAATCACTAAAAGACCAGGAATAAATAAAAAATACAAAAATTCATGGACTTACCTGGCACTCCAGTTATGGGCAGGTCAAAATAAACAGAACTGACATCTTCTAGAAATAAAGGAATACATTTCTAATTTAAAAGGTAAAACCGCCAGGGAAATCATGCTTCCTATTACAAATCAGAGACTCTTAGTGTGTTGGTAATTGCCACAGTCAGAAACCTTCTCTTCAAAGGCAGGAGTGGAAAGAGGTGGGGTCTGTCCTCTAGCAGAAATGACAGAGGGGTCTGGGCCAGGAGGCTGCCTCTTGCTCTTTAGACAAACGTAAGAATTTTCCTGACACCCCCATAAGCTGTAAAGGAAGGATGGGCATAGCTAACTTTGACCTTTTACTGCAGGCTGGGAAGCTGCAACACTACAAATTCTGAGGGTGAGCACCATTCTGCAGGGGAGGTGTACCCTGCAAAGCAGACAACTAGAGGCGGAGCAAGAATTCAGGCTCACCCAGCTATTCCCATTCAAATAGGCTTTTCACCCTCCATTAAAATACAATGTCTAGGTTCCTCCAACTACTACTGCAATTCCCCAATACACTTAGGGCAGTGCTAGCATATAATTAGCTATCATTTGTAGACATAATCAGATTTGTTAGAAATGTGCTTTTGTAAGCTGGGCGAGGTGGCTCATGCCCGTAATCCTAGCACTCTAGGAGGCCGAGGCTGGCGGATCGCTCAAGGTCAGGAGTTCGAAACTAGCCAGAGCAAGAGCGAGACCCCGTCTCTACTATAAATAGAAACTAATTGGCCAACTAATATATATATATATATAAAATTAGCCGGCATGGTGGCAGATGCCTGTAGTCCCAGCTACTTGGGAGGCTGAGGCAGGAGGATTGCTTGAGCCCAGGAGTTTGAGGTTGCTGTGAGCTAGGCTGATGCCACGGCACTCACTCTAGCCTGGGCAACACAGTGAGACTGTTGTCTCAAAAAAAAGAAGAAGAAGAAGAAGAAAAGAAATGTGCGTTTGTAAATAAGACGCAAGGCTTAATTTTAGCAAAAATCTGTGGAATCTTTCAAACTACTGGGTTTGTTTGTGGGAGTAGAAGACATTGAAATTTTAGGACCCCTTCACTAAGTGTTATACAGAAAAGTAAAAAAACAATGGAAGCTTTACATAGGCAGTGGGCAGAGGTAGAACCAGTGCTTAGTTCATGATGCTTAAAAGTCCCTTTTTCTTCTGTTCAGTCTAAATTCAATTAACATTTTACACTTACCAAACTTCATACTCACGAAGTCCTCTGTCTGACTGGTACTGTCATCAGCTGAAAAAGAAAAGGATGTTATTCACCCCATTCTTGTCATCACGTCCCGCAACCCGGTGGAGACACCAAGGAACTTGTCCTCTTTGGAGAAGCCCAGAGGTTGGTCCCGGAACCCAGGTCGGGGCAGACCTCAGGGCTGGAGCCATGTGAGTATTCAGATTTCATTCTTGAAAATGCTCTGGGAAAATGTTAAATCTGCTTCAAGTTTCAAAGAACTTTTGGCAAAAGTTTACTCCACCTCAAAGAACAAGGCAGCCAAAGTATCCCTGAATGTATAAATCACCACAGGACATTCCTAAGCAATGAGATGTAAGCAAGGAAAGGGAGGCAGGGAGAAATGTCCGCATGTCTGAAGGCAGGAATCCTTACCTGTGGCCATGGTGACTCCTTCCCCAAAGGGGGTGGCTGTGTCCCCGTCAGTGAACGCTGGGAAGACAAGGTGGAAGACAGGTGTGGTCACAGGTAAAGGAGGGAATCAGGGACACTGGAGGAAGCAGCCTTTCCCTCAGGAGGGCAAAAGACGGGAGCCCGCCCAGGCCTGCCCAGGCCGCCTCTGAAGCCAGCCCCTCACTTACAGAAAGTCTCCACGTTCTCCTGTGTGGTTGAGTCCGTGTCTGTACTTGATTCCACTGCATCACTGGTTGCTTCTAGAGAATCCAAAAGGAAGAAACAGCTCAAGTACTTCCCAGCAGGAACATTTCCACCCTCTCCACTCCCTTTTCATCGCCAGCTAGATCTTTTTCTGGGGAAAACACGGAGCACAAGGCGGCACACTGCATCGCCTGTGGCCCCATCACGGCACAGGTGGCCTCATCACTAGTCTCTTCTGCCACCTGCTGGAAAGTGCAGCAGCCTCGCTGCCGCCGGGGGTGTGCTCCGAGCCCCTCCGTGGAGGGGACAGTTCAGGAAGGAGCCTCGTGCTGTGCCTCCACCCATGTATTGGTCAGACTGGAGCTGGACAACATTCCAAGACTCCCCCTCTGTAATTTTCCAGGTTCCTGAAAGCTAAAAACAGAAACCAAGGAAAATAGCTATTTCTAAGGAGAAAAGCAGGAATGGAACAGACACTAAATGGGCTACTTTTGCCACTTTTTCATTTAATAGACTGCCTCGGCCTTCATTTTCCAGCCTGTCGCACAGACCGCACAATGCAGGCATTCCCGTGCGCGCCTGCTGAGCAGCAGCGAGCGGCTCCTGGGCCTACAGTGAAAGAGACACGCGTTGTCGCGGGGCAGGTTATGGGCACCCTGCCGGTGAGGCAGAGTCCCTAGCTCTCTAATGCGGTCGCTTTGCCTCCTCAGACATTCACAGCCGCAAAGACGCCCAGACCCCGCATCTCACAAATTGAGAGCTGGCAGAGGGGGAGCTGGGAGGAAGAGAGCAGCAAAAAATAACCATTTTAATGCAAATGAGAAAGCTCCCCTCCTCCAGAGAAATCCACCTGAATTCAGGAAGAGCTAGAAAAGCTTTTGGGCGACAGCTTCATGAAGACAGCTGTTCCTTCCCTTTCTCAACATGATGCCCAAGTTTCCCTTCCAGACCCTCTGATTACGATTGCCCGTGGCCGAGCTAGCTGCTCAAGCCTCCAATGCACTGCGCCCCACCATAACATGAGGATGCCCCTAGAACTTTCTAACCTGGGATAAATACAGTAACATCTCTTTAGCACCCAGAGGGAATGGAACCCACAGGAAAACCTCAGAAGTTCCCTAGTCAAGTACCCTAATCCCGTCTGGCCCACCCTGTTACCTTTATGAAGTCAATACAAACAGATTCCAAACCTTATTTTCGCCACTCAACTACTCAAGCCCTAAAAGCGCAGTGGCCCTTCCCACCTTAAGACCAAGTTGATATAAATCTTACCCAATGCCAAACTTTTGTGGCAGGTCTCTCTACCCCCCACCCACCACAGCGCATGCGCGCGCGCGCACACACATTCAGGCTCCATGTAAGGACTTTAGTCTCCATTTTCAAACGCCTTCCAAAGGTCCACTTACCAGGAGGTGCTGAGGGAAAAGTCACAGCCAGGGCACACAGGGCAGCGAAGATCACGGCCTTGCTGAGCATGGTGCTGGCCAGAAGGGCAGGAGGCAGGGCGGCTGCGCGGGTGCTGGAGTGTGCTCACCTAGCACCTGCCTGGGCTTTTATAGAACCCTCAGCCCCATGTCCCTGAAGGAGGCATTCCTAGGTGCCAGTTAAAGAAAAAAACAAAGCCTCGCCCACACCAGGAGAATGCCCCTGGAGGAAACTGGAACTGTGGGAAGTGGGGGAGCAAGGGGTTATTTGGAGGAAAACTCTAATAAAGTCCTTTCTGAAATTAGCTTGCATTGCCCCATTGCCATCGGCACTACATAAGTGCTTCTTTGAGGCAGGGGAGAAATTCTGGTTCCACCAGATTGCTGAGGTGACCCCCCTCCTGGCCCAAGCTTGCAAGATTGTCATCCAGGCTAGAGCCAGATAATGCTTTGTTGAGCCTCCAAAATGCTAGTTTGTGTCAGAGTGTGGGACTGGATTCCAGAGCAATTACAATTCATGGTGAGTCACAAATTTTAGTCCAGGAGTTTCTAACTAAGCCTTTGGTTCATAAAGGTTCTTTGAGCCTGCTGCCTGCTTTGACTCTAAGGGAGTCAAATAGTTATCTACTGCAAGTATTAATAGTATCCTAATCCTGGCAGGATCCTGGAAAAGAATTGAGCATCTGTGGATGATGGTAGCAGTAACAGTCACTATCACTACTACTACAATTACCACTGGAATAATAACTACAGCAATATCCAAAATTACAAGATTTCACATATGGTGCTATCTCATTTGATTCTCACCATGAACCTACAAGCAGTAGGCAGTATTATCCCCATTTTTCTGGTGAGGAAACTTGAGGCTCAGAATTTAAGTGATTCCAGATTTAGCCAAAGATATTCACTTTCTGCAGGAGTGTCATTCACATGAAGTCCTTCTTGGCTGTGTGGACCTGGCTCCTGCTGGTGACTTTTCTCAATCCTCCCGGGGCCACTGTTAAGCTGAGATGTGTCCCTGGCTGCAGCCAGTGACTCTTTAACCCTCACAGCAGAGATGCAAAATACAGGATGAGAATATGCAGGGGCAAGGCACCAGCTCACACACACCAAGCCTCCTTGCTCAGTTGGAAGTCACCACTTGTGCCTGGAAAGGAGGTGATTAACTGATAGACACGACTCCCATCACAGGATCAAATTCTCCTTGAGGTCGTTACGTCTTACTTTTCTTTATTTTGAAGTTGGGAATTGATCCACGATCCTCAGAGTTGACAATATATTGAGAGAAACTGCTCGGTAGTAACAATAATAACATTTATTGAGTGTTTAATTATGTGCTATAGGCATATGTTACTCTATCCTAATGTCATCCCTAAGATAATCATGTTATCAAAAATTCAGCCACTTGTCCATGAGGCTGAATCAGAAGAACTATGACAAGTGGTTTGGGAGGAAGGAAAGTAACATCACTTTGTGAACAAAAAAGAGGAAAAATGGAAGACCTTCTGTCTCAAAATCCAAATTTCCTGAACATAGGCAGAAGCTTTTAAAGGAAGGATTCTCAGCTTCAGGCAATTACTGTGGTTAATTATTCTAATGTCCCATCTCTGCCAAAGACAAAGCCTGTGAACCCTACTAGTCACCTACCTGGAGGGGCGCTGGTGCCATCTGGGAGTTTTAACTAAAGACTTAACCTGTCTCAGGGTTGCAGGCCAGGCTGCAGTTCCCAAAAGGAGTGGGGGTAATTTTAAGGAGACAGAAAAACTTTTTTTTTTTTTTTTAAATTTCTGGGCATTCTGTTACCTATCCCCCTTTCTCAATTTTACGCTTCCATATCTGTGGGAGGAGGGGCGATGTAGTCATCTAGCTACTTCCTAATGAAATAGGAGCGATGATGTTTCAGATGGAAGATTTATGCTTAAGTATGTCATTGCAAGGCTTTGGCAGTATATTGATAACAACAGAAAAAATAATAATCAATAACTACTACAGTGAGGATTAGCGAAGCAAAATGGACTGTTGCCCTATAGACAATGTCCAGTAACAGGGCTGGGCAGGAAAGTGCCCTGTAGGTGATTGAGAGACCAGCTTCTGCAAATTCAGAAATCATATGCAGAAGACACATACAGATCCACAAAAGAGGTGATTGATAGCCTGGGGAAATCCTCACTAAGGAGTTGTCTCTCCATGCTATGGACAGAACAAATAATCAAAGAGAGGTTAGCAAAAGAATACTGATGTTTTCATTTTTCCCCTTCCTTAAACAGTAACTTTAGTTCACCTAAAGGCTGGCCCCTCCACTGGGGGCTCGGTTCTCTCTTCCATGGGACACTTCTTTACTGTGGTATGATGGACCCAAGGTTTCATTTCTGATACCTTCAAGGAGGTGTGAGCTGTTAGAGGCACTTCATAGGGTCTCTTCCACCTCTTTGTTTCCAACTGGGGTGGAGACCTGAAAGAGGCAAACTCTTGCATAGTGGTTAGTACTTGACCCACCCACTTGGCATATTGCCTTACTCTGTTTTTTCACTCATGGTTATATTATCATACTTAACTCGGGGAGCTAGGAAGGGTCTCTCATACCCTATGTCTTAGGGGCCTATGTCTTAAGCCTGTTTCTGAGGGATATCCTTATTCAGAGGGGGACAAACAGCAATACCCTATTCTACTTTCCTGAGTTTTTGGGTTCTCTCTGATTCACAAGCATGTCCATTAGCTTTGTATGGAGGAAAGGAGCATAAGAACATCTTGAGGACCCGTGGGATCATTGAGTCCTCTGTGTACAAAAGGCTTACCCGGTTCCCACTGAGGCTCCACTCGAATTTCATAGGCAACCACAGGACATTGTGCAGAAGATCCAGGTTCAGACCACAGGAAGCAACACTGCTATGGAGTAGCCACCTTCTGAAATGCCCAGGGCTCCTTGGGCTCCTGGGTCCTGTTGACACTGGGACTGTCTGAGCCTCAGTGGTTTCTAGGTCCCTTCCTTCTTGGCTGTGGAGCTTCCTCACTGTAGAAGGAGGGACTATTGAGCTGTCTCTGTAGCTGCCTGTCCATGGTGTCCATCGCTGGCATGTCATTTTCTATCTGCTTGGCCTCTTTCCCTGAACTGCTGATGTCCATCATCTGTTGTCCTCCAAGGCTTCATACATGTACAGGAACCCAGCAAAGGCCATGTCTTGAGCCAGCAGCTCCTGACAGGAGCCTAGCTTGGAGCTTTAGATGCTCTGTCCACTTACAGCTTGAAAGATATCTACTAATACCAAGTGAAACTGTCAATCATCAAAATGGTTGGGTCCCTTACATGTTGGGCTCCTGTGCAGTGGTTCACCTTTCTGTCCTTGGACCACCTCGAGCATATAAACAGTCTGTTGCACACAGGATCTTTCCAAATGAAGTCTCACCAAATTCATTAAGGCAAGCACACGAACAGTCCATTGTAAATGGGGTTTTCCCAAATGAGGTTCTCCAAATCCATTAAGGCATCACACCTCTAATGTAAAAAGAGGCTGGACCAAGGTTCCAAGTAGGAGAACAAGTCCATGAGAAATTCGTCTCCACATAGCTGTGCCATCCCAAACGGCACAGATTCCCAGTCTTTAGCTTTAAAGGGGATCTAAATCTAGCTGGGGAATCAAAGTCCCAGAAAGCAGATATGGCCTCTCGTGGCTTTCAGAGAACAGATTGCCTCCAGTGGCCTTCCTAGTAGCTCTGTCAGTGGCCTGACTTCCTTTTGCCATGTTAGTCACCTGGTTGGGTTCAGCCATGGCCTGTATCAAGGCCATTATTTCAGTGGCACACTCATCTCCTGCTGTCAGGGGACATCTTTCAAATGGCACATACAACCATAAAAGCATATAGATGTTTACCTTTTTCTTCTTGATAACTGTAACTCAGCTTCCAGGTGGTGGTGCCACTGCTGTGCTCACCACACATCCAGTCCCTCATTGTCCATAAAGCTGTTCCACCAGTGAGAAAATCCCAATCCTGTCCTGACATTGGCTGATCTGACAGATCCATCCTGCCTAGAATACAGTCTCCAGAACCTTTAAACAGTCATGTTGTAACAGTGGCAGGATTGAGAATAAAGACACAGTCTTTAATAACAAGTTATCAAGAAGGCCATATTATCACAATATTATTCAGTGGCTTTAACATGTCACTGGTCTCGGGATGCATCTCAGCAGCAATACTAAGACTTTAAGGTTCATTTCCTGATTTTTTTTAAGGTTATTTACAAGTCAGGCAAACCCAGAATGGGGCAATAATAGGCTGGTCCCTTAAGAGCCTCATACAAGGGCTTTAGCATAAGTCTAAAGTCTGGGATCCAAACACCATTCCTAGGAACCCCAGATAAGTCAACATAAGTTTACAAATCTGTCCAATTGCTGGTTCACAAATCCCCTGCTAAGTTTTCATCAAACAGGGCAGGAGAGCCCCTTTAAAAACTCCTAAACCAGTCCAACAGTACAGCAAAGCCACTCCAGTCCCAGGATCCTGTGATCCCCGTCAGCTTCTTCAGCTGCAGCTAGTGCAGAGCTGCCTGGCTGCAGTCTGGGCGCCCCCACCCCTCTTCCAGGCTTGCTGAGTGCTGGGTGGGGCTCGTGCCTCGGGCTGTGTCCGGAGGAAAAGGACCCCCCACCACCCTGCTTGTGTCCATGCAGGTGGGCACCAGTTGAATCTCCACCACCAATTTTCCCTGGGCTCCCGTGGCAATGTTTGGAGGCAGGGGCTCTGCTCATCCCGCCCCCACCACCGCACCATCTGAGTCCTAGACTTAAAAAAAAAAAAACAAAAAAAACTTTTCTCTCCTGGGGGCTTCTTACTACCTGGAGGGCTTTGTAACTTTTGGGCAAAGTCCTTTCTAATGTCCTTTCTTTATACAAAAAGCATACATAATTTGCCCTCTTCTGAGTATGGACCATCCCCTGGCCAAACTCGGTTTTCTGCTTAGAGGAAGAGACCATTTCAACCTGAGTTAGTGTCATTCCCGCCACCCCTCACAGTGGCAGGGCTCTCCGCCCTTCCCCCGCACAGCAATGGGCTGCAGCTCTCCCAGGGTCTTGCGCAGCCGGCATTTACTACCCGCACACGGATTCCCTGAGCCCGCCTCCATTATGTCAGCCACAGACAGCCCCATGGAGCTGGCGGTGGCACGCAGTTAAAAATTTTTCTTTCTTAAGTACCCTGCTGTTCTAGGCTAACACCAAAGGCAGATAGGAATTCTGCAGGGCATAATACACAATTGCGAGCAGGTGCATTCTGCAGGGGCAGTCAAGCAACAGGCATTCCCCCCCCCCATTCTACTTTGTTTTTCCCTCTTGGAGTCTAAAAGGCTGTGACAGGTGTTAGTTGCCCCTGGCTGGATCCCGCCCTGGGCTGTTTCTCAAACCCGGTGAGACCGGTGAGACCGAGGTGCCTTCCAGCAGATGCAGATCGCTGTGGGCACCGCCCCTCTCCCAGCCCCCTCCAGGGGAGTCCTCAGGCCTCCCCATCCCTCCCAGCTGAGTGCCTGGGTGTGGGGGCAACAGGCACTCTCTCTCCCAACCCCCTCACCACTTGGCCACAGGCTGTGCCCACCGGTTCCCCCTTCTGCTGGGGAAATTCAACCGTTAAAAGTATTAACTTTATTGCAGGCCTTTAAGATCACATTAGGTCATTAAATATGACACGTCTAAGCTCAAGTAAATCATACATTTCCTACCCAATAAGACAACACATAGGAAGGATCTTGTCCTATTTACCTGACCTTTGACAAAGTACTTTTAGTTTCAAAACAATACAATCTAAAGTTTCATTTAACAGCCACTTTAACTCGCACTCCAGCACATACATTGGATTATACCATTTTCCTTAAACATAGGTTCTAAATTTTTCCCAAGGAACTTTTAGAGGGAACTTTATTATGTTGCAACAAAACTTTACAAACACAGACAATACAGAGAATTCTAAACACAAAATGCCAGGCCTATTACACAAATGGGAAAAACAAAGGGGACAAAGCCACCCCAATTGCACCCCCATGGTGCCCCAAATACCCTGCCACAGGGCTGGAAGGTTCAAACCTTCCCCAAATGGTGGCCCAGTGGCCCCCATTCCCTGGAGGATGCAAAGGAACTCCAGGCCCCCGCCCCACTAAACCACTACTTTTCTACTCACAAATGGCTCCTCTAAACCAACAGGGAGGTCTGAAACCCCTCCTCAAACGGGTGGAAACAGGGTCTTGGTGTCCCAGGGTGTTTACTTACAAATGGTCATGGCTGCTGTAACGCTTCCCAAATCTGTTTCTTCAGTCCCCAAATCAGTTCAGAATGGTCAGAGCTTCATCCCTCTGGAAAGAAAGAGATGGGACTTCCCAGAGCCAGGAAGCCCCAGCAGCTGCTGGAAATCCATTTGTTTCTTACCGAAAGAGGTGCTGCCTTACCCATGGTTTGTCCCAGAGCTGCTCCCTGCCTCTTCCTGCAGCCACAGGGTGCCATTCTACCGCGAGGCCAATGAATGGGCCCGTGCAGGGCACCCAAATCTGTTACCCAAAACTCGGCAACTTGTCCACAAGGCCAAATCAGAAGAATGAGAACAAGTGGTTTGGGGAGGAAGGAAAAAGACATCACTTTGCTGACAAAATAGGAAAAATGGTAGACCTCCTCATCTCAAAATCCGAATTTCCTGAACATAGGCAGAAATACAGAACTTTTAAGGGGAGGGTTCTCAGCTTCAGACAATTACTGAGATCAACTACTCTAATGTCCCATCTCAGCCAAAGACAAAGCCTGTGAACTCTGCCACCCACCCACCTGGGGGTGCTGGAGCCACCTGGGAGTTTTAACAAAAGACTTAACCTGCTTCAGGGATGCAGGCCCGAATGCAGTTCCCAAAAGAGGGGAGGGGGTGGTTTTAAAGAGACAGAAAATCTTTTTTTCATTTCCAGGCCATTCCCTGTTACAATGCTGCTATTTCTCTTTCCTAGACGAGGAAGCCATGGTACAGAGAAGTTAGTTAACTTAGGAAGGGTCACATAATAGATGTTATGCAGTCAGAAAGCAAACCCGCTGGCAGTCTGAGGCGTATCTTCTCAACACTCCACTCAGTGTGCCCCCAAGCCCAGCCACCTCTCTGATGGCCTCCCACTGGCTTTGTCCTGTGACACGTGGCACTGCACACAGGCTTCGCTCTAAGGGAAGGGAGAAACACGCACACGTTAGGGAACATTTTCTTTTCCTGGAAACTCAATTTCCCTGGCAAGCCCTGCGCGGTGAAGTTGTTGGGGCTCAGAAAACAATATCCCAAAGTATGGGGCTTTGGCATGCTGAGTCCTTTGAACTGAAGGATATTGGAAGGGCCTCAGAAGCAAAGTCTCTTTGTAATGTTAAAATAATAAGTAACTGAAAGTGAGAGTCACACTCAAGTAATGTTTATTAAGCCAAGCTTATAAGAGGGAGGGTGGGGGGAAGAACAGCCCTTCAGTTATCTGTTGTGGACTGGGCTCTCCATTAAAGAGGCTGAGAACCTCCCATTTAAAGGAAAATGGGGGTGCACAGGAGCAAGGAGGGGTGAAGGAGGTGAGCAGTGAGGCAACTGATGGTATTCTCCTGAAGTTCCATTTGGTTCTCTGTAAATCTCCATAAGATAAAATGCACATTCAAAGCAGAGGATAAGGCTCACGCCTGTAATCCTAACACTCTGGGAGGTGGAGACAGGAGGATCCCTTGAGCTCAGGAGTTCAAGACCTACCTGAGCAAGAGCAAGACCCTGTCTCTATTAAAAATAGAAAAATTTGCCTGGCAGGGCATAGGCTTGTAGTCCCAGCTACTTGGGAGCTGAGGCAGGAGGATTGGATGGCTGGAACCCAGGAGTTTGAGGTTGCTGTGAGCTATGATCACGCCACTGCACTCTACTCAGGGCAACAGAGCAAGACTCTGCCTCAAAAACAAAAACAAAAAACAAAAACAATAAAACAACCTTCCCCAAGAAAAGAAAACAAAACAGAGGATAGAGGAAACAGTCAATGTTGTGATTTTCCCAAGGTGGGTAGAAGAGTGATTATATATATTTCCTTGGTTTGCATGTGTAGAGATAAACTTGCAATCTACATTTAAGAGTTTATTTAGGCTACAGTCCTAAGGTTACATCTGATATCACTCATTTTATGGGAACTTTGTATTTCAAAGGGATTCTTCTTAGGGCTGAAAGAGATAAGAAATATCTTACCCTAAAATACATTTCTTTGACAAAGTTTGAGATGGCTGTGGGCAAACAGGAATAAGGCTGCCAGGCTCCCGGAGGGGAGGGGAGATTTGCATCTGTAGAGAATGTGTGTTAAATGCAGCCAGGCCCTGCCTATTTGATAAGGGACTGGTTTGCTGAGAGACAGACACCTTAAACGTCTGAATAAAAACATCTCCCTGAGGGCTGTTATCCTGAGGCTGCAAAACAGGAACACCTAGCCAGCAAGGCTTCCTTTCTCCCTGCCTTACGTTGTCCACCAAAAACAAATAAAACCAAACTCAAGTTAGTCATTTTCTAAGCCCCTTCATTTCTTAAAAGAGGACCCCTGTACCCCACTGAGGAGAGGATGCTTTTGTGACTCAGTTGTCCCTTTTGGCATAATGAATTTTGGGGCAGTCCTGAGATTTCTATTTTTCCCTTTACAGTGACCACCTCCTGCCCCTCCTTCTCCTGTTCCCCTTCTTCCCTCAAGGCAGGCCACAGAAACTAGAACTCTCCTCCCACAGAGTCAGCCATAAAACCTAAAAATATTACTCCAACTTTGCCGTGCCTTTCTGTGTAAAAACTGGCCATAAAGAAATTCTCTGACCTACCTTGTCTGATAGTGGGTCATTAGACCTTCATTCCAGAGGGGGCCTTCCCTACACCCAGAAGGAAGGAAGGCTACACAGCTGCCAAGGGGGGCTTGCCATGATTTCCCCACTCAGTCTATTACCATTAGATCATTCCCTTTTGTCCAATCACATTTCTACACATCTGCCCATTCTTCTTCCAATCTAAGCATAAAATGAGACAGTTTTCCCTGAGTTTTGGGGTCTTCATTTCTGAAGTCTCTGGTGTCATGTAAAACTTTGATTAAATAATTTTTTTCATGTTTTTCTCTTGTTAACCTGTTTTTTGTTTTGGGAATGTCGATCATCACCCTTATGATGGGTGAGAAAAGGTATCACACCTTTTCCACCCTACAAAACCTAACTCAAACACAATAGGAGCTTAGGAAGTAAGAAACTCATAAAAAATGTGCAGGCAACGCCATCAGCAAACAATAGGACTCAAATGAGACAATAATGCAATAAGTCTCAGGCCAGTGGAAGGGGGAGAATTTTATTTATACTGGCAATAATATAAGAATATTTTCAAGTGAAAAAGTGCAAGATTTGACTTCCAAACATGCAAACTGCAATCTCTGAAGTCCTTGAGAAGAGCTGGACTAAGGAGTTGAGGGTCAGGAGTGACCTACTTCCTCTAGAAGGTTTGACTTGCTCCTGATCATTCAAAAATAAGAACACTACTCTAGATGTCCATCCAAGGTCGGCACTGTGTTATTGCCTCAGTTTCCACCAGAGTCAGAGAAAGAGTGGCCACCTGCTGACCACTACATTGAGACGTGGCAGCAATTTGATCTCCCCTTGTGGAGATGTGCTGCGGGTTCTCACACAGTGGGTCCCAGAGAAGACCCACAGGTCTGCTAATGAGAGGGTTAATGAAATTATAAGGTTATCATTGTGGGATTTTTTTTTTGAGACAGAGTCTCACTTTTGCCCAGGCTAGAGTGGATGCCGTGCGTCAGCCTGGCTCACAGCAACCTCAATCTCCGGACTCAGCGATCCTTCTGCCTCAGCCCTCCCGAGTAGCTGGGACTACAGCATCGCCACCATGCCGCTAATTTTTTTTTTTTGTATATATATTTTTAGTTGGTCAATTAATTTATTCTATTTTTGGAGAGACGGGGGTCTCACTCAGGCTGGTTTCGAACTCCTGATCTGAGCAATCGCCCAAACACACAATCGGCCTCCCAGAGTGCTAGGATTACAGGCGTGATCATTGTGGGATTTTTATTAAAAGGGATTGTAGTTCTGTTGTTCTATTAATATGATATTTTGACTTTATTATATTTTTACATATGCTATCAAATCCTATGAATCATGTAATCTCAAGGTTTTAAGGCTTAAAATGTATCCAGCTTAATCAGACATTCAGTGTCTTTTTTCAAAACAGAAGAGGATTTTTCCTTCATATCTGTTAAGTAGCCTGTAATCTGTCATGATGAGGAATTTAGTACCCCATCGGAAGAATAATTCATTGTTGGACAATTATCCCTTCCAATAGTTGAAATACGCCTTCCTCTAATTTCAACTTGTTTGCCCCAGTTCTATTCTTGGGGGCCAAATATATAAAACTAGGTCCTTTTGCCCTCTTCATGTGTCAAAGGCAGCTGTCATTTTCCTTGCAAATTTCTTCACTATCCTAAAAAATACAAATGATTAGGACAAAAATCATTCCTTTTCTTGCACCCTCAAATTGACCCCACACCTAGCATTGTTTTGCACATAACTGGTGCCAATATTTATCATCTATGTTATATGTCATATATTTATATTATATGTAAATTCATAGATGAATATCTAGGTCTCTGAACTCATTTATTTAGGGTCCTCTAAAAAGGAAATATCCAAATTAAAACAAATTATTATAGATTCAATCTGATTATAGTAGAAGAACAAAAAACTACCACCATCCTTTTTGCTGAAAAAAATTGTAGTATTGATTGTATTAAATTAATTGGTACATTTAATACAATTAGACAGACCTGACCAAAAGCATAGAAAGTTTCCTAAGAGCATTAAGAAAAGTCAAAAACTTTTGCAACTACCTTCTGCAGAGTAAGATCAGATGCTGGGCAGTGAGGTTAGTTGGGAATGACGTCCTACAGACAGCTGTATCTCTGTCCCTCTCTAACTCCCAAGCCCAACAGACCAAGTTCCAAAGCATCTGGGGTATGCAGCCAGGCCTTGTGCAGCCAGGCCTTCGAAACCAACTGGTGTCTCATTCCAAACCTCAATAATCACTCCTCCTTCAGGGAATGATTTCCAAAACAAAGACTTGCTTTCTCTCCTGGGGAATTAAAAGCCCAGAGTGAGATGACATCTGACCTCACAGATTAGATATGGTCAACATTGATAACACTGAAATCTCAAAGAAAGGGGAGAAATATCTTATTGCAGAAAAGATACTTTTGGAAAATGCTAAACATTTCCAGAATTTGATAAAAGCCATAAATTTATAGATTCAAGAAATTATTCAGCAAATTTCAGAAGAAATAAACTCAAAAGAAAATCATGCCTGGACAAATTATAATCAAACTGCTAAAACCCAATTCTAAAGAAAAAAATGAATAAATGTGGAGAAAAATGAAGCTTTACACACAACGATTCAAATGACAACAGATTTCTCATAAGAAACCATGGAGAACAAATGAAAATGTAGCATTTTTATCTTTTTAATTTTTAAGATGTTTTTATTTATTTACTTTTTTTTTTGAGACAGAGTCTCACTTTGTTGCCCAGGCTTGAGTGAGTGCTGTGGCGTCAGCCTAGCTCACAGCAACCTCAATCTCCTGGGCTCAAGGGATCCTTCTGCTTCAGCCTCCCGAGTAGCTGGGACTACAGGCATGCACCACCATGCCCGGCTAATTTTTCCTATATATATTAGTTGGCCAATTAATTTCTTTCTCTTTAGAGTAGAGACGGGGTCTCGCTCTTGCTCAGGCTGGTTTTGAACTCGTAACCTCAAGCAATCTCCCAGCCTCAGCCTCCCAGAGTGCTAGGATTACAGGCGTGAGCCACCGCGCCCAGCCTATTTATTTACTTTTTAAATTTATTTTCTTTTTTAAAATTTCAGAATATTATGGGGTTACAAACATGTTGGTTACACATACTGCCTTTTCACTGCCCAAGCCAGAGCTACAAGCACGTGCATCCCCAGACAGTGTGCTCTGTACCCATTAGTTTGAATCTACCCATCCCCTCCACGCCTCTCCCACCTGCCTGGCACCAGATGAATATTACTTCCATGTGTGCACATAAGTGTTGATCAGTTAGTACCAATTTGATGGTGTGTACATGTGGTGCTTGTTTTTCCATTCTTGTGATACTTCACTTTGAACAATGGGCTCTAGCTACACCCAGGATAATACAAGAGGTGCTAGTTCACCATTACTTTTTATAGTTGAGTAGAACTCTATGGTATACATATACCACATTTTATTAATCCACTCTCATATCAATGGAAACTTGCCATGTTTCCACATCTTTGCAATTGCCTATTTTCTTTTGAAAAGTTTCTGTTGCTGCCCTTGCCCGATTTTTAATGGGGTGGTCAATTTTTTTTTTTTTTTTTTGCTTATTTTTCTAAGTTCTATATAGATTCTAGTTATCAGCCCTTTATCACATGTGTAACATGCAAATATTTTCTCTTATTCTGTAGGTTGTTTATTCACTCAAATGATAGTTTCCTTGGCTGTACCTAAGGTTTTGATCAGGGGCCATAATTTGATCAGGTGCCATTTATTTATTTTTGTTGCTGCTGTGATTACTTTGGCGGTCTTCTTCATAAATTCTTTGCCTAGGCCAATGTCTGTAAGTGTTTTCCCAAGATTTTCTTCTAGAATTCTTATGGTTTCATGTCTTAGGTTTAAGTCTTATCTATCGTGAGATGATTTTTGTGAGATGAGAGGTGCAGATCCAGTTTCAATCTTCTGCATGTGGCTATCCAATTTTCCCAGCACCATTTATTGAATAGGGATTCTTTTCCCCAATATATATTTTTGTCTGCTTTGTCAGAGATTAGGTGACCATAGGAGGATGGTTTTATATCTGGGTTCTCAGTCCTATTCCAGAGGTCCAAATCTCTGGTCTTGTGCTAATATTATGCTGTTTTGGTTACTGTAGCCTGGTAGTATAGCTTGAAGTCTGGTAGCTTGATGCCCCCCAATTTGTTCTTTTTGCTTAAGATTGCTTTTGCTATACAGAGTCTTCTCTGGTTCCCTATGAAGTGTAGAATTATTTTTTCTTGATCTACAAAAAATGATGTTGGTATTTTGATAGGGATTGCATTAATTCTATAGATCACTTTATGTAGTATAGCTATTTTAACAATATTGATTCTACTGATCAATGAGTGTGGTAGGGCTTTCCATCTGTTTACATCCTCTGCAATTTATTTTCTCAGTGTTTCATAGTTCTCCCTGTATAAGTCTCTTATGTCTTTAGTTAAATATATTCCTAAACATTTAATTTCTTTGATGGTATTGTAAAAGGTATTGTGTCTTTGATTTGATTCTCAGTTTGACTGTTATTGGCACATACGAAAGCTACTGATTTGTATGCATTGATTTAATATTCTGACACTTTGCTAAATTCATTTATCCATTCCAAGAGTCTCTTGGTTTAATCTTTGGGGTTTTCTAGATATAATAGCATAGTGTCAGCAAAGAGTGAAAATTTAACCTCTTCTGCCCCCATGTGGATACACTTGATTCCCCACTCTTGTCTGATTGTTCTGACAAGAATTTCCAGCACTGTATTGAATAGAACTAGAGATAGTGGCAACCTTGTCTGGGTCCAGTTCTAAGTGGGAATACTTTCAATTTTTCCCCATACAGTATGATGTTGGCTATGGGCTTATCATACATGGCTTTAATAATTTTGAGGTATGACACATCTATGCCTATTTTGTTAAGACTTTTATCATAAAAGTGTGCTGAATTTTGTCAAATGCTTTTTCTGTGGCTATTAAAAGGATCATATGGTCTTTGTTTTTGCTTTTATTTATATGATGCTCTACATTTATAGATTTGCATATGTTCAACTATCCTTGAGTCTCTGGAATGAAGCCCACTTGATTGTGATGAATTTTTTTATTTGCAGTTGAATTCGGTTTGCTAAGATTTTATTGAGGATTTTTGCATCTATATTCATAAAGGATATTGGTCTGTAGTTTTATTTTTTTGTTGTGCCCTTTCCTGACTTTGGTATCAAGGTGATATTGGCTTTGGAGAATGAGTTGGGGAGGATTCCATCCTTCCCAATGTTGCATAGTAATTTCTGCAGTATAGGTACCAGTTCTTCTTTGTAGGTTTGATAAATTCAGGTGGGAACCTGTCTGGTCTGGGACTTTTTTTGTTGGAAGACAGTTTATTGCTGCTTCAATTTTAGTGCTTGATGTTTGTCTGTTCAGGAATTCTATTTCTTCCTGATTGAGACTAGGGAAGTTGTGTGTTTTTAAGAATTTGCCCATTTCCTCCATGTTTTCAAGCTTTTGGGTATAGAGATTTTTATGGTATTCAAAGATGATTTTTTGTTCCGTGATATCTGTTGTGACCTCTCCCTTTTCATTTATAATTGATCTTATTAGAATCTTTTCCTTTCTACTTTTGGTCACTCTAGCAAGAGAGCTGTCAATTTTGTTTATCTTTTCAAAGAACCAACTTTTAGTTTTATTAATCTTCTGTATAGTTCTTTTATTCTTGTTTTCATTTACTTCTGCTCTGATCTTACATATTTCTTTTCTTCTGCTGGCTTTAGAATTGATTTGCTATTCCTTTTCCAGTTCCTTGAGATGGTTCATTCATTAGTTTGTTGATCTGTGATCTTTCTATCTTTTGAATGTGGGCATTGAATGCTATTAATTTTCCTCTGAGGAATGCTTTTGCTCTATCCCACAAATTTTGGTAACTTGTGTCCCCAATATCATTTGGTTTGAAGAATTTTTTCATTTCCATCTGGATCTTTTCCTTGACCCAATAGTCATTCAGCAATAGATTGTTTAATTTCCATGACTTTATGTTGAGGTGAGTGTTTCTGTTGGAATTGATCTCTAATTTTATTCCACTATGGTCTGAGAAGATACATGTTATAATTTCTATTTTTAAAACGTATTGAGATCTGCTTTGTGGCCTTGGATGTGAGTAATTTTAGAGAAGGTTCCATGAGCTGATGAGAAGAATGTATATTCAGTGTTGTTTAGTTGGAATGTTCTGCAGATGTCTATTAGGTCCATTTATTCTAGAGTTCTGTTTAAGTCTATTGTTTATTTGCTTATTTTCTACTTGGAGGATCTGTCCAGTTCTGTCAGTGGGGTGTTAAAATCTCCAGCTGTTATGGCATTTCTGTTTATCACATTGTTCAATGTTGTTTAGATCAGTTGGGGTTTGCTTTGTGTATCCATGCTCTCCTGTGCTGGGTGCATAAATATTTAGGATTTTTGAGTCTTCTTGTTGAATTTTTTCCTCCACGACTATGTAGTGACCATTTTTGTTTTTCTTTACTTTTGTAGCTCTAAAGTATATATTACATGATAAGAAAGGCTATCCTAGCTTTCTTTTAATTTCCATTTGCCTGGAAATTTATTCTCCATATCTTCATCTTGACTCTGAATGTGTCCTTTTGGGTAAGATGCATTTCCTGGAGGCAGCATATACTTGGAGTGTATTTTTTTATCCATTCAGTCAGCCTATGTCTCTTCAGTGGGTGTTTCAAGCCATTCACATTTATTGAGAGAATTAATATTTGAGGTATATTTCTGTTCATTCTGTTGGATAGACTCTTATTGTTTTGTTTTACCTCTTGAGCCACTGTGGAATCCAGGTTCTGGACTTTAACTTTTGGGTTACTTTATACTCGTGGGTATCTATTGCACTAGTCAGTGTATAATGCAGGTCTGAGTATTTCCTGCAAGGCAGGTCTGGTCTTTACAAGTTCCATCAATGATTGCTTGTCTGGGAAAGTCTTTCTTTCTTCCTCATATAAAAAGCTTAGTTTTGCAGGATATAGAATTCTAGCTTAGCCATTATTCTGTTTTAGATTACTAAGGATGGGTCCCCAGTTCCTTCTGGCTTATAAGGTTTCAGTTGAGAAATCTGAAGTTAGTCTGATAGTTTTCTTTTGTAGGTTACTTGCTATTTTTGCCTTACTGCTTGAAGGAGTGCCTCTTTCATGTTCACTTTGACCTGCTTAATAAATATGTGATGTGGTGATTGCGTTTTCACATTGAGTCTCCCAGGAGTCCTGTGTGCTTCTTGTACCTAGATATCTAGATTTCTGGCTACGCCAGATAAGTTTTCCTTCATTATTCCTAGAAATAGATTTTTCCAGCCCTTGTGTATTTTCTTCTTTGCACTCGGGGATGCCTATGATTCTTATGTTTGGTCTCTTTACATAATCCCACATTTCTTGTATGTTTTGTTCATGTCTGTTGCTTCTGTGTTCTTTTTGTTTATCTGATTTGTTTAACACATAGGTGTTATCTTCAAGCTCTGAGATTCTTTCCTCTGCATGATCTGGCCTATTCTTAAGGATTTCCACTGTATTTTATAGTTCCTTGAATGCCTCTTTCATTTCCAGTATTTCTGTTTGTTTGGTTGGTTGGTTGGCTGTTTTTATTTATTTATTTTTTTGTAATACTTCAATTTCTTTAGAGAAACTTTCATTCATTTCCTGCATTGTTCTTGTGCATTCTTTGTGTTGGGTTTCTATTTTCTCTTGAATTCCATGGAGCTTTCTTACAATGCATATTCAAAATTCTTCATCTGTCATTTTAACTATTTTGTTTAAATTGGTATCCATTGCTGAGGAGCTAATGATTTCTTTTGGGGGTGACTTTTCACTCTGATTTTTCATGTTTCCTGAGTTCTTACACACTGATTATTGCTCATCTGTCTTCTTGTTTGAAAACTGGGGGTGCTAAGGCTGGTTTATGGCCCTATCTCCAAGTCCTGAAGGATCAGTTCTTACAGTGCTGGGGAGAGGAGTGCTGGTCCTATATTGCCTTAGGGGTGTTTTAGCAAGTTTGATGAACCTCTTGGGTTACCTCTGACCTGAGGTCTTCACCTCTTCCCAATGGAGTGTAGTTTGGTCCCTCAGCTTAAGCTCCAGTCTGGTGGATTGTACTTGTGAGTATGAGTCCACTGCTCCCTAATATCTTGAGATGGAATGCAATACATTTAGCTATGGAGTGTACCCTCTGTCATTGATTATAGATTGCGTGGAGGAGCCAGTTACTGAGGTAATCTGTTGTCCCTGTGGTAGGCTATGGTTCCCCAGGTTGAGTATATGAATGCTCCAAGCTTTGGAAGGGGCCTTGTAGAATCCAGGGGTTGCTTAGACCCTGCTCCCTCCTGAGGTGAGGGTAGGAATAAAATAGATTGCAGACGAAGTGCAAAAACCTGGATGTCTGAGCTTCTATGGTTGCTTATCCTGCCACTAGGGGAGTCACTGATATGGATTTCAGGACTATCTCTCCAAGCTTGGGGGGCTGCTCATGGGAGGAATCAACTGATGCGATTGCTGAGGTCTCTAGCCAGTCTGAAAATGTAACATTTTTAAAGTACTGAAAATACTGACTGTCAGCCCAGAATTACGTATCTAACAATAATATCCTCTAGGAATGAGATATCTATAATTTCAAATGAAGGGATGTTAAGAGAACTAGAGACCAGCAAATCTGCTGTAATGGAAATGCTAAAGGAACTTCTTAGGACTGAAAAGAGATGATACCAGAAGAAATCTTGAAACTTCAGCAATGAATGAGAAAACAACAGAACTGGTAACTATATGGGAAAATAGACTATATTAGTCCTCTTAAGTTCTCTAACTATGTATGACTATAGAAAGTAAAAAAAAAAAAAAAAAAAAAAAAATATTGTCTAGGGGCTTTCAATGTGTATAAATATAATACATATGCCAACTATTATATAAAAGGGGACAGCATAGGGTTCTATTTGGTAGTAATATTTCCCTGTTTTACTTGAAATGATAAAATAAAGTAATAACTCTCAGTAGCCTGTGTCAGGTTGAGAATACTATGTCTCCAGATCAACGCTAATATAATAACACAAAAAGTAAAATAAAAAAACTATTGGAGAACTTAAGACAATAAAAAAGAAGACAGGAAATGAGTAACAATAAAAACAGAGAGAATAAACAGAACACAAATAATAAATTGGTAAGCTTAAATCAAATTATATTAATAATCACATTTAATATAAATGGTATAAACAAAAACTAAGCAGGAAATGGAGATTTTCATATTGATTTCAAAAATAAACAAACAAGTCACCACTATATGCTGTCTAAAAGAAACCTACTATAATATAATGGTATAAATAGGTTAAAAATAAAAGCCTGAAAAAAAATATGCCATGCTAACATTAATCAAAGTAAGCTGTAGGAACTATAGTAATACCACACAATGCAGACTTCAGAAGAAGAAAAATTATTACGGTCAAAATATTTTTTTAAATGACAAAAGGTCAATTCCTAAGTCAATATGTCTTAAGTATGTGTACATCTAGCAAGAATGTTTCAAATTACATCAAATGTGAACTGATAGAACTGAAAGGAGAGAAAACAAACCCACAGTTCACTTGGAAACTATCATAGTCTTCATTTCAATAATCAATAAAACAGAAAATCAATAAAGATATAGAAAATTGAAATAATAGCATCGATGAACTTGACCTAGTAGGCATTTATAGAACTCTACCCAACTACAGCAGAATACACATTCCAAGTGCACATAGAACATTCACCAAGATAGATATATACAGATTCATAAAACAAACCTTAAAACAATTAAAGGAATTGAAATTATACAAATTATGTTATGAAGCTAGAAGAGATTTAAATGAGAAATCAATAAGATAAAGATAATCTAGATTCCCTAGATATTTAAATATTAACTTGCTTCTAATTGCATCAAAGAGTAAGTCTCAAGGGAAGGTAGCAACATTTTAAATGAAATGAAAATAAAAATATAACATCAAAAGTAGAAGGCTGCTGTCAAAGCAGTGCTTGGAGAGAAATTTCTAATATAAAATTTTGATGTATGAAAAGAAGAAAGTTCTTATATCAATATGTAAATCTTCCCCTTTAATAAACAAGTAAAAGAAGAGCAAATTAAACCCAACGAAAACAGAGGTAGGAAATAACAAAGAAAATGTTAGAAATAATGAAATTGAAAACAAGAAACCATGAGAGAAAATTAATAAAACTAAAACTAGGTTGTTTAAAAAACAAGGGATCAGTAAAGTTCATAAAACACTAGCTAGACTAATCAAGAGTAAAGGTGGAAGACAACAAGTTAACAATATCAGGAATAAAAGAGAAAATAGCATTACAGATTCTACTGACATTATAGGTAATATTATAAAAAGTTTTTGCACATAATTTGAAAACTTAGATGAAATGGACCAATTCCTTGAGCTATACAAACTATGAAAAATATTCAATGAAAAATATATAACCTGAATAGAAATTTATTAAAGAAATCAAATTTATGATTTAAAATCCTCCAAAAATGAAAACTCCATGCACAGATTGAAATCTTCATTTCATTGACGAATTCTACCAAATATTTGAGAAAAAATAATAGCAATTCTACACAAAATCTTCTTGAAAATAGAAGAAAACATTTCCCAACTCACATCATAAACCAACATCATCCTGATAACAAAACTAGACATAGCTATCACAAGAAAGAAAATATAGACAAAAGTTACTAATGGACATAGATGCAAAGATCCTCAGTAAAATATTAGTAGGTCAAATACACTAATATATAAAAAAGACAATGTGTCAACACCAAGTGGGGCTTATCAAAAAGTTGTAAATTTATTTTAATATTTTAAAAATCAACCACTGTATCTTATTGCATTTACAGATTAAAGAAGAAAAAAGCATATGATTATCTAAATAGATGCAGAAAAGTCAAAATTCAACATCTATTCATTATAAAAACTCTTAGCAAATTAGGACTAGAAGAGAAATGTCTCCACTTGATACAGATCAAGCCAATGGTAACATTACACTTAGAACAAATACCAAACACTTTCTCCTAGGATCAAGAACAAGGCAAGGAAGTCTATAGTCAATACTTCTATTTAGCATTGTACAAGAGGTTGTGGCAAGAAAAATAATGGCATTGAATTTGACAAGAATTGAAACTGTTTTTATTCACAGTGAAACTGTTTTTTATTCACAGATGATGACACCATAACTAAGTAGAAAATCCCATGGAATCTGAAAAAAAAAAACAACTAAAAACAAAACAAAATAAAAAGTACTAAACTACTAGAACTAATAAGTGTTTTTGGCAAGGTTATAGTATACAGAATTAATATACAAAAATAATAGTATTTCTATATACCAGTAATGAACAATCAGAAAATGGAATTTTAAAAAATATATCATTTACAGTAACATAGATATGTGAAGTATTTAGGCAAAAATATAAAAGAAGATGTTCAAAGTGTGTACACTGAAAACACTAATACATTATTGAGAGAAATTAAAGAAGACATCAATAAGTGGAAAGATACACCTTTTGTATCATGAGAAGACTCAGTATTTTTTAAGGCGCTGTTTCTCCTCAAATTAATCTATACATTCAATGCTATCCCAATGAAATCCCAGCAGACTTTTTCTGTAGAAATTATTTCACAAATTCTAAAATTTCTGTGGAAATAAAAAGGAACAGAATGGGGGGGGGACGGAGAAGCAAAACAAAAAAGTTCAAAAAAGAAAAAAAAATAAATTTGGAGGACTTACTCTACCTGGTTTCAAGACTCACAAAAGTCACTCAAATGCAAAGAGTATGGTATCAATGTAAAAATGAACAAATAGAACAATAGAACAGAAGAGATAATTAATAAATAGACATGCACATAATGACAATTAATTTTGACAAATGTGGACACAGCAACTCAGTGCAGAAAGGATAATCTTTCCAACTAATGAAGTTGGAATGATGGAATGTGCATAGGTGAAAGCAGGCCCTCTACGGCCCTTTCTCCCCTGATGAGGGACTTGAAAGGCACAGGTTTGGTGTTAGATACAGCCTTCATTCCTGAAAGACTATGTGAGCTGCCCCTGCCCCACACTTTTAAACTAAATTGGTTATGTAATGTGAACCAAGAAATGAACCTTTTATGAAACTCACATTTGGATGCTACAGCATAGCCTATCCTATCCTGTCTCATACAAACAGTGAAAAAGCTTCTCAGTAATAGTCAACAAAAGTGAAATGATATAAGGCTTTGGATATTTTATTGAAACCTCATCAAAATTAAAGATAACTAAGTAAATAGTATTACTACAATGTGTAAGAAAGTTATAAAAAATATACACAACTGTTATACTCACACTCTGAGGAAAAATGTTATGCATGCTTGTTTTTCCTTAAACAGTTTTATTGAGCTATCATTCATATGCCATACAATTCACCTATTTGAAGTGTACAATCAAATGATTTTTAATCTTTTCACAGATATTTGCAACCATGACCACAGTCAATTGTAGAACATTTCATCACCTCAGACACCAAACCCTTTAGCTATCACCTGCCCCTTCCCCCATTGTTCCACCCTCCACCCTCCTCCCAACCCCAGCCCTAAGCATCTAGTAATCTACTTCCTATGTCTATAGATTTCTGTATTCTGGACTTTCATATGAATAGAATCACATGATATGTTGTCTTTTGTGACTGGCTTCTTTTACGTAGCATATTTTTCAAAATTCATCTATATTGTAGTGTATATCAGTACTTTATTTCTTTTCAGGGCCGAATAATAATAGCTTTAGTGCATTTTATTTATTCATTTATCCATTGGTAAACATTTGGGTTGTTTCTATCTTTTGGCTATTGTAAATAATGCTACTGTGAACACAAAATTGGAATAATAAAAGATTTTTTATACCTATATCCTGAAGAATTCTGCCCTCATTGTTTATCGTTCCTTAAAACACCAGTCTAAAACTCGGTGATACAAAACAACAACTATTTTATTATGTTCCCAGATTCCGTGGGACAGGAATTCAGACAGACCACAATGGAGTGACTTGCCTCTGCTCCAAAATGTCTGGTGCTTCACATCAAAATACTTAGAAAACTGCCTGTGACTCAAATGGCAGCGGCTGGAATCACCAAGCAGATTATTTGTTCACACATCCATCCCTGGACTGGTATGATTCAAGTCTGGGTTCATTTGAAATGGTTGGCGCAGTGTCTACATGTGGCCTCCTCATGTGGTTTGGGATTCCTCACAGCAAGCTGCTCTCAGCTTTGTCAGACTTCTCACTGAGTGGCTCAAGACTACAAGAGGAATGTTCCAGTGACTGAGGCAAAAACTCTACGCCTTTTAGGGACAGATTTAGAAGTCATACAGTGTCGATTCCCCTGTATGTTATTAGTTGAAGCAGTCACAAGCCCACCAGACTTCAAGAGCAGAGGTTGCAGGATTCACTAAGAGGACAAAGAGTTTACAGCCATGTTTCAAAACTGCCACACACTCCAAGAGATCCTGGTGTAATATCAGACAGCAGATTTTCTGTATTTACTTAAGTTTGGGGTACTTTATACATAATATGTGTTAGTAAGATGAGTAATGAAGATAAGCTTTGTCTGTAATTTTAGATACTTCTTGCAAGTGATAATTAGGAAAATATGCCTCTGAGATCTCTGGCTTAAGGGAGCATAATTGGCTGTATAAGAGCAAATCCAGGCCGGGCGCGGTGGCTCACGCCTGTAATCCTAGCACTCTGGGAGGCCGAGGCGGGTAGATTGCGCGAGGTCAGGAGTTCAAAATCAGCCTGAGCAAGAGTGAGACCCCGTCTACCATAAATAGAAAGAAAATAATTGGCCAACTAATATATGTATATAGAAACAATTAGCCGGGCATGGTGGCGCATGCCTGTAGTCCCAGCTACTCAGGAGGCTGAGGTAGAAGGATTGCTTGAGCCTAGAAGATTGAGGTTGCTGTGAGCTAGGCTGACGCCACGGCACTCACTCTAGCCTGAGCAACAAAGCAAGACTCTGTCTCAAAAAAAAAAAAAAAAAAAGAGCAAATACAAATTGCCTGAAATAAGGTAAAAGAAAAGAATTTCTTGTGTTTTCATCAGAATAGTGACTATATAATTAATGGTAAAATTAAAATAGTAAAATAATAGTAATAGTAAAATTAGATAAATAATGCATTTTACGCCATGAATATAATAGACATTCTAATTTTATCTCAATTTTCATCAAATTGATTTGATTAAAGCATATATACATACAAATGGATAAAGAATTATTATCAATTTTTATAAATATAGATATATTCATACAAAGACATATAGATTTAATTCCTAAATAAAGGTAAATATTTTAGGTTTTTATTTAAAACTGAAGGGGGAACCAAAATGAGAAGAATAAATATGCTGAGTAATGTGTTCAGACTTTAATTAAAGTATGTATATGAATACAAAAATAAAGTCATTTGAAAACCTCATGTCATTAGTGGCTATTTGCTAGTATAAGTAATGACTTGTTTGTATTTCTAACAAAAAGCATCAAGTAACAACTAAGTATCCCCACCATAAAAAAGGAGCAGAACTAGCAGACAGAATTTGGAATGCAAATCTTTGGAACATTCATCTGGTTACCATTAGAGGTTAAAGGCAAAGACATATGTCAGAAAATGTGGGGCGTTCCAGGAGATGGCAGTAGCAGCATACCAAATTTCATTTCATAAAAATCTCTTAGCAAGGCGAGACTCAGAGGGGAACAGCTGCACAGGGCGGTAGAAGTGGTAGTGGCGGAGGCAGTGGTGGGGCTGGCGGTGGTCCCAGCTGCAGGACGGGTAGTAGCCGTTGCGGCTTGATGGATAAGTGGAAGATTGATGACAAGCCTGTAAAAATTGACAAGTGGGATGCATCAGCTGTGAAGAATTCTTTGGATGATTCTGTCAAAAAGGTACTTCTGGAAAAGTACAAGTATGTGGAGAATGTTGGTCTACTTGACACGGTCGCCTCACCCTCTCTACAATCTCCTGTTTCTTTGCCATAGTGGCTTTGATTTGGGATTATATGCACGGCTTTCCAGAGCCCAAGCCTGTTTTGGCTCTGTGTGGCATATCCTATTTTGTGGCGATGGGGATTCTGACCATTCATACCTCATAGAAGGAGAACAGCATCTTTCTCGTGGCCCCCAGGAAAGACCCTACAGGGATGGATCCTGATGATATTTGGCAGCTGTCCTCCAGTCTTATAAGGTTCAGTGACAAATACACCCTGAAGCTGACCTTCATCCATGGGAGAACGAAGCAGCAGCAGGAAGCCGAGTTCACCAAGTCCATTGCTAAGTTTCTTGACCTCAGTGGGACACTGGTCATGGATGCATATGAGCCTGAAATATCCAGGCTCCATGACAGTCTCACCATAGAAAGAAAAATGAAACAGCCAGTTCTAAAAGCAGTCCTCTTTCTGCTGGGTCATGCCGACTTACCAGGTGGGTGGGGAAAAGAAACAGAGAACTTAAAATGGGAAAAGCAAGAAATGTTAAAAATGTCCCCGTTTTGTCCTGAAATTTTAGTCTATTCTGGATGAATGGGAATTTTCTAGCACAGATATGAGAAGTTGTAACTCTGATGTCTAGCTGTAGCCTCCTTGGTCTGCTGATTGTGTTGTTTTGATTTGCTTTTCTGGAAAAGCATTTTTGCTAAAAGCTGTACAGACTTTTTCCTTTGAACCTAGCAGTACCTTATATAGTATAGCTTTGTGCCATGCAGCATTCAAAGACTCACTTTAAAAAAATAGTCAACCCTGTTGCTGACTCTGTGTTAATTCCTATTTCAACAGCTATTTCCCTTGAATAATTCAGGATTCTTGTGTAGGACAGCTTTCCTTCACATACCATTTTTGTGGGTGTGTATAAATCTGACTTGGGGAAAATTTAACAAAACAACACAGCTCTTTAATTTAAAACAGGCCTTCTGCCTGTTACTTTTTGTGTTCTTAACCAATTAAAGAGGCCCAATGGCATTTTTAGTTTTATATTGTCTGTTTTCCACCAGTATATCCCTATTGATTTGTTTGTGCCCTTTACTACCTGCCATTTTCTAAAATTTTTTTCAATAAAAGGAAAGAAAATGTGAAAAAAATCTCTTAGCAAGGAAATGAGTAAATAGTCCCAAAGAAAAGAAAATCATGGGCAACCACATTGGTTAAAGATTTAAGTTCAATAAAAAATGAGCATCTAAAAAAAGTATAAACAAAGATCAATAAAATAAAATGACACAAGGCAAAAGAATAGACGAAAATAACACAATCCCTGAGAACATTTAAATAGTAAGCAGACTTGAGCAAATAATTGGGGTATATTTTTAAAGAAAGAGGATATTGCAGGCAAGCAAAAAAAGGTTTTGATTGTTAATACTTAGGAAGAACTGCAATTGATCAATGTTTAACACTACTACCACAAATTTTTAAAAAGTAATAGGCCAGGTGTTGTGACTCACACCTGTAGTGCTAGCTGAGGGAGGCTGAGACAGGAGGATCACTTGAGCCCAGGAGTTTGAGGTTACAGTGAGCTATGATTGCACCGCTGCACTCCAGCTTGGGTGATGTAGTGCAATCCTGTCTCTAAATAAATAAATAAATAATAGATAAATAGCAATAATATAGAAAATCAAATTACTAAAATAGAAGTAACCAAATGAAACACAGAAAAATATCTTAGATACCGTAGACCCCCAAAACATAAGATGAAGATAAATGGTAAAATATCTTGAGCAGGGGTCCTCAAACTATGGCCCGCAGAGGACACTTATCTGGCCCACTGGGTGTTTTTGCCGCTGCTGCCTGTCCTGCTTAGCAGCTTACTTGTCCCGGGCCCACAGTGCGCATGTGTGGAATGTGCACCACACTCTCCAACAGCCCTCCAACGGTCTGAGGGACAGTGAACTGGCCCCCTGTTTAAAAAGGTTGAGGACCCCTGAATTCTTGAGAGTTGAGTTTTTTGTTGCGATCTCTTTTTAAAATTATGAATACATAATGTAAGGTAATAAAAAGTAAGATTAGAATTAAACAATGCAAAAAATACATAGCAAACGTATAATGGAAGCTATCACTATCACCCTAGCTTAAAAGCTACTGATTCCTGCACAGGTAGCCCCCACTCACACATAATCCCTCCCACACCTTATGTTGAGAAAGAAAGTATTTGGGTTGTCCTAGTATTTCACCAAATGCAGATCCATGAATACCTGGGATGATGTCCATTTAAGATAGCTTGTGGATGCCACCTTCTCTCAATAGAATCTCTGTGTTAGAGAATAGAAGTTCTCCTGCCATATTTCTGATTCTGGATTTCTGCTTTGATTCTTATCTACTGTGTTCTTGTTGAGGGGGCTCTTTGATCCCTGCTAAAAGCTGAGGAACTTATTTATACTTGCCAGTCTCCCTGATGGGAACTGAACACTCTCTCCAAAATTATCAGGCTAGTGCCAGTATCTCTTTAATGCACTCAGACTTAATTTTCAAGTATTTTCTTCGATTCCTTATTGGTTCCATTCTCCTCTCCTCCTTCTCCTTTCTCTTTTTACAATGTAAAATATTCTGATATGCTATTTTGGTATTGTTGACAATTGTCTAGTCATGATTTTAAGCCAAGAAAAACATAATATTAAAAAGCAGACTCACCAGGAAAGACTTCTCTGCTTTTCAGTATTCAGTAAGTATTTGTTGAGTGAGTAAATGAATGGATTAAAAATATGTTCCAAATATCACCAAGAAAATGGGAATTTTGATGAGATAAAGAATAGTGTTTAGAAAGATATATATTGGTCACTAGATGACAACTGTAAAAATTTAAGTGTAGCAAGTCTCAGAGACATACAACCCCTGGATTAATGAAATAAATATTTGAAAATGTTAACACCTCATTACCTGTGGTTGATAGCTTAACATCACTTACAAGTGTATTTGGGAAAGAAGAAGCACAGAATGAACATGCATGTTAAATTTTTGGCTACATATCTGCAAGTGCCTAAAAGTACAGTTGGAGCATGAATTGGAACCAGACTATTTTTTGAATATGAGTCATAGGCAGTCTTGAATAAGTACATAAATAAAAGAGAAAATATGTGACCTAGAAAATGTAGGGCCCAAAGTGTAGGGCACAGTGGAGTTTATTTTGAAGGGGGAAATGTAGAAAATACTTACAATACAAAATGGTTTCATGTTTCTCTCATTTCCCAGGTATCACTTCAGTCTAGGTACTGAACATCATTTATTATTAACACTGGGGTTTTGAGAATCACATGTTTTGACAGTGGTCACTTGCTTTTGATTCCTTCTTTGAGTAGTTTAATATGGATATAGGATGCCTGCACTTTAAGAGATTAGAATATAAAATAGCCTTGTCTAGGTGAGATATAGATGTCACATATTTATTCAAAAAGTTAGACTTAGTAGCTAGCATAAAGGCAGAAAGCAAATATATTCTTTCTCACCACTTTCCCTATCACCATATCGTATTAAGATATTCTTCCGGCCAGGCACAGGGACTCACATCTGTAATTCTAGCACTCTGGGAGGCCGAGGCGGGTGGATTGCTCAAGGTCAGGAGTTCAAAACCAGCCTGAGCAAGAGTGAGACCCTGTCTCTACTAAAAATAGAAAGAAATTAATTGGTCAACTAAAAATATATAGAAAAAGTTAGCCAGGCATGGTGGCGAATGCCTGTAGTCCCAGCCACTTGGGAGGCTGAGGTAGAAGGATTGCTTGAGCCCAGGAGTTTGAGGTTGCTGTGAGCTAGGCGGATGCCATGGCACTCACTCTAGCTGGGGCAACAAAGTGAGACTCTGTCTCAAAAAAAAAGGAGTTCACCATAAATCACATTGTTAACATAAACTATCTAGTATGCTTTAAGTCCCCAGGTATACAAAGACACTCTTACCAGGTAGGATATTCTAAGGGCTTGGAGGTTATCTCCCAAGAGCCAATCAAGGGGCACCCCTTTTTTTGTAACATGCAGAGTTTGAGACCCTTGAGCCTGCTAAGTTAATTCTTTATTGCATAACACCTTTGTGGGTTTTATTGAAATTCCTTCACATGTGCCGTCCCACCTGAAGTTCCCTGATATGAGTGATGCCTCCTTCTCCTTTAATGGTACTCAATCTTAAAAAAGTACTATGCTCCTGGTTTCTGATGGTCTACTACAGCCACTTTACCTGCTGCAATTATTTTTCCCTTTCGTGAGGTGATCATTAGGAGCTCCCTTTTAAGGTGGCCGTGGCAAACTCCCTTTGTATCTACCCCATGGTGGATATAAATCTATGCTCCAGCGAACTCTGGAAGGGCAGTTATTCCTAAGTAGCTTTCTTTGCTCTAATCACTCTATAACCATATTTTACTCTATGTATATTTTGAGGTATAAGTTAAGTACAGTTGTTGTGTCCCCAAATCTGCAGGAGATACATGTCAATTTCTATAGTTGCTTCCCTCTTCACTTGGATGGCAAGAGGTATAAAATATACTGATTATTTTCTTCAAAAAAGAGATCTTGTTTAGCCTTTTCTGATAAATTTCCATGTTAATGAGGGTGATATGCTGAGGGAAACAAAACTATAAATTTTGTATTATAATTTTTGAGTATAGGTATTCTTGGGCATTTCAGTCATTCTTAAAAGCCTCTGCTAAAGTACCAAATACCAAGTAAAACTCACCTGCATCCTTTTAAAGAAGGTACATCTTGGTGTATAAAAGAGGAATTATAGGGGAGATAAGGCCTTATGCTAGCCTTGACTGCAGGACTCTAGGGCCAGAGTCAGAAAACTTTTTTCTGTAGAGAGGCAGAGAGTAAATAATTCAGGCTTTCCAGGCCATATAGTCTGTGTTGTGACTACTCAGTACTGCCATCGTAGTGCAAAAGGAGCCACAGACAACAATTTAATAGGGATAACTGTGTTTCAATAAAAATTAATTTACAGAAAGAGGTGGTAGCAGCCTGGAGCCATAGTTTGCCAATTCATGCTCTAGAGGAACTAAACTTATTAAAGACCATTAAGTGGAAGCAATTTAATTATAGGGCTTATTACAACAGTGAGCTCAAAAAATCTGTGAATTCCATAGGCATGACCTCAATGTCCTGTGTGTGTGTGTGTGTGTGTATGTGTGTGTGTGTATAGCTGTTAAATAATTTTCTTGATCAGAAGCAGTTGTGCTGAACACTGTTAAGATCAATAAGGCGTTGTATAAATTTACTGATGGTGACATTGCTAGAAGCTTTACAGGTAGGGAAGGCAAATCCATATCCACAATACATGTCTATTTAAATGAGTGCAAATCTCTTCTCCTTCTGTGATACAGTGGGTACAAATAAATCAACTGCCCACATGTGACTGGCTGATTTCCCTGGAGATGATGCCATACTAAGTGTTCGCTGAGGTTTTCTGTTGGCGGGTTAGGCACTTATCAGTAGCAATAGCAACAATAGCCATGGCTACTTGATGAGAGACATTTTGCTTAGGCCATGAATAGCCTTCATCCTTTCCACCGTGAGCCTATTGATGAGGTACTACAATGGCTGGGGGTTGAGGCTGACTGATATGCACAGAATGGTTTCTTTTGCCTATCTGATTATTGAAAACTTCTTCTGCAGAGGATGCCTTTTAGTGAGCATTCACATGAACTTTTCATGCTCTGTACCTATTCTGAGAGATATATTCCATGTACTTATTCCCCAGTCTTCCTGGTCAATAATATTCCAATCCCATTCTTTTCAAGTCTTGGACCAGTCAGCCCAACTATTAGCAAGTACACGTGTATCAGGGTAGATACATAGTCTAGCCATCTCTCCACTCAGAAAAATGGACAAACTAATATATATAGGGTTTCACTCCATCATTGTTTTCCAGGACCACCCTGAGAGTAATGCCACAGCATATCATACAGAACATTTTTTAAGAATAGAACACTCATTACCCATGTGATCTGAGCTTCCTATCATGAAATGAGTGTTATATGATCCGATGCTTATGAAACCATAAGGTTGAGCATTGATGGCTGCAATCTATTAAGTAGAAATGATATATAAAAGGTTTAACTTGAATAGTTCTGACAGTCACAAGCAAACTACATGAACAGATGGTTCAAACCACTTTAACATCAATTCCTACTGTATTACTTGCTATTTCTTAATCTGTACCTCTTATATCATTGGATTTTCTGACTCCATGGAGAAGAGCCTAGATTTTCTGAAGAGCTTTGTCTTGCTTGTGTCCCTACTCACAATTGGAAGCATCATGGTTACTGTGTAGACAAACAGGTCACACAGTAGCACACTCAGGTTTTTTTTTTTTTTTTTTTGAGGACACACGTTCCACATTTTATTTACATTTTAAGACTAACTTTAATCTCAAAATCACATATCCCTACACCTATTTCCTTTTTCTTGACTTCACTTAAACTTAAATGTGTGGTTTGTTAAACAAAGACTGTAAACAATATTTACCATGTCTGTTACATGTAACACACAGAACAGCTTTAACAGAAACTCATCAACCCCCCACACACATTTTTTATTATAAATACAGGTATCAAAACAATCCTGAACATATTTTTGATACTACTAGTAGTCAGTACCCACACCGCTTCAAAAATTAACACAATTTGTGACAATATTCATTGTACCTGCTACTTTAAACAATGTCAACTGCAGCTCTTTCACTAAGCAAGATGGATTAACGCATGCCAGTTCTGTTTTTCCTTCTTGAGATTTTTACTTTTCAGAAACACACATGCTTCCACTGCCATCTGACAACTCTTCACGCTTTCATCTTGTAAACCTGAATTCTGTCTCGAGTATTCCAGGTTTATATTTAAATGACAATGCCTTAACAAGAGAAAAAAAATTGTGCTGCATTTTTCCTCCTGTTACCTGAAAACATAATGGGTGTCATATATTAAATATATTCTTATTTAATACAAATGTCCAGGTTATTCTTTTACTTAATGTGTGGGTATTTTGCATTGTGATATTTAATCAAGACATTAACATGAGTAGAAGGTTGTTGATTTAAGACAAGTTTGAGATCCACTAAAATTAATTGTTGTATGTTTGTCCTTCTGGTGGCTGTGGAACTTCTTCATATTTCTTTGGACATCATTAGACGTCTTAGCTCTTGAAGTACAACTTTAATGCTATATGAATTTTGCCATTACTGGAATTATTTATTCCATTCATATTAATTTTTGTTACAAATCTAACTGATGGAGGAGCTTCTGGGTATTTAGATCCACATTTTACTTTCAAGCTGTATATTCTGTTTTCATAATTTGTCCTTGGTGGCCCAATAATCATGCCTGTCCACCTTGTAAGTGTCATATCTTCATCATCTTCTAGGCCCCAGCTAACCGTACCATTGCCTACTCCTTTTTGTCCTTCTTCAAGTTCTTCCAACAAGCGAAAATTACGAGGAACTTTAACTCCTGTGGAGACCACCATCTTCTCCTGCAGCCCGACGCAGCCGCCAGCACACTCAGGTTTTTATTGACTATGAAATCCAAGAGACCTATCAAATGTTGTGTCCTTTTTAGTGACAGATAGTGCAAGATTCAGCAAATTGTCTTTCACAATGGAGGGGACATCCCAGCATGCTCCAGACTCCTAGAACACCAGAAACTTCACTTAGGTAGCAATCTCCTAAATTTTTGTGGGGTTTACCTCCCACATTTTTATTAACACATGTCTTACTAAGGCATTTGAGATATTTGCTATTAATATTTCCTGATCATCAGATAAGAATCAATATAATGCCATCAATGTAATGGACCAGTGTGATGTTGGGTGAAATATTTAAGATAAATCTTTAGATAAGAGTATGAAAGTCTACCATTTGCATTGCTAGGTAAAAGCAAGTTGGTTCTGTATCTGGAATCCAGCATTGCTGTAGCTGCATAAGGGCCATGCCAGATCTGACATAAAAAGGGATCCACTATGCTAAATCTCCCAACTTGGAAAAAATGAGAACAGAGGACCCCAAAGGCCTTTGACATTGAGATATTAACAACCTATGCCATCTTTGTCACTGCCACAAACAGCTACAGCCTAAGTTATTGAGGTTCCCACAGTTATTGCTAATGGTGAACACAAATGAAGAAGCTTCATGAAGACTATACCACTGCATTTTTCTGGAAGTAGAGACACCACACCCTTCCAAGTAACACACTAAAACCAAGGTGAAAGTCTTTATGACAGCCACTCTAGAAAGTTAGGAAGAGGCCATTGTTCCATCATATGCACAGACACCAATGTAGAAACACCAGAAACATGAAAAAGCCAGGAAATATGCCATCACACACACACACACACACACACACACACATCATAACTCTCTAGTGAAAGACCCAACAAAAGAAATCAATAAAATTATGGAAAAGAATTCAAAATAATGCCCTGATGATATTTTCAAAGTGTTGAAAAAAAAATTGTCACTCAAGAATATTTTACTCAGCAAAGATATCCTTCAGAAATGAGGAATAAATAGTCTTTCCTGACAAACAAAAACTGAGGGAATTCATCACCACAGGCCAACCTTACAAAAACATTCAAAGGAGTCCTATGTCTAGAACCAAAAAGAAGATAAGCACTATCATAAAAACACACAAAAATATAAATCACTTGTGGAGAAGATTCACAAAGGAGAAGAAAAAGAATCAAACCTTATCGCTATAGAAAACCACTACATTAAATGATAAAGAAAGATAGGAAAAAAGCAACAAAGGATATACAACACAACCAGAAAACAATTAACAAATAACAGGGTAGGTCCTCACCTATCATAATAATCTTGCATATAAACAGATTAAATTCCCACTTAAAAGAGATAGACCGGCTAAATTAATTTTTTAAGTGACCTTACTATAAGCTGTCTATAAGAAACTCACTTTACCAGTAAAGATATATATCGACGAAAAGTGAAGGGATAGAAAAAGGTATTTTATGTAAACAGAAATCAAAAGCAAACAGGAGTAGCTATACTTAAATCAGATAAAATAGATGTTAAGTAAAAACCTGTAAAGAGGATACAGATAATCATCATATAATGATAGAAGGATCGATTCAACAAAGATATAGCATATAAATATTATATATCTAACATTGGGGCCCCCGATATATAAGTAATATTATTATATAAAGGGAAAGAGACTCCAATACAGTAATAGTTGGGAACTTCAAAATGCCACTCTCAGCATTGAACTGATCATCCACACCAGGGGTCCTCAAACTTTTTAAACAGGGGCCCAGTTCACTGTCCCTCAGACCGTTGGAGGGCCATTGGAGAGTGCAGTGCACATTCCACACATGCGACTGTGGCTCGGACAAGTAGGCTGCTAAGCAGGACAGCAGCACAGCAAAAAACACCAGGCAGGCCAGATAAATGTCCTTGGCGGGCCACATGTGGCCCGTGGGCCATAGTTTGAGGACTCCTGATCTACACAGAAAGTTAACAAAAAAAAAAAATTGGAATTGGATTTAAACTGCACATTAGACGAAATGGACCTAATAGACCTTCACAGAACATTTCATCCAACAGCTGCAGGACACATCAGCACATGGAACTTTTTCCAGGATAGAGCACATGTTAGGTCACAAAGCAAGTTTCAACAAATTTAAAAGAACTGAAATCTCATGTCAATTTCTTTTTACCACAATGAAATAAAACCAGAAATCAACAATAAGAGGAAGTTTATAAATAGTACAATTATATGGACATTAAACAACATGGAAAAACAAGCACCAAATGCACTCACCATCAAACTGGTATTAACTGATCAACACTTACGGCAACATATATAGTAACATTCGCTGGATGACAGGCAGGTGGGACTGGGGAGGAGGGGGTGGGTATATTCACACTTAATGGGTGCGGTGTGCACCACCTGGGGGATGGACACACTTGAAGCTCTGACTCCAGTGGCAAAGGCAATATATGTCACCTAAACATTTGTACCCTCGTAATATGCTAAATAAAAATAAAACACCAATGGACCAATGAAGAAATTAAGAAGAATTTTTAAAAATTTCTAGAAACAAATAGAAACAACATACTAAAACCTATTGTATACAACAAAAACAGTATTAAGAAGGAAGGTTATATCAATAAAGCAGCTACATCAAAAAAGCAGAAAGATTTCAAATGAACAACCTAATGATGAACCTCAAAAACTAGCAAAGCAACAAAAAAACCAAACTAAAAATTTATAGAAGAAATGAAATAATAAAGGTCAGAAGAGAACTAAACAAAATAGAGATTAGAAAAAAAGTTATTTTTTTGAAAAGATAAACAAAATTGACAAACCATTATCTAGACTAATTGAGAAAAAAGAAAAGAGACCCAAATAAATAAAATCAGACACAAAAAGAGGAGATGTTACAACTAATACCACAGAAATGCAAAGGATTATTTGGGGATTACTGCGAACAATTATATACCAAACAAATTAGAAAATCTAGTAGAAATTAATAAATTCCTGGACATATACGATCTACCAAAATTGAACCAAGAAGAAACAGAAAACATAAACAGACCAATTATGAATAACGAGATTGAATCTGTAATAAAAAGTCTCCCATCAAAGAAAAGCCCAGGGAATTTTGTCATTTATGACAACATGGTTGAGCCTGCAGGACATCATATTAAGTGAAATATGTCAGGCACAGAAAGACAGTGCATGTTGCCACCGCTCACATGTGGAAGCTAAGTCGATTTCATAGAAGTAGGTAGTATAATAGTGGTTATTTGAGGTGGGGCAGGGGAGAGAGGGGAGAGAGAAATAGCTAAAGGTTGGTTAACAGACACAAAAGTGCAGGTATATAGGAGGAGTCAATTCTAGTGTCCTATAGCACTGTAGGCTGACTATAATTAACAACAATTTATTTTATATTTTCAAATAGCTAGAGAGCAAATTTTGAAGGTTCCCACACAAAGAAATGATAAATATTTGAGGGATGGATATGCTAATTGCCCTGATTTGGTCATTATACATTGTATACATGTTTCTGAATATTACACTGTATGCCATAAATATGTATAATTATTGTTTCAATTAAAATAATAATAAAAGAAAAAAAGTAATCCAAAAGGCAAAAACTAGACAAACTGAAATACAGAAGCGTGGGGAACAAATAACAGGGGGTATATATTTATATATATATATATACACACACACACACACACACTAGATAATCCTAAATATAATTATAACTTTTTAAGCATTTCTCCCCAGATAATGTAATCTTCACAATATTCTGTAGAAAAATTTGAAGACTCTTCTATATCTCAAAAAAGGTTTTTGAGCAAACAAGAGAATTTTACTTTTTTCTTGTATAGTTTGGGGTACAAAAATGTGTTTAAACTATTACTGTCAGATAACTTGAAAGACCCACATCTTTATAGCAGAAGGAAAAAATGTTTCCCTGAGAATTATAATATCAAGATTAGATTCATATGCATCCCACTGAGTTTTCTGAAAATTTCAATCTCTGTATCTTACTTTGTAATGCAGCAACCTACACTTTGCTCTATAACTAATCAGTAGTGAAAGGGTTGTTTGTTTTGCCTACATGTTGAAGTATTTTAATGTGGCAAAAGGTTCCTCTTTCACACTTCATATTTGTAAATCAAATGATGCAGTTCTTTGGGAGAGGAGAAGAAATTTTATTCAAAGAAATGAAAAGTAATCTGTGTCTTTATTTACATGTTAGCAAATGAGAATTTGGTCTTTCAATCATCTTTCTATATAGAAATTACAGTTTATAGCTGACATCTGTACCAAGACTGGAAACTCTTAGCAGAGGTGGTGGGAAATGTTCAATGACTATTGCAGATAGTGATTCCACAGTCCTACTGCAGATTGCTGGCTTCATAGTTACAAAGGAGAGCCACAATAAAAATAAGCAAAAGAATACTACTGCATAATCACACATAATATCTCCATCATTGTCCAGTAAATCATCTGAAAATTAGTCAAACAATAAACTACAGATCAGAATTTTCTTTTTGTAGCCATGTTGAATATGTTGGAGAAAGTTTTCATGATTGTAATAGGTGGGGGAGTTATGAAAGGAATGTAGGCAATGAATTCACTGGACTCATGAATTGCATCGCCTGGATTAAAAATCAGAAGTTATGGTTGGCCGACTTCATTCTTACCAGTTTGGCCTTTGCCCAAATCAGTCAATTGTAGCTAACAATTGTCAATTTGTTTCAGTGCTGTTCTATCAGGAAATCCCGGATACTGTGGAAAGAAACCATGTCCTTCCAAGTATCTGGAGACTGGTCAACCAAGGGGGCACTTGATTTGCTATTTGTCTCTTTGTCTTTTACTTACTTCCTGAAGATTGTCAATTTCTCCTATCCCCTTTGTCTTTGGCTAAAATGAAGAATTATTTAATAACAAGATTGTTTTCATGTTTCTACTGCTATCTATGCCTTGCCTGTTCATGAGCTTTCCTTTGCCATATAGTTTTGAAGTATTCTGGTATCATGTCCAAAAATAATGACAACCTATGACTGTGTTACTCAATGTAAGGAAAAATAAAAATGTTAATGATACGATTATCTTCATTTTTGGATCCCTACCTCCTTTTTCTATTTCCTTGCTTTTCATTTACCTGTTACTTACTTATTTCTTTGTGGAGACCCACAAAGTAAATTGAGCTCATTTTCAGGGATTCTGGAGACCCCAATATACAAGCCCATTTCAGAGAGATGAAAACTGTGTGTTTTTCTCTCTTGTGCTCTATGCTCTGTAACAATTTGGAAATCAAAAGCAAACAGGAGTAGCTATACTTAAATCAGATAAAATAGATGTTAAGTAAAACCTGTAAAAAGAGATACAGATAATCATCATTAATGATGTAAAGGGATCGATTCAACAAAGAATATAGCATTATAAATATTATATATCTAACATTGGGGCACCCAGATATATAAGTAAATATTATTATATAAAGGGAAAGAGACTCCAATACAGTAATAGTTGGGAACTTCAAAATGCCACTCTCAGCATTGAACTGATCATCCACACCAGGGGTCCTCAAACTTTTTAAACAGGGGCCCAGTTCACTGTCCCTCAGACCGTTGGAGGGCCATTGGAGAGTGCAGTGCACATTCCACACATGCGCACTGTGGGCCCGGGACAAGTAGGCTGCTAAGCAGGACAGCAGCAGCAGCAAAAAACACCAGGCAGCCAGATAAATGTCCTTGGCGCCACATGTGGCCCGTGGGCCATAGTTTGAGGACTCCTGATCTACACAGAAAGTTAACAAAAAAAAAAAATTGGAATTGGATTTAAACTGCACATTAGATGAAATGGACCTAATAGACCTTCACAGAACATTTCATCCAACAGCTGCAGGACACATCAGCACATGGAACTTTTTCCAGGATAGAGCACATGTTAGGTCACAAAGCAAGTTTCAACAAATTTAAAAGAACTGAAATCTCATGTCAATTTCTTTTACCACAATGAAATAAAACCAGAATCAACAATAAAGGAAGTTTATAAATAGTACAATTATATGGACATTAAACAACATGAAAACAAGCACCAAATGCACTCACCATCAAACTGGTATTAACTGATCAACACTTACGGCAACATATATAGTAACATTCGCTGGATGACAGGCAGGTGGGACCGGGGAGGAGGGGGTGGGTATATTCACACTTAATGGGTGCGGTGTGCACCACCTGGGGGATGGACACACTTGAAGCTCTGACTCCAGTGGGGCAAAGGCAATATATGTCACCTAAACATTTGTACCCTCATAATATGCTAAAATAAAAATAAAACAACCAATGGACCAATGAAGAAATTAAGAGAAATTTTTAAAATTTCTAGAAACAAATGAAATAGAAACAACATACTAAAACCATTGTATACAACAAATATTAAGAAGAGAATTATAATAAAAGCTACATCAAAAAGAAAGATTTCAAATGAACAACCTAATGATGAACCTCAAAAACTAGCAAAGCAACAAAAAACCAAACTAAAATGTATAGAAGAAATGAAATAATAAAGTCAGAAGAGAACTAAACAAAATAGAGATTAGAAAAAAGTTATTTTTTTGAAAAGATAAACAAAATTGACAAACCTTATCTAGACTAATTGAGAAAAAGAAAAGAGACCCAAATAAATAAAATCAGACACAAAAAGAGAGATGTTACAACTAATACCACAGAAATGCAAAGATTATTGGGATTACTGCGAACAATTATATACCAAACAAATTAGAAATCTAGTAGAAATTAATAAATTCCTGGACATATACAATCTACCAAAATTGAACCAAAAGAAACAGAAAACATAAACAGACCAATTATGAATAACGAGATTGATCTGTAATAAAAAGTCTCCCATCAAAGAAAAGCCCAGGGAATTTCGTCATTTATGACAACATAGTTGAGCCTGCAGGACATCATATTAAGGAAATATGTCAGGCACAGAAGACAGTGCATGTTGCCACCGCTCACATGTGGAAGCTAAGTCGATTTCATAAAGTAGGTAGTATAATCTCCTAAATTTTTGTGGGGTTTACCTCCCACATTTTTATTAACACATGTCTTACTAAGGCATTTGAGATATTTGCTATTAATATTTCCTGATCATCAGATAGAATCAGTATAATGCCATCAATGTATCAGTGTGATGTTGGGTGTAATATTTAAGATAAAGCTTTAGATAAGAGTATGAAAGTCTATCATTTGCATTGCTAGGTAAAAGCAAGTTGGTTCTGTATCTGGAATCCAGCATTGCTGTAGCTGCATAAGGGCCATGCCAGACCTGACATAAAAAGGGATCCACTATGCTAAATCTCCCAACTTGGAAAAAATGAGAACAGAGGACCCCAAAGGCCTTTGACATTGAGATATTAACAACCTATGCCATCTTTGTCACTGCCACAAACAGCTACAGCCTAAGTTATTGAGGTTCCCACAGTTATTGCTAATGGTGAACACAAATGAAGAAGCTGCATGAAGACTATACCACTGCATTTTTCTGGAAGTAGAGACACCACACCCTTCCAAGTAACACACTAAAACCAAGGTGAAAGTCTTTATGACAGCCACTCTAGAAAGTTAGGAAGAGGCCATTGTTCCATCATATGCACAGACACCAATGTAGAAACACCAGAAACATGAAAAAGCCAGGAAATATGCCATCACACACACATACACACACACACACACACACACACACACACACACATATCATAACTCTCTAGTGAAAGACCCCAACAAAAAGGAAATCAATAAAATTATGGAAAAGAAATTCAAAATAATGACCCTGATGATATTTTCAAAGTGTTGAAAGAAAAAAATTGTCACTCAAGAATATTTTACTCAGCAAAGATATCCTTCAGAAATGAGGAATAAATAGTCTTTCCCTGACAAACAAAAACTGAGGGAATTCATCACCACAGGCCAACCTTACAAAAAATGCTCAAAGGAGTCCTATGTCTAGAACCAAAAAGAAGATAAGCACTATCATAAAAACACACAAAAATATAAAACTCACTTGTGGAGAAGATTCACAAAGGAGAAAGAAAAAGAATCAAACCTTATCGCTATAGAAAACCACTAAATTAAAATGATAAAGAATAAGATAGGAAAAAAGCAACAAAGGATATACAACACAACCAGAAAACAATTAACAAAATAACAGGAGTAGGTCCTCACCTATCAATAATAATCTTGCATATAAACAGATTAAATTCCCCACTTAAAAGAGATAGACCAGCTAAATTAATTTTTAAAGTGACCTTACTATAAGCTGTCTATAAGAAACTCACTTTACCAGTAAAGATATATATCGACGAAAAGTGAAGGGATAGAAAAAGGTATTTTATGTAAACAGAAATCAAAAGCAAACAGGAGTAGCTATACTTAAATCAGATAAAATAGATGTTAAGTAAAAACCTGTAAAAAGAGATACAGATAATCATCATATAATGATAAAGGGATCGATTCAACAAAAGAATATAGCAATTATAAATATTTATATATCTAACATTGGGGCACCCCGATATATAAAGTAAATATTATTATATAAAGGGAAAGAGACTCCAATACAGTAATAGTTGGGAACTTCAAAATGCCACTCTCAGCATTGAACTGATCATCCACACCAGGAGTCCTCAAACTTTTTAAACAGGGCCCAGTTCACTGTCCCTCAGACCGTTGGAGGGCTATTGGGAGTGCAGTGCACATTCCACACATGCGCACTGTGGGCCCGGGACAAGTAGGCTGCTAAGCAGGACAGGCAGCAGCAGCAAAAACACCAGGCAGGCCAGATAAATGTCCTTGGCGGGCCACATGTGGCCCGTGGGCCATAGTTTGAGGACTCCTGATCTACACAGAAAGTTAACAAAAAAAAAAATTGGAATTGGATTTAAACTGCACATTAGACGAAATGGACCTAATAGACCTTCACAGAACATTTCATCCAACAGCTGCAGGACACATCAGCACATGGAACTTTTTCCAGGATAGAGCACATGTTAGGTCACAAAGCAAGTTTCAACAAATTTAAAAGAAATCTCTCTCGT
>NC_033666.1:99832350-99889592 GCF_000165445.2 Microcebus murinus
GAAGGAAAAGCATTACCGAAATATATTATTTTCAAATGCAAAGCCTCAGGTCGACCAGCCGCAGAGGCTGGGGCCTGCAGCTTCAGCCGCTTGGGAGCCCCAGGTGGAGGATGTGAGCCAGGAGCGCGGGCTGCCGGAGCTGTGATGACACCACTGCACTCCCAAGCCGCTGGCGACGAGTCAGGACCTTGTCTCAAAATAAAATAACATTTGTAAACTTGAAAAGACATTGCAGTAGCTGCGAGTCTGCTCATGATGCTGTTGTAGTGCTTGTGTTGTTTTTTCCATGTGTGCTGCCTCCAGCGTCCTGGCCTCAGCCATCCTTTGGGCTTCCTTGTCTGCTTGTGTTGCATGTTTGTCTGTTGTGTGACCTGATTTAGGTTTCTTTTGCTATTTCGATTTTATTATTGGCTTTTCACTGATTTGTTTTTCATTTACACTTTATAAAATGTTGTTTGTTGCTTTGTTGTTTAGACAGTAAGAGGGTGAGACCGCTCCTGTGGCCCTGTGTGCATGTTGTCTGTGTTTCAAGCCTTTGTTTTTGTAGCTTGTGGCCAGTTGTAGGTGTCGCCGCGTCACAGTGTGACGTGCTTGGGGGTCCCTTTTGTGTGTGCTGTTGTGCTGTGGTTTGTGTTGTGCTTTATTTTGTCGTGTGAAGAGGTGATTGCGTTTGGTTGCGTGAAAAGTGGTGTGAGTGTTGTGCTACCCACTTGACACAAAGCTTCCACTTCAACCACGATACCTTTCTTTTTTTTTTTTTTTTTTTTTGAGGACAGAGGGTCCTCCTTTGTTGTCATGGCTAGAAATGAGGTGTGCGTTCAGGCCTAGTCAGCAGCAACCTCAGACTCTGGGGCTTCAAGCAATGCCTTCAATGCCTCAGACTCACCGAGTCAGCTGGGAAACTACAGGCATGCGCCACCCATGCCCGGCTAATTTTCTATATATATTAGTTGGCCAATTAATTTCTTTGTATTTATAGTAGAGATGGGGTCTTGCTCTTGCTCAGCAATCCGCCCGCCTCGGCCTCCCAGAGTGCTAGGATTACAGGCGTGAGCCACCGCGCCCGGCTCAACCCGATACCTTTCTAGCGGCATCTTCTCTTCTGTTGTGAGAGACTGAAGTCGCAGTTGCTGGGCTCTCTGCTCTGCCAGAGACACGAGCAAGTTCCGAGCACTGTGGCCGTCACCTCTCTTTTCTGCCACTTTGGTAAGTTGGTCAGCACGCCCAGTGAAACCACCAGCTGTTTTCTGAAACTGGCCAATTGTGTCCCCTAAGTCCTTGCACTTCCTTGAGCCCGGCGGTCTGCTCGGTGCCCTGTGCGTGCAGCACCGCAGCTGCTCAGCTCCTCCCAGCGCGGCCCTGCCTCGCCCGGGCCGGCCTCACACGGGGGTGCTGCTGGCTGCGCCCGCTGGCCAGACCCTTCTCCCCCACCCCCTTCCGCTGCCGGGGGCTTGCCTTTTGCTCCGGAGCAAGCCCCAGACATGATAATTTTAATCCGTGAGGCCTGGATCATTTTAAGTCAGATTTAGATTCTTTCTTAATAGGATTTTTTAGTCATCATTTTTAAGGTTTATAATGTTGGGTTTTGTCATTTATTTGTTTCAAGCATTTTTTTTTTTTTTTTTTTTTTTTTTGCTATATAACATACTGGTTGTGATAGTTGGTTATATGATAGAAATTCTATATTCTTCAAATCACCCATATGTTTTGGAAATAGCCAAATGAGAAAAGCCTGCTTGGGGATTCTTCAGCACCTGAAGCATGGCCTGCAAGGAGAGGTACTCTTAGCTACACAGGTAGGCCTGAGCGAGAAGTCAACACAAAGTTTCTGTGGAATCGTTCTTGCTTTATTGGATTCTTCCTCTTATGTATGTACTTTGTCACCGAGTATCACGTAAATTCTTCCTAGACCTGGATAGACCACTGATCTAATAAAAATAAATATATTTAAAGAGGAATTGTCACCTCTCCAAGCTGTTAGATCTTTTGTATTAAAAAGAGGGGGCTGTAAATAAGTCATACTTCTCTTACACAGATCTACAGAAGATGGATGATGTTAGAAATTAAACAAAAGTCAGCAAAAGAGAATGAGTGTCTATAGTAAGATTTAACAGAGAAAAAGTTCAAAAGAATAAAATATTCAAACAATTGAAAATCATTAATTATTAATACTGAGACATTCATGAAAGTTAGAATGTTAGGTCTGTCAATATTGTCTGTGACTATTAAAGTCAAAATGATCTGCAAGGTAAACCATCATTCAAATTCACGGTTCCTAGTCATGTGCTATTACCTAAAACCATTTATTTCCTCTAGAAACCAACTTAACTCTGCAGTAATATGATTTAGCTATTCATTTCATGTTTTGATAATCTTTTACAATCTTATCTTTTATAATAATTTTTGTTTGTGAATATTTTGGCTGCTGATGTAACTACAGAAATGAAAGAGTCTAGAATTTGTGGAAGCTGTTAAAACTCTTTCATAACAGCACAGTTACTACTGTTAGAAATTTGATTATAATAACACATTGTACAATCAAAGGGAGCTTTTCTGTCTGGAATGCATGTCAAAATAATCCATAGGGAAGTGGGATGAGTAAAGGTACATGGGTCATAAATTGGTAATTGCTGAAAGTAAGTGATGGGTACATCAGATTTATTGAATCATTGTCTCTATTTCTGCATATGTTTGAATTTTTTATAACAAAAAAAATACATTATTAAAAGAGAAATCCTTTCTATTTAAATCTCATTTTTTTCTGCCATAAAATGTAGATATAAAAGAAAAAAATGTAGTGAGAGGTTAAAAAAGCAATTAATTCTTGGAAATATTTGTTTTATAAATTATGACTGAGAAATTAAAAGTAGGAAATGCCTTAAGATTTCTCTTGACCACATTTATCTATCCTCAATCCACAATGCCTACCTGAAAATTCATCCTGAAGGAGGAGCCCTCCAGTGAAAGACAGAACAACCCTACTAATATAGACAAGATCACTATATCATACACAAAAATTCAGACCTTGTACAATCTAAGGGAGGTATTCTCTCTGCAATGCACATCAAATAATCCATAGGGAAGTAGGATTACTTTCTCATGCCCTCCTCCCCAGAGGAGGACATTACAGGAAAGGCGGTGAGATCTCTAATTTGTTTCAAATGGTGCTATCGATCTCTGAGCTGAAAAGATAGCACTTGTTGGAAATTTTCATTATATATTGAAGGTTTTATTCTCCAGGAAGCACCTACATGTCTCTCACAAGCAAAAGGCTTCCCACAAGAAGGGAAACAAACAGCTGACTGCATAAAGCTGAGCCTTTACTATAGATTTTGAGTAGATTTTTGAGAGAAGAGAGGGAAGGAGATTTCTTAAACTGTACCAGAATCAGGTTTACAAAGTCTCCCAGAAATATACTATAAAAATCTTCCTAAGTCATTTTATAATATTAATGACTTTATTAATAATTCATATTTTATTCAATGGGTTATCTATTATCATCATTATTTTAATGATCACATTGTTCCAGATTTGTCAAGTAAGAACCACTCCAAGTTGGCTCCTGTGCTCTTTGACACATCTGTACAGTTCCTTTAGTGCCTCCTTACATTTCAGCATGACAAAATATTTCAGGCTCTTTTTGTACTTTCCCTAATGCAGCCCTGGGGTCACTATTTCTCCAAGAAGTCCTTTTTTTCTTTTTAGTGTAGAATACTACAGGTTGAGTATCCCTACTTGAAAAATCCAAAATCTGAAATGTTCCAAAATCCAAAACTTTTTGAACACCAACATAATGCTCAACAGAAACACTCACTGGAGCATTTCAGATTTTGGATGTTTGGATTAGTGATGTTCAACTGTGTAAGTATAACATAAATATTCCAAAATCCAAAAAATTCAAAATACTTCTCCCAAGCATTTCAGAAATACTCAAACTGTATTTTAGAACTAATATTAACGTCTGGTTTTATACACATACACCAACCCACACAGCTATCTCTCTCTTCCCCCTCCACTCCCCCCACACACATGTGTATATTTATATTTATGTATATAATGAATTTATGCTGATATCTCTAATTCCAATTTAGAACTACCTACTTCCTGCTTGCCATGTTGCAGATTCCATCTCTAACAGTGGAAAACATGGACCTCGCTTTTTAAATGTATTTTACTCATTTGTTCAATTCTCACATAAATTGACAGTAGTTTCAGATTTGCTAACTCATGCTAAAAGAAAGAGGGAAGGGAGAATGAAGGAAATGAAGAAGTTTGGGAACAAAGAAAGAAGTTAAGAAGGAAGGAAGACATTCTACTAACCAGAGTCCAATAGTTTTTATAGTTTGTATATGCCTATATGAGAATACATAGTCAAAACATTGTGTTTAAAAGTTACTTTTGTTAGTTATCATTTTCCCCCTTCAGTGTGGTTATATTATTCATTTGAAAAAGTGATGTTTGGTTTTGTTTGTATTCTCTTTTAGTTTTTTTCCCAAGTTCTTATTTTATTTTATTTTATTATGTGAAACACTAACATCATTCCAAGTCAAAACCATACAACAGGAATACTGAGAACAGAACATTCCCCTCCCCCACCCCATATAACTTCTATATCATTTTAAATAACTCCCTGTGAGTAAGCAATCTCATTCACTTCTGGTTTATCCCTCCTGTATTTATTTTTGAAAAATAAGTAAATAGATGTATATTTTTTAATTTTCATATTTCTTACCCAAAAGATACCTTGTGCTTTGCTTTTATCATTTCACAATATGTAAGAAGTCACTCCCTCCATTTATAAAGTTGTTTCTCATTCTTTTTCACAGCTTCATAGTACTTTGTTGTGTGAAGGTACCAGAATTGATTCAATGAAAATTCCTATGTACTCTTAATTTGTTTTCCATATTTTGACAAAATGCTACTGCAAATAACCTTATGCATATGTATTTTTATATTTTGGAAATAAAACTTCAGGATAAATTCAAAGAATAAGCACACATATAGTGTGACAAATATTGAAAAGTTTCCTCCATAGGTTGTATTAATTTGTGTTCCCACAAACAATATACCAGAGTGCCTGTTCTCCTACAAGTGCCACCAGCAGAACATGTTGTCAAGCTTTTTAATTTTTGTTAATCTGGTGAATGCAAAATGCTATTTTACTATAATTTTAATCTGATTTTCCTTTATTATAAGTGAAAATAAACATATTTTCAGATATTTAAAGGCAATTTACCTATATTTATGTTTCTAATTTCACAATGCACCACTTCTATAATACTTTAAATGAAGCCTTACTGGATATTTGGATGGGAATTGCTCTAGACTCTAAATGCCAGGCAGTTGTACATAAAGTGATGTTGGTGGGGAAAGTATACCTCTGCTCACTTTGGAAAAATAATTTGTCAATGAGAAAGGTACCTACCTGGTTTTCTGGCTACCACATCACCTTGTTCATGCAGAGATGTTGGCATTTTACATAAACTTTTTACATTTTCATTTTTGTCTCTACTCATTCAGAGGGGAGTGGGTACAGATGGCGCTATATAATTGTACTCTGTACACATCATGTTTCTCAGATCATTTTCATTGCTTGTACCATTAGTGAATATTCTCCTAAGACTCACAAATGTAGTTTTGTCCTACTGTTTTTACTGGAGAATAAGGACACAAAGAACACGACTAGTGTGCCGCCATGTTGTCTTGTGATTATAGCCATGTGGACCTTTCTTGTGTTCATCCGTTGGTCCTCCTCAGGCTTGCATTACTAAATCTAAGAATAAGAATAAATTGAATGAGGAATGGGCTGAGGAATCACCACTTAAATTGAAATCTTGTCACATATCCTCCAAAAACTATATCAATTAACTAGAAGAGCCAAAGCCACACAAATCCCACACCCTCCACATAAATAGAACACCAAGACTACTAAAACATTCAGATTACTTCTAAATAGAAAACTGAGTACCAGATACCAACAAAGACTATCTTTTGAGCTTTTGCTGTAAGCCCTTTCGGAGTTTGCTGGTGGTGGCATGGGAGGTTTCTGAAAAAATGGTGTGAAAGATGTAAAAGTGAAGTGAGGATCTAAGACTTGATTAAAATCACACTAGGAAGAAAAAAATAAATACATCCTGAATGTGAAAATACGGGAAAAGAATCCTAGCAGATCATAACAAGGGCCACATGAGTGGAAATCTAAAATATACAGGTTTTGAGATGGTAGTCCCTAAAGATTGCTTTTGGGAGAGGAGAGGGAAACAAAGAAAGGCAGAAGCACCCTAGGTAAGCTGGTGGCAAAAGAAAAGTAAACAAGAAGGGGAAACTTAGGATCATGCAAGACAAAAAAGAAGTTAAAAAATTGAACAATGCACAATTTCTTTTCTATTGCCAATAAGAAAGGCTTTCATGGATATATTATATGGCAATGAAAATAAATCAGCTACAATTACATACAAATAGATGAGTCTTACAAACTTAATGTTGAGGGAAAGAAACTAAATTGATACACTCTGACTTCATGTATATCAATATCAAAACTAGGGGAGGGTGAGATTGTGACCGGAAGAGGCAAGAGGTCAGCTCTGGGGAGTTGATTATGCTGTTTCTTGATCTGGGTGCTGATCTTAAGAAAACCAGCAGTTAGTAAAAATTCATCACGTTCCACACTTAATTTTTGCATATTTTTCCTATACATTTTTTCAATAAAATTATTTTAAAACAATAGAACCCTCTGTATCAGTTTCCTAGAACTGTCCTAAAAATTACCGCATATGTGGTAGATTATTCTACCACATGTAGAATACCATGTATTCTTTCACAGTTCCGGAGACTAGAACTCTGACATTAGCAGGGCCATACTCCCTCTGAGGGCTCTGGGAAAAAATCCTTCCATGCTTCTTTCAGCTCCTGGTGGCCTGAGATGTCCCTCGGATGGTGGCAACATAATGCCAATCTCTGCCTCCAGTTTTACGTGGCCTTCTTTCTGCATGTCAAAACTCCCTCCTTTCTCCTTTAAAAACACCAGCCGTAGGATTTGGGACCCTCTCTAATTCTAACAATTACACCTGCAAAGGCTTCTTTTCCAAAGAAGATCACATTCATCGGTACCAGTGTTAGCACTTGCACGTATATTCTTGGACACAATTCAACCAACTACTTCATCCTAACAAGGGTTGGAGCTTTACACTCAGGGAGCAAACAGGGTCAGTATTTTCCTCCTTGATGCTTACTTCCTTGTTCCAGTTATTTTAATCTACTTGGGCGGGGTGGAGGGCTGAGGAAGTTGCCAATTTGTAATGTAAATAAGACCAGAACAGGACATAGAAATAAAGGAAAAGACCCTGGAGACACAAACACCATCTTCCTATTTTTCTTCTGATATGTTTTAGAGATGAGATCTTAGTCAAATTGAACATTGTGGGCAAGAAGTGAGAAGGTGTGTAGCTCAGGCCTAGCCTGGCCTTTCCCTGGATGGGAAAACCTAGAGGGCCTTAGGTAGTAATGAAGAATTTACAAATGCTGACCAGGGTGTTCATAAACCTTAAGGATCCTGAAGTTACAGCTGTGGCCAATTGGGGATTCTGGAAATATTTAATCTCAGGAGTCACAATTTAAGAGGAAATACAAAAATTGTAGTTTTAACTTGTGACTTTGACTTCCTAGATGAATAGATTCAAAATTTCCTGATTGAGGCCAGGCAATGAAACCACACATTAATGATAAGAAAAGATAGGAACAAAAGAACAAAGGATATAAACCACAACCAAAACAATTAACAAAATAACAGGAGTAGGTCCTCACCTATATAATAATCTTGCATATAAGATTAATTCCCACTTAAAAGAGATAACGGCTAAATTAATTTTTTAAGTACCTTACTATAAGCTGTCTATAAGACTCACTTTACCAGTAAAGAATATATTATCGCGAAAGTGAGGATAGAAAAGGGTTTTATGTAAGAATCAAAAGCAACAGAGTAGCTATACTTTAAATCAGAAAAATAGATGTTAAGTATAAAACCTGTAAAAAGAGATCAGATAATCATCCATCATAATGATTAAAGGGATCATCCATATACATTATAATTTACTATATCTAAAACAGAACACACCGATATATAAAGTATATTATTATATAAAGGGAAAGAGACTCCAATACAGATAGTTGGATTCAAAATGCCACTCTCAAGCATTGAACTGATCATCCACACCAGGGGTCCTCAAACTTTAAACAGGGGCCCAGTTCACTGTCCCTCAGACCGTTGGAGGGCATTGGAGAGTGCAGTGCACATTCCACACATGCGCACTGTGGCCTGGGACAAGTAGGCTCTAAGCAGGAACAGGCAAGCAGCAGCAAAAACCAGCCAGGCCAGGATAAAGTCTTTGGCCGGCCACATGTGCCCGTGGGCCATAGTTTGAGGACTTCCTGTCTACACAGAAAGTTTAACAAAAAAAATTGGAATTGATTTAAACTGCACATTAGACAAATGGACCTAATAGACCTTCACAGAACATTTCATCCAATCAGCTGCAGGACATATACCAGCACATGAACTTTTTCCAGGAAGAGCACATGTTAGGATCACAAAGCAAGTTTCAACAAATTTAAAGAACTGAAACTCATGTCAATTTCTTTTTACCACAATGAAATAACCAGAAATTCAAAATAAGAGGAAGCTTTATAAATAGTAAATTATATGGACATTAAACAACATGGAAAAACAAGCACCAAATGCCACTCACCCATCAAACTGGTATTAACTGATCACACTTTACGGCACATAATATAGTAATTCCGCTTGGAATGACAGGCAGGTGGACCGGGGAGGAAGGGGGTGGGTATATTCACACTTAATGGGTCCGGTGGCACGCCACCTGGGGGATGGACACACTTGAAGCTCTGACTCCAGTGGGGCAAAGGCAATATATGTCACCTAAACATTTGTACCCTCATAATATGCTAAAATAAAAAACAAAAACAACCAATGGACCAATGAAGAAATTAAGAAGAAATTTTTTTTAAATTTCTAGAAACAAATGAAAATAGAAACACAACATACTAAAACCTATTGTATACAACAAAAACAGTATTAAGAAGGAAGGTTATACCAATAAAGCAGCTGCTACATAAAAAAAGTAGAAAGATTTCAAATGAACAACCTAATGATGAACCTCAAAAAACTAGCAAAGCAACAAAAAAACCAAACTCAAAATTAATAGAAGAAATGAAATAATAAAGATCAGAAGAGAACTGAACAAAATACAGACTAGAAAAAAAAAGTCATTTTTTTGAAAAGATAAACAAAATTGACAAACCATTATCTAGACTAATTGAGAAAAAAGAGAAGAGACCCAAATAAATAAAATCAGACACAAAAAGAGGAGATGTTACAACTAATACCACAGAAATGCAAAGGATTATTTGGGATTACTGCGAACAATTATATACCAAACAAATTAGAAAATTAGTGAAATTAATAAATCCGGACATATACAATCTACCAATGAACCAAGAAGAAACAGAAAACATAAACAGACCAATTATGAATAACGAGATTGAATCTGTAATAAAAAGTCTCCCATCAAAGAAAGCCCAGGGAATTTCGTCATTTATGACAACATAGTTGAGCTGCAGGAATCATATTAAGCTGAAAATATGTCAGGCACAGAAAAACAGTGCATGTTGCCACCGCTCACATGTGGAAGCTAAGTCGATTTCATAGAAGTAGGATAGTATAATAGTGGTTATTTGAGGTGGGGCAGGGGAGAGAGGGGAGAGAGAAATAGCTAAAGGTTGGTTAACAGACACAAAAGTGCAGGTATATAGGAGGAGTAAATTCTAGTGTCCTATAGCACTGTAGGCTGACTATATTAACAACATTATTTTATATTTTCAAATAGCTAGAGAGCAAATTTTGAAGGTTCCACACAAACGAAATGATAAATATTTGAGGGATGGATATGCTAATTGCCTGATTTGGTCATTATACATTGTATATCATGTTTCTGAATATTAGCACTGTATGCCATAAATATGTATAATGTGTTTCAATTAAAATAATAATAAAGAAAAAAGTAATCCAAAAGGCAAAACTAGACAAACGAAATACAGAAGCGTGGGAACAAATAACAGGGGTATATATTTATATATATATATATAAACACCACACACACACACACACACTAGATAATCCTAAATATATTAGTAACGTTTTTAATGCATTTCTCCCCAGATAAGTGTAATCTTCACAATATTCTGTAGAAAAATTTGAAGACTCTTCTATACTCTCAAAAAGGTTTTTTGAGCAAACAAGAGAATTTCTTTATTTCTTTGGTAATAGTTAGGGTGGACAAAATGTGTTTAAACCTACCTGTACGATAACTGAAGACCCACAAAGTCTTTACATAGCAGAAGGAAAAATGTTTCCCCTGAGAATTATACAATATCCAAGATAGAATTATATGCATGCCCACTGAGTTTCTGAAAATTCTCAATCTCTGTATCTACTTTGGTAATGCAGCAACCTACCACTTTGCTCTATAACCTAATCAGTATGAAAGGGTTGTTTGGTTTTGCCTACATGTTTAGTATTTTAATGTGGCAAAAGGTTTCCCTCCTTCATTCATATTTGGTAAATCAAATTAATGCAGTTCTTTGGGAGAGAGAAGAAAAATTTTATTCAACAGAATAAGTAATCTGTGTCTTTATTTACATGTTAGCAAATGAGAATTTGGTCTTTCAACATCTTTCTATATAGAATTACAGTTTTATAGCTGACATCTGTACCAAGACTGGAACTCTTTAGCAGAGGTGGTGGGAAATGTTCAATGACTATTGCAGATAGTGATTCCACTCTACTGCCAGATTGCTGGGCTTAATAGTTACAAAGAAAGCCACATAAAAATAGCAAAGAATACTATTGCGATAATCACACATAAATATCTCCATCATTGCCAGTAATCATCTGAAAATTAGTCAAACAATAAAACTACAGATCAGAATTTTCTTTTTGTAGCCATGTTCGAAATGTTGGAGAAAGTTTTCATGATTGTATCAGGTGGGGGAGTTATGAAAGGATGTAGGCCCAAGATTCATTGGACTCATGAATGCATCCCTGGATTAGAAATCAGAAGTTAGGTTGGCCAACTTCATTCTTACCAGTTTGACTTTGCCCAAACGTCAATTGTAGCTAACATTGTCAATCTTGTTTCCAGTGCTGTTCTATCAGGAATACCGGATACTGTGGAAAGAAAACCTGTCCAATTCCAAGATCTGGAGACGGTCAACCAAGGGGGCACTTGATTTGCTATTTGTCCTTTATCTTTTACTTACTTCCTGAAGATTGCAATTTCTCCTATTCCCTTTTGTCTTTGGCTTAAAATGAAGAATTATTTAATACATAAAATTGTTTTCATGTTTCTACTACTATTATGCCTTTGCCTGTTCATGAGCTCCTTTGCCAATATAGTTTTGAAGTATTCTGCATCATGTCCAAAATAATGACAACCTTATGACTGTGTTACTCAATGTAGGAAAAATAAATGTAATGATAAAGTATCTTCAATTTTTGGATCCCTACCTCCTTTTTCTATTTCCTTGCTTTTCATTTACCTGTTACTTATGTTCTTTTGGATGACAACAATAAATCGAGCTCATTTTCAAGGGATTCGAGACCCCAGTAATCAAGCCCATTTCCAGAGAGATGAAAACTGTGTTTTTCTCTCTTGTGCTCTATGACTCTGTAACAATTGCTTTTTCAATGATATTTGGGTCTTTTTTTTTTTTTTTTTTGCTATATAACATACCTGGTTGTGATAGTTGTTGTAGATAAAATTCCTATATTCTTCGAATCACCATATGTTTTGGAATAGACAAATGAGAAAAGCTGCTTGTGATTTCTTCAGCACCTGGAGCATGGCTGCAAAGGAGAAGGTACTTTTAGTACACAGGTAGGCCTGAGCGAGAGTCAACACAAAGTTTATGTGGAATCGTTCTTGCTTTATTGGATCTTCCTCTTATGTATGTACTTTGTCACCGAGTATCAAGTAAATCTTCCTAGACCTGGGTAGACCCTGATCCTAATAAATAAATATATTTAAAAGGAATTGTCACCTCCCAAGCTGTTAGATCTTTTGTATTAAAAGGGGCTGTAAATAACAGTCATACTTTTCTACACAGATCTACAGAAGATGGATGATGTAGAAATTAAACAAAAGTCAGCAAAAGAGAATGAGTGTCTATAGTAGATTTAAAGAGAAAAGTTCAAAAGAATAAAATATTCAAACAATTGAAATCATTAATTATTAATACGAGACATTCATAAAAGTAGAATGTTAGGTCTGTCAATATTTCTGTGACTATTAAAAGTCAAATGATCTCAAGGTAAACCATCATTCAAATTCACGGTCCCTATTCAAATGTGCTATTACCTAACCATTATTCTCCTAGAAACCACTAACTCTGTAGTATATGAATTTAGCTATTGATTTCATTTTTGATTAATCTTTACAAATCTTATCTTTATAATAATTTTGGTTGTGAATATTTTGCTGCTGATGTAACTACCAGAAATGAAAAGAGTCTAGAATTTGTGGAAGCTGTTAAACTCCTTTCATAGCAGCACGTTACTACTGTTTAGAAATGTTGATTTATAATAACACATTGTACAATCGAAGGGGAGCTTTTCTGTCTGGAATGCATGTCAAATAATCCCATAGGGGAACGTGGGATGAGTAAAGGAATATGGGTCATTAAGTTGTAATTGCTGAAAGGTAAAGTGATGGTACCATCAAGATTCTAATTGAATCATTGTCTCTATTTCTTGCATATGTTAGTTGATTTTTATAATAAAAAATACATTATTAAAAGAGAAATCCTTTCTATTTAAATCCCTCCTTTTTTCTGCATAAATGTAGATATAAAGAAAAAATGTAGTGGAGGTTAAAAAAGCAATTAATTTTTGGAAATATTTGTTTTATAAATTATGTCTGAGAATTAAAAGTAGAATGCCTTAAGATTTCTCTTACACATTTACCTATCTCAAATCCAATGCCTACCTAAAATTCATCTGAGGGAGAGCTCCAGTGAAAGACATATAGACAAGATCACTATATCATACACAAAACTCAGACCTTGTACAATCTAAGGAGCTATTCTCTCTGCAATGCACATCAAATAATCCCGTAGGGAAGTAGGATTACTTTCTCATGCCCTCCTACCCAGAGGAAATTACAGGAAAGGCGGTGAGATCTCTAATTTGTTCAATGGTGCTATCGATCTCTGACTGAAAGAATACCTTTTGGAAATTTTCATTATATATGAAGGTCTTATTGTCAGGAGCACCTACATGTCTTTCACAACAAAAGGCTTCCCAAAGAAGGGAAACAAACAGCTGACTGCATAAAGCTGACCTTTACTATAGATTGAGTAGATTTTGAGAGAAGAGAGGGAAGGAGATTTCTTAAACTGTACCAAGAATCAGGTTTACAAAGTCTCCCAGAAATATACTATAAAATCTTCCTAATGATTTTATAGTATTAATGACTTTATTAATACTTCATATTTTATTCAATGGGTTATCTATTATCATCATATTTTAATGATCACATTGTTCCAGATTTGTCAAGTAAAACCACTCTAAGTTGGCTTCTGTGCCCTTTGACACATCTGTACGGTTCCTTTAGTGCCTCCTTACATTTCAGCCATGACAAATATTTCAGGCTCTTTTTGTACTTTCCTAATGCAGCCCTGTAGTCACTATTTCTCCAAGAAGTCCTTTTTTTTTTTTTTAGTGTAGAATACTACAGGTTGAGTATCCCTACTTGAAAAATCCAAATCTAAATGTTCCCAAATCCAAAACTTTTTGAACACCACATGATGCTCAACAGAAACACTCACTGGAGAATTTCAGATTTGGGATGTTTGGATTAGTGATGTTCAACTGTGTAAGTATTACATAAATATTCCAAAATCCAAAAAATGCAAAATACTTCTCCAAGCATTTCAGAAATACTCAAATTGTATTTAGAACTAATATAATATGGTTTTTATACGCATACACAACCACACAGCTATCTCCTCCTTCCCCCTGCACTCCTCCCCCACACACATGGATATTATATTATTATATATACGAATTTAGCTGATATCTCTAATTTCAGTTAGAATACATACTTCATGCTTGCATGTTGCAGATTCCATCTCTAACAGTGGAAAACATGGATCTAGCTTTTTAAATGTATTTAACTCATTTGTTCAATTCTCAAATAAATTGACAGTATTCAGATTTGCTAACTCATACTAGGGTTAGGGGAGGGGAATGCTAACTCATACTAGGGGAGGAAGGGAGAATGAGGAACGAAAGATTTGGAACAGAAGAAGTTAAGAAGGAAGAAGACATTCAACTAACCAGAGTCCAATAGTTTTTACAGTTTGTATATGCTATATGAGAATACATAGTCAAAACATTGTGTTTAAAAGTTACTTTTGTTAGTTATCATTTTCCCCCTTCAGTGTGGTTATATTATTCCATTTGAAAAGTGATATTTGGTTTTGTTTGTATTCTCTTTTAGTTTTTTCCCCCAAGTTTATTTTATTTTATTTTATTTTATTATGTGAAACACTAACATAATTCCAAGTCAAAACCATACAACAGGAATACTGAGAACAGAACATTCTCCTCCCCATTAAATTCCCTTCCCACCCATATATAACTTCTATATCATTTTAAATAATTCCCTGAGAGTAAGCAAATCTCATTCACTTCTGGTTTATCCCTCCTGTTTTATTTTGAAAATAAGTAAATAGATGTATTTTTTTAATGTTCATATTTCTTACCAAAAGATAGCTGCACTTTGCTTTTTCATTTCACAGTATGTAAGAAGTCACTCCTCCAATTTATAAAGTTTTTCTCATTCTTTCACAGCTTATAGTAACTTTGTTGTGTGAAGGTACCAGAATGGATTTCAATGAAATGTCGTAGTACTCTTAGTTTGTTTTCACTATTAAAATGACGAAAAATGCTACTGCAAAACCTTATGCATAGTTTATTTTATATTTTGGAGATAAAACTTTCAGGATAAATTCAAAGAATAAGCAACAGGTGTAGTGTGACAATATGAAAAGATTTCCTCCATAGGTTGTATCAAATTTGTGTTCCACAAACAATATACCATTCTTCTGCAAGCGTCACCAGCAAAATGTTGTCACTTTTAATTTCTTGTTAATCTGGTGAATGCAAATCTTACTGTAATTTTAAATTCTGATTTTTCCTTTATTATAAGTGAAATAAACATATTTCAGATATTAAAGGCAATTACCTAGATTTATGTTCTAATTCACAATGCCACTGTCTATAATACTTTAATAAGCCTTACTGATATTTGGATGAATTGCCTAGATCTAAATGCCAAGCATTGTACCATAAAGTAAATGTGTGGGAAAGTATACCTCTGCTCACTTTGGAAAATAATTCTGTCAATGGAAAGGTAATACCGGTTTCGCTACCACATCACTGTTCATCAGAGATGTATGGCATTTTACATAACTTTTTACATTTTATTTTTGTCTCTACTCATTCAGTAGGGAGTGGGTCAGATGGCTATTTAATCTGGTACTGCTTAGACATCTTTCTCAGTCTTTTCATTGCTTGTACATTATGAATATTCTCCTAAACTCACAATGTATTTTCCTACTGTTTTACTGAGAATAAGGAACAAAGAACACGGACTATGTTGCCGCCATGTTGTCTTGTGATTATACCATGTGGATCCTTTCTTGTGTTCATCCGTTGGTCCTCCGTCAGGCTTGCATTACTGAACTAAGGAATAAGAATAAACTGAATGAGATGGGCTGAGGAATCACCACTTAAATTGATCTTGTCACATATCCTTCAAACTATACTCCAATTAAAGAAGAGCCAAAGCCACACAATCCACCACCTCCACATAAATAAACACCAGACTCTAAAAATTCAGATTACTTCTAAGTAGAAAACTGAGTACGCAGATACCAACAAAAATACTTTGAGCTTTTGCTGTATAGCCCTTTCGGAGTTTTGCTGGTGGTGGCATGGGAGGTTCTGAAAATGTGTGAAAGATTAAAATGAGTGAGGATCTAAGGCCTTGATTAAAATCACACTAGGAAGGAAAAAAATAATAACATCCTGAATGTGAAAATACGGAAAAGAATCTACAATCATACACAAGGCGGCACGCATGAGTGGTAATCTGAAAATATACAGTTTTTGAGGTGATGGTGAGTCCCTAGGAGATCGCTGTTTGCGAGAGGAGATGGGAAACAAAGAAAGGCAGAAGCACCCGTTAGTAGGGTAAGCTGGTGGGTGGCAAAAGAGAAAGGAAACAAGAGAGGGGAAACTTAGGCAGTCATGCAAGACAAAGAAAGGAAAGCTTAAAAGTTGACAATGCACAAATTGCCTTTTCTGAGTTGGCCAGATAAGAAAGGCTTTCGATGCGGATGATAGTGTACTATGGGCAATTGAAGGGAATAGGATCAGCGTCACAAGTTACATACAAGATAGCATGAGTGCTTACAAGCTTAATGTTGGAGGCGAAGAGAACACTAAATTTGATACAGCGTCTGACTTCATGCTATAGTTGAACTATCAGAGAAACGTACGGGGGGAGGGTGCGGCATGGTTGTGACCGGAAGAGGGCCAAGATGGTCAGCTCCTGGGAGTTGGATTATGGCTGTGTTTCTTGATTTTGGTGGTGCTGGAGTGTTAAGAAACCAGCGCAGTTAGTAATGTGCATCACGTTCCACACGTTAATTTTGTGCCATATTTTTCCTTTACATTTTTTCAATAAAGGATTTTAAGAACAAGGGGTAGTGGAACCCTTCTGTTTGCGTTTCGCTAGAAACGTGTCCTAAAAATCTAGCGCAGCTGATGTGGTAGATTATGTCTGACCACATGGTAGGTAATACCATGGTGATTCTTTCACAGTTCCGGAGACTAGACTCTGACAGTTAGCAGGGCCAGTACTCCCTCTGAGCGCTGCTGGGGGAAAAGATCGGTGTGCCATGGCTGCTTCAGCTCCTGGTGGCCTGAGAGGTGTCCCTCGGATGGTGGCGAACATAATGCCATCTCGCCTCCGAGTGTTTATCGTGGCCTTCGTTTCGTGCAGTGTCAAAAACTCCCTCCGGTTTCTCCTTTAACAACACCACAGCGCGGGGGGGTAGGGTATTTGGGAGGCCGCGGTCTTCTAATGTCTAGAAACGGTGAGACTGCAAGGAGGGCCGTTCTGTTCAAAGAAGATCACATTCAGGTCGGTATCTTAGTGTGGCAGGCTTGCGACGTATGATTCTTGCGACCACGTGTCAGCCAAGACTTGCATCGCTGACAGAGGGGGTGTGGAGCGTGTAGCAGTCAGGAGCAAACAGCGGGTCAGGTATGTTTCCTCCTTTGCAGGTGCTTGGACTTCCTTGTGGTCCAGTGTTGAGGGGTTGGTTGGAAGTGGCGACTTGGGCGGGGGTGGGGAGGGCTGGACGAAGTTGGCCAATTTGTAAGTGTAAAGGGTAGAGACCGGAACAGGACATAGAAAGTAAAGGGAATACAACCCTGGAGACGACGAAACACTATGCTTCCGTAGTTGTGTTCTTCTGATATTGTGTTGAGAGATGAGATCTGAGGGTCAAATGTGGGACATTTGTGGGCAAGAGTTGAGGGGGGGAATGGTGGGTAGCTCAGGCCTGAGCCTGGCCTTTCCCGTGGATGGGAAACCTAGGGAGGCGTGTAGGGTGAGAGATGAAGAATTTCAAGCTGACCAGGGTGTTGATAAAGCCTTAAGGATCCTGAAGTTACAGCTGTGCCAAGTGGGGATTCTGAAAAGTTATTTAATCTCAGGAGTCACAATTTAAGAGGAAATACAAAGAAATGTAGGTTTAACTTGTGTGACTTTGGAAGCTTCCTAGCATGATAGATTCAAAATTTCCTGATTGGAGGCCAGCGCGAGTGGCTCAATCTGAATCCTAGCCACTCGTGGGAGGCTGAGGCGTGGCAGATTGCTTCGAAGGTTCAGGAGTTCGAACCAGCCGAGCAAGAGCAAGACTGTTCTTAATATAAAGTAGAAGAATTAATTGCCCAGACTGAATGAGTATAGAAAAAATTAGGCCGGGATTGGTGTCGCGATGCCGGTGTAGTCCCAGTACTCGGGAGGCTGAGGCAGGGAAGATCTTTGAGCCAGGAGATTGAGATTGCTGTGAGCTAGGCTGGATGCACAGCACTCACTCTAGCGTGGGCAACAAAGCGGGATCTCTGACTCAAAAAAAAAAAAAAAATTTCCTGATTGAAAAGGAAGTAATTCTATGACAAAACAATGTCATAGAATCTTCTCATTTGCATGTGAGCAAATAACGAATTCAGCCTCATAAGCAAAAAATTCAGCCTGTGACAATGGCAAAACAATACATTTAGTAACCCAGCTTATACCAGAATTGCTGTTGGAAGGGTTTTCTCACAGTAGTGAGAAACCTACCAGTTTTACCAGTAGTGTTTTCTCACATCAAGGTAAGACTACTTTTGGTGTGAAACAGACTCCAAAATAAAATCTTGAAGAAGAGTACTCTGAACAGTCGTATCTTTTTCCAAAGGTCGTTTGGAAACCAACCTGTCAGCAGTGACAGAAATAATTGGACTTTTACTTCTGCAAATATGTCAACTGCAATTGAAAAAGTTTGTATAGTCATTGAAATTTTAGAATTCATAATCGGATTTTGCGGGAATGGATTCATTGGATTGGTAATCTGTGCTGAATGGGTTAAAAACAAGAACATCTCCTTGCTTGACTTCATCCTTCTGTGCTTAGCCATCTCCAGAATTGGTGTGATCTGCACACTTCTTGAAGATAGCATTAGAAGAGCCTTCTATCCAGAAATAATTGCAAATCATCTAATCAACATAATTATTGATTTCTTCTGGAATCTGAACAACTCCTTAAGTATTTGGTGTACTACCAGCCTCAGTGTCTTCTATTTCCTCAAACTGTCCACTTTCTCCCATCCTTTCTTTCTCTGGCTGAAGAGAAGAGGAGAGAGAATTGTTCGCACCATTCTGCTGGGGTTCTTTGTCTCTTTGTTTGTTAACCTTCTGAGCATAAAATTGGATACTTTTTGGATCCATGACTATTTAAAAATTGAAAGAAACCTGACTTGGCAAAAACATAAGATTAAAAGCCAGTACTTTAGTGATCAAATTCTCTTCAACTTGGGGTCCCTTATCCCTCTGGCTATGTCACTCATTTCATTTTTCCTGTTAGTCTTTTCCTTATGGAGATATGTCAGGCAGATGAAGCATCATGTCAAGGAATCTGGAGGCCTAAACAAAGAGGTTCATACAAAAGCCAGAAATACTGTGATTTCTTTCATCCTTCTCATAGTTGTGCACTATTTGGACACTCTTTTGATAATTTGTTCCTACTATACACTAGAAAGCCCAATAATTGTGATTGTTATTGAAATGGTAGCATTGCTTTATCCTTCAATTCACCCTCTCAGCTTGATTCGGGGGAACAGAAAACTGAGGCAGGCTTCTGGGAATCTGCTAAGGCAAATTATTAAGCAATCCTGCTTCAAGGCAATGTAACCCTTTATATCATGGAGGGACTTGGAGCACTGTTTCTGGATTCCATGAAATATCCGCTATGTGGCAAAGATTCTTCAGTGTAATCCTCACAAAAGTTGTACAAAATATTTATTATTGTTACCGTTTTCTATGATGAAGATATCAAGACTCATCATATTTAAGTGATTTCATTATAAGGTGTAAGTTTAAGGATTCAAACTCGTATCTTCTGACTTAAAAGTAACAGAGTGGGTAAAGAAGAATTCATTAAACTCTTTTCATGAGTCTTGATTTTGTTATGAGTTAGTAAAAGCACTACAATTAGTTGAGTAAATAGTCTGGTACACCACTTTCTGAAGCTTTGTATTCGTTAAGAGTTTAGTTTTTAATTGAGAAGAAAAAAACTGTTTTGTAAAAAAAGTAAATTTTAAATAAATTATATTTAACCAGTGTGAGAGGTTTCTGTTCAGTTAAAAAATTTTTACATACATAACGAGTGATATGCGCACCATCTGGAGGATCGGTCATGCTGGAGACTCAGACTGTGGGGGAGGGGGGGAAGGGCATTTATTGAAACCTTAAAATCTGTACTCCCATAATATGCCGAAATAAAAAAAAAATTTTTTTTCAAGAACCTTTACGAAGCATGTGTTTTTTTAATGTAGCAGAAATAAGAAAGATATGTTTTCTTAACATTTTTATTTAATAACAATAAAGTTTCTGTAAGTGACAATGAGAAATTGGCACCAGGAGTGGGACATATGACATCACTCTGAAACAAAAGCTGCTATTATAAAATTAAAAATCATGAGAAAACCAAAAAAAGGGGGGGGTGAAGCACAAAAACTATGTTGTTATAAATTAAGAGAAAACTATTAGCATCTGGAGAATTTAAACCTAAATATTAATAAGTTGATCACACCCCTGGCAATGTATGTGGCTATTCACTGACCCTGTGTCCACCTCAGCAAGTGGTCGCTGTATGCGTCAACCCCTCCAGACCTACTCTTTATCCCGCACATACGACCAAACAGCCACAAACATAACCATGGCCGGGAAAATCTAAAATATCTCATGATCTTTCCATGAGGTATTTTAGGATGTCAAATCATCTTTTGGAATGTGAAAACTCACCTTTAGGAATCGGCAAACCCTAAATTCATATTGGAAGTTACGTGGAAAGACATCTATGTGTCTGATGCAATTCTACTTCATCCCCAAACCCTGGGCTTGGAAGGATTATGGCTGGAGATGGCAGCAGCTTCAGGCCAGGCTTTTCTATTTCTATGTAATCTTTTTTTCTTTTTTTTTTTTTGAGACAGAGTCTCGCTTTGTTGCTCAGGCTAGAGTGAGTGCCATGGCGTCAGCCTAGCTCACAGCAACCTCAAACTCCTAGGCTCAAGCGATCCTCCTGCCTCAGCCTCCCGAGTAGCTGGACTACAGGCATGCACCCCATGCCCAGCTAATTTTTCTATATATATTAGTTGGCCAATTAATTTCTTTCTATTATAGTAGAGACAGGTCTCGCTCTTGCTCAGGCTGGTTTCAAATTCCTGACCGCCAATCCTCCTGCCTCGGCCTTCCAGAGTGCTAGGATTACAGGCGTGAGCCACTGCGCCTGGCCTTATGAAAATCTTAAATCGTTGGTAGGCTCTTTGTGTGTGCCAGGGGTTTAGGTGGTGTGTGTATAGCAAAACCAGAAGAAGTGGTTCTGGAGAAATAGTTACCAGGATGGCAAGCCAAGAGGGGTTAGCTGAGTGAGTTTTGTGATGCCTCCATAGTGCCTACTACAGAAGCTCTGGATGGAATGAGGTGGATTTCCCAAAGCGGTGCTATTCTAAATTAATGCTCTATGCTGATATGGAGAAATTTGACACCATAGAGGAAAAAACTATTTCTACATTTGGAAGGGAGCAAGGTTGCATTTAGTCTGGCTCCTTTCATGCACTTCTGAGAAACCCCCAAAACACAAAGAGATAACATAGAAAAGAAGTTCCCCTACCAGAATTGCTACTAGACCAAATCCTCCCTGTCCTTTTAGATTTCTGGGTCACCAAATTAATTATAGCCCCTCCAGCTTGACAGCATAAGAATAATCAAAATCCGTGCAAAATTAAAAATAAGACAATCAAAGAAGCCACTCATTGTTTCATGGGAAAATTTCAGGCCTGGTTTGAAGGCTTATCCTTTAAGACTGAGAAAGCAAAGTAAAAGAAAACCAACAAAAAGCTTGAAATAACAACAAAACAATATATATATATATATAAATAACAACAAAACAAGATATAGCATTTGAAAACATTCTCTAGTGCACAGAAGGTGAAGGAAGAACATAGTTTTAAAGAAGAGTCACTTCAGGAAACAGAAGTTGATATTAGATAATATCTACTAACTGTTCATCAAATTCAAGAAAAAAATTTTATGAAAGAAAATAGAAAAATGAGATGATATAATAACAATGTATATATAAAAAGAAAATTTGTGAAGAAGTAAATGAACAAAGAAAAAACCAAAGAAGCTGAATGAAATAGGAGAGAATTCATGAAACTAAACATGTGACACCAGAATTTTTAAACCAAAAGCTTGTGATATACAATTATCACTATATTATAGATCAAAGTTCAAAAAATAAATATAGTTATATAGGACCTTAACTTAAAACTAATAAAGGAGAATTATTATTATAGATAATGTGGTGGCAATTAAATACCATTAAATTTGTCTAGATTTTTTAAAATATCTGAAGATATTAAAAAATATTGATTAGTTACCAACCTATAAAGCAAAACCCAACACTTACCCTTCACTCTCCAGAAAAAAAGAAAACATTTTCTGACAATAACATAAATTATAGCAATCAACTGAATAAAACATGCATATGTGCATTTGTGCATATTCTTGATTCAAGCACATTTTATATTTCAATAAATACTGTTGATTAGATCTTTATTTTGATTGAAATTTATTGAATAAATTTATTGAAATTTATTGATTGAAATTTATTGAATAAATAAATAATCTTTTCTTGAATTGTATTTACAATTCTTTCAAGACAATATTTGGAAGTATACTAGATATATAAATACTTCAGAATTTATTTACATTATTTATAAGTTCTCCACTCAGAAACATATTGTTTCTGTCTCTTTATTCAAAATTTCTGTTTATCTCACAGTTAAAACTTTTTAATTGAAATAGATCATTTGTAGGTTAATTATTCACTTACAAGTATTTTTTGTATTTTTTGTATGTTTAGAGAGGAAATAATTTATTTTAATATGAATTTTTCAGAATTGTACAAATTAATTTTCCCACTTCCCCATGTAATTGCATATTGCTCAGCAACATATTGAATATGTTATGCATGTGATTATTTCAAAATTTCTCAGGACTTCGTTTTTGACCTACTACATAATCAGTTTTATTATCCCTTCCACCTTTGCTAGATTAGAATTATTCTCTAGTTTTTGAAAGTAAGAATATATTTAGTGTCATTTATGGTATATATGGTATATAATTTGCTTGCTGAGTACATAGTTTTTGACATATTGCTAATATTTTAGAACTTTAAAGAAAGCAACATATGTATTTGCAGACACACATATACACAATGGTTCACCAACACAATAGTTGAAATAGTGTATCAATAGTGTATCAACCAGAGGTGATTTTTGCTCCCTATTCCAGGGGACATTTAGCAATGTCTGTAGAAATTTTTGGTTGTCACAACTGAGGAGGTAGGTACTACTGGCATCTTGTAGGTAGAGTTCAAGGATACTTAGCACCAGGGCAGCTCTGTATGGCAAAGAATTACCCAGCCCAAAATGTCAATAGTGCTGAGGCTGAGAAATCCTGTACTGTACAATTGGAAACATCTTAAACTTCAAGAGATGAGAAATTCTTAAAAATCAAAATAATTAACTCACTTAGATAATCATGATATAGAAGAATATTATTGACATGGGAAAATGATATTTATATGTTTCTTAATGGGATAACTATTGCACGACAACACATTTTATGTGTTTCCCACAAAACACATGTAAAACAAAAGTTATATAGGAAAATATTGACAGTGGATCTTTATAAACATCTATTTTAGTGATATCCAAGTTTCTGCACAGGTCATGACTCTATCTGAATTATTTTTAAAGTTACTTAAAATTTTCCCTTCCAAAATAGTTTTCTGATGCCTGAGATTCAGTTACCATGAAAGCTTTATCTACTTTGCATAAAGTTTTGGTTCTTGGTAAAATGGAAATTTTCTTTATGCAAGTACATGATGTTTGCATCTTTGTGTGGTAACACTGAAAATGAGTTTTCCTTGCAAAGACAGTAGAGAAAATTTGAGAACGTTGGAAAATATGCTAAAATAAAATGCTCCTATAGCCAGAAAAAAATAAAATATTTGAATAAATGAAAATAAAGTATAGAAATAGTTATTAAAGCTATACAACTTAAAGAAATATTTTTCTATTTATTTCCTATATTAGAGAACTCAGTATGATGTTAAGGTTTAATAAATATTGCTGGATAATTAGAAAGAGAATATTTTCTCATTTATATTAACCTTCTATACTGAGTGAAGTTTCCACAAATACAAAGAATTACTCAGATTAATAGTTAATATTCAGAAGATGGCTCAAAACGCAGTGCTTTATTATATGCAGCATCAACCTAGCCATGGAAATGTACATATATTATCAGTATTTTGAGGTAATGTATAAGGAATTTTTAACTATAAATAAGAGAAAACTTTGTCTCAAACTCTTATATACTGTATTTATAAAGATAATAAAAGCTTTGTTTCACAGCAAACCTAGATGCCTTCTGCTTAAAAAAAAAGTATCCAAAACAGAAACAACAGAAGAAAATCATCCCATCTACCACCAGATAATTTGAAATCAGTCTGTTAGTAGGGCTATTAGAGATGGAGAATTTCTCTCTGCAAGCACAGCAGATGCTCTTGAAGCATCTTAATGCCGTTAGCAACTGGGAAATTCATCAGGCAATTTTGGTGAATGGACCAATTGGGCTGGTTAATGGAATTAGTGGGATCGCAATCAAAATTCCCGTTTGCTGTTATCCTCAACAGCTTGGCCATAACCAGAATCTATTTGCTGTGAATAGTACTTATGCGTGATTTTCAATTAGTACTTTATCCAGATATGCAAGTCCCTGATTTAAAAAATACATGTGTGTACATATGTGCGCATGCATGTAGGACATTGTTTAGTATGGCCAGGCCTTTGATTAAAGTCAATGGAAAACTACAATAACCCAATTTAGGCAGGACTACTCATGACCCAGACACTTTAGGAATGAAGGTTTATGCCACTCAACCAAGTAAAAACAATCACAACCAGCTGAAGTGCTTGCTGAGGGCCAAGGGAATACATACAGAATGGGTAGTAGTAGAATATAGTTATAAATACCAGCTACAGTCACATGACCAGTTTCAGAAAAAATAACTGTAATTGTTTTCTACTATTATTATTATACATTTAGGGGGTACAAGTACAGTTTTGTTACATGGATATATTGTGTAGTGCCTTAGTCTCAGTTTTTGTGTATCCATTACCCAATTAGTGTACGTAGCACCCACTGGGCAATTTCACATCCCACACTGTCCTCCCAACCTCTTACCCTTGTGCCCTTTTGGGTCTCCAGTGTCTATTATTCCTCTCTCTAGGTCCATGTGTACTCATTATTTAGCTCCCAATTATAAGTAAGAACATGCATTTTTTTATTTTCTATTTCTGAATTAATTCACTTACGCTAATGGCCTCTAGTTCCACCAATGTGGCTGCAAAAGACATGATTTCATTCTGTTTTATGGCTGAGTAATATTCCATGGTTTATATCTATCACATTTTCTTTATCCAATCATCTGTCATTGGACGCTTAGGAGGCCAGGTGCGGTGGCTCACGCCTGTAATCCTAGCACTCTGGGAGGCCGAGGTGGGTGGATTGCTCAAGGTCAGGAGTTCGAAACCAGCCTGAGCAAGAGTGAGACCCTGTCTCTACTATAAATAGAAAGAAATTAATTGGCCAATTAAAAATACATAGAAAAATTAGCCGGACATGGTGGCGCATGCCTGTAGTCCCAGCTACTCGGGAGGCTGAAGCAGGAGGATCGCTTGAGCCCAGTAGTTTGAGGTTGCTGTCAGCTAGGCTGACTCCATGGTCCTCACTCTAGCCTGGGCAACAAAGTGAGACTCTGTCTCAAAAAAAAAAGGATGCTTAGGTTGAATCCATATCTTTGCTATTGTGAGTAGTGCTGTGGTAAAAGAATAAACATACAAGTGCAGGTATCATTTTGATATAATGATTTTTTCCTTCAAGAGATACTTCATAGAGGGGTTGCTGGATTGAATGGTAGATCCAATTTTTAGGTCTTTGAGAAATCTCCCCATTGTCTTCCATAGAGGTTGTAGTAATTTTTTACATTTCCATCAATAGTATTGTAAGTGGTTCCTTTTCTCTGCATTGACCTAGGCAAAGAATTTATGAGTAAGATCTCGAAAGCAAATGCAACAAAACAAAAATAGAAAATCAGTGCTTAATTGGACTAAAACTCTTCTGCACAGCAAAAGAAATAATTAACAGAATGAATAGCCTGCAGAATGGGAGAAAAATATTTGTAAACTGTGCATCTGACAAAGGCCTAATATCTGGAGTCTACAAAAAATTCAAACAACAAGAAAAAAAACAAATAACTCCACTAAAAAGTGAGCAAAGGACAAGAAGACATTTTTCAAAAGAAGACATACAGATGGGCAAGAAACGTGAAAAATTCTCAACATCACTAATCATCAGAGAAATTCAAATTAAAACCACCATGAGATGCCATCTTACATCAATTACAATGGTCATATTAAAAGTTAAGAAAAGCTATAGAGCTCTGCTGCACACATAAACAGGGCATTGTGACCAGGGGTTCAGACCCTTCAGGAGTGAAGGTCCAGATCATTCCATCAGGTCAGCCACCTAGACCAGAAAAAGTTCTAGTTAAGGATCAGGAGAACGTAGAATCGGTAGTAAAGGTAGAAGGTGAGGCGCATCAGTTGTAACCTGAAGACTTGCAGCAGGGATGGTTGCAGTAACTACTTCCATTAGCCTGCTTGCAAATTTTCTCAGAGAAAGAAACCAGCCTGACCCAGGGGTAGCTGCACCCATATAGGGTACAGTTTATACTAAGAAGCAAGTGGATCTTAGAGGCACAAGGAATGAACTGTGGTAGATAATGCCAGATCCCCTTGTTGGGACAAATGAACTAATATCCTAGCCATCAGGAGTTTTGTTGATGATCACAGCCATGACTTTTTCCAGAAAGTTCCCTTGATTGAAAAGCTCTGCCTTATCTAAGTTGACATCCCTCCCAGAAGCAGCCCATATCCAAAGACTGGTTAATATGGAGATGAAGTCCCAGCCCTTTCCTTAATTTGGGACATTTCTGAAGCTGTTTCCAACTTCAGATTTTCCCATCAAATTTCAGTTTCTTTCTGTGCCCAATTTTGATTACCTAATCATTCATCAGTGCTGTTCTCAAGAGAACTTCCCAGTAAATATTCTGCATGCAAATCTGAGAGTCTTTATTTTGGGAAACCTAAACTAAAATGCCTGAAGCCCAACGCCAGACATACTTTTGTTTGGTGTATCTGGTGTTTTCTCATGCAGTCAAGTAAATTTGAATCTGTATTCTCATTTTTCAACATTTTTAATAAGAAAGCTACATGGAATAATTATATGTTCTAATCCTCACACATGTTTAATGGAAAAAATATATAACCTAGTATTATGATAGTTTTCTGATTTATCAAAGAATTTAAAAATCTAACCTAAGTAGTTATATCTAGATTCTGGCATGGTCTACAGAATGTCTTAGTACCATTCATAGTAATTAATTCCATGACATTTATATTAACAACACAAATTTTAAAAAGTTTGAGTGCAATTTTTATTTACTGACAAAGGAGTTCTTCAGCAAACAAAATAATCAAGAAACATCTATTGATGTTCTTAAATTATCAATTGAAAAAATATTAAAGTTTACCTTATTCTTATCACTTAATAAATTTTATCTTTTCAAAAGAACATAAGAAACACTTTGATGTGTAATTTACTATGCTCTAGAAAAAAGAACCCAATTTCAATTTATTTTGGTTGTGTGACAGTACAAAAAAAGGTATTTTGACCCAATTTATGACCCAATTAATTAAGCCTTTACCTTGGTCTATAAGTCTCTGTTAGAACAGGCCCTCTGGAAAAAAGAGTCTGAAATAAGGATTAATGTGTTAATTAAGGTATTGTTTTAAACTTAGTCCCACTGCTCGTATTGCTTAGACTATATTCACGCTAGCAGTAAGAGATTCACCATATAGCATCTGATAATGACAGAACAGTTAAAAATTTTGTCAATAGAGTAATTGCTCTCATATTAAATATGTCAAATGAAGAGTAACTGCCTTGGAAATTCTCCTAACTTATAGTTGATTTTAAAATAGGTAAAACATAAAACAATTTACGTATGATAAATTTGAGTCTACATGTCTTGATTATAGGTACTTCGTTTCATGTAAAAGTCAAACCATAACTCTAATAATGCTAACTAAATATAAATCCACTAGTCTTCAGCCATTGCTTTTGTTTTTTATATAAAGGGATTTTAACTATAACAGTTCTTTGAGATCTTTTCACCAAAGGAATACGTTAACCAGCTATGCTAAGAAAATCCAAACTATCTGAAAATCTGGGTGTACTCTGCTGTTTGCTATGGCCACATCTATACCATGATTGTTGCATTGTGTGGCAAGTAGATGATACCCACAGATTATTAGCTTCCAAAAATAAATTTTAATTCATCAATTTTTTTTCATTTAGTAGTGACAGGCAAATAAGTATACAGATTTAATACTTTCTAGTTATAAGATTTTTATCATCTTTCAATGAAGGAATGTGCTGCTTTGATCACTTTATAAGCTCTGAGCCCATAGAAGCTATCTCCTCACATCAAGAGTCTACCATGATCCAACTTCATACTCCAAAGAATAATTACTTGATTGTTATTTTCTAGTATATTTGCCTTTAATGATTCTTTTTGTCCTGCCCTCTAACCCAAGACAGTAAGTACTTCTTTGTTCCATCAGTTCAGATCCAACAAAATCCTATTTTTCCTAAATTCAATCATTTCTGAAATTAAAAACTTAGAGACTTAAAACATATGCAAACTCATAATTCAATTTTAATGTATTCAATGGTTCATTTTAGAAATTATGATGCTTTTAACTTTCTTACTTTACGCATAGTCATACCTAGCCAAAAAAATCTTCCAGATCATCTCATGGAAAATGGGACATGAAAGAAAAAAAAAAAAAATCTTCCAGATCATATCCATAACAAATTTTTCAAAAAAGTTCCAGACAGAAATGGCATACCCTTTAAGCATTTATTTATTTATTCTTTCTCATTTACAGCACATCTTTGATTGCTATTTGGAATATAGCAGTGAACAAACAGATAAAATGTCTTACCTTTACATAACTTATAGATGAACAAAAATAAAAATAAATAAGCTGTATTAGTGACAATTACCTTAAAGGAAAATAAAACAAGAGAATGGAAATGTTGCAATTTTAAATACAGGTCAAGAAAAACATGACGGAAAAGGTAACATTTGAGCAAGGTTGTGAATGGGTTCAGAAGCAAACCATGTGACTATCTTGACAAGGATGTTTAAGAAAGAAAGGGCCAGAGCAAAGGAGGTCTCTGCAGCAAGGCCAGGCTGGGGAGCGGTTTTGAAATCTTCACTGTCTGTCTCTTGCTTTAGTTCTATTAATATTGCTTTATTTGAGTCCCAATCATTAGTCTCATACACATTTAGGATTAAGTTTTTTTGATAAATGGACTATGTTATCATGAAACATCCCTATCTTTCTGCTGCTTGTCTTGATAATATGGCCACTTTGATAGCGTAATGACTCCTGCTTCTATGTGGTTATAATTTCCATGATTATAGTTTTTTCTGTGCTTTTACATTCAATCTGTGTCTTTATGTTTAAATTTTTATCTTGTAGGTATAACTTTTAATTATGCTTTTACCTAATCATTCTGATGATCTCTACCTTTTAGAGTATTTAGTCAAACTATTAACATGTTTAATGTAATTATCAATATGGTTGGCTTTCAGTCTACCATTTTGCTCTATGTTTTTTATTTATCTGATTTACTTTTTACCTCTCTGTCCTTTTTGCTGGCTTTCTTTTGTATTGATTGAATATATCTTCAGATATTTCGATTTTAATCTCACAATTAGCTTTTTTTCTTTTTTTTTCTTTTTTCTCCTTTTATTTCATCATATTGTGGGAGTACAAATATTGTTAGGGTTACATATATTGCCCCTGCCTCCCCCACCCCCCCATGACAAAGCTTCAAGCGTGTCCAACACCTCACCCATTATGTAAGTATGCACCCTTCCCCTCCTTCCCCCTCCCACCTGCCCACCACCTGATAAAAGTTTTGGTTTTTCCTGACATTTTGGTTACATTGTATATCTTTGCCTCTCCCTAAGAAGGGTTAGAGGTATTCCCTCCCTCCCCACAATGCTTGCCACATCCCCAAGATGTGGGTCTCAACTCACCCCCCCAATCCCTGGTGTACACTACCACCATTAAGCACCATAGTTTTAGTCAATACCAATTTGATGGTGAGTAGATGTGGAGCACATTTTCCAGTTCTTGTGATGCCTCACTTTGGATAACGGGCTTAAGCTTAATCCAGGATAGCATAAATAGTGCTAGCTCACTGTCATTTCTTAGAATTGAGTAATATTCATTCCATTGTGAGTATATACCAAATTTTAATTATCCACTCATTAATTGATGGGCACTTGGGTTGTTCCCATGACCGTGCAATAGTGAATTATGCTGCCGTAAACACTGGGGTGCAGATGTGCTTATAATAGAATGCCTTATGCTTTTTTGGGTAGACGCCCAACAATGCCATTGCTGGGTCAAATGGTATTTCTATTTCTAGCTGTTTGAGGTATCTCCAAATTCTTTTCCACAAAGGTTGCACTAATTTGCAGTCCCACCAGCAGTGTAAGAGTGTCCCTGTCTCTCCACATCCTCGACAGCATTTGTTGTTTTGGGATTTGTTGATGAGGCCATTCTCACTGGGGTTAGGTGGTATCTCATTGTGGTTTTTATTTGCATTTTCTCTGATGATTAGAGGTGTTGAGCATTTTTGTATATGTTTGCAGGCCATTATTCTGTCTTCTTTGGAGAAGTTTCTGTTCATTTCCATTGCCCATTTCTTGATGGGGTTGTTTGATTTTTTCTTGTTAAATCTTTTAAGTTCTAGATAGATTCTTGTTATTAGACCTTTATCAGAAGTGTAGAGAGAAAATATTTTCTCCCACTCTGTGGGTTGTCTATTTGCTCTAATGATGGTTTCCTTGGCTGTGCAGAAACTTTTTAATTTGATCAGATCCCATTTGTTAATTTTTGATGCTGCAGTGATTGCTTTGGGAGTCTTCCTCAAAAATTGTTTGCCTAGACCAATGTCTGATCGGGTTTTCCCGACATCTTCTTCTAGGAGTCTTAAGGTTTCATGCCTTAGGTTTAAGTCCATTATCCATTTTGAGTGAATTTTTGTGAGAGGTGAGAGGTTGAGATCCTGATTTGCTCTTCTGCACGTAGCTAGCCAGTTTTCCCAGCACCATTTATTGAAGAGAGATTCTTTTCCCCATTGTATATTTTTGTCAGCTTTATCAAAGATTAGGTTACCGTATACTGATGGTTTTATCTCTGGTATCTCATATCTATTCCAGATGTCCATGCTTCTGTTCTTGTGCCAGTCCCAGAATGATTTAACTATTATTGCTTTATAATACAGCTTGAAGTCAGGAAGACTGATGCCTCCCAGTTTGTTCTTTTTACTTAAGATTGCTTTGGCTATATGAGGTTTTTTCTGGTTCCATACAAAGTGAAGAATTATTTTTTCTAGATCTGTAAAGAAGGCTGGTGGTATTTTGATGGAGATTGCATTGATTCTGTAGATCACTTTCGGTAATATTGACATTTTATTTATTTTTTTTTTACAAGTTCTTAACTTTTTTTTATTTTATGGGGGTACAAGTGTTAAGGTTACATATATTGCCCATGCTCCCTCCCCCCTCCAGTAAGAGCTTCAAGCATTCCCCCAAACATTGCATTTTAACGATATTGATTCTACCAATCCATGAGCAAGGTAGATTTTTTCCGTGTGTTTAAAACATCTACAATTTCTTTTTTTAGTATTTCATAGTTCTCCTTGTATAAGTCTTTCGTATATTTCATTAAGTACATTCCTAGATATTTAATTTTCTTTGGGGCTATAGTAAAGGGTATTGCATTTTTGATTTGAGTTTCTGCTTGATGGTTCTTGGCATATATGAATGCTTCTGATTTGTGTATATTGATTTTATAACCTGAAACTTTACCAAATTCAATTATCAAATCTAGGAGTCTCTTGGATTAATCCATGGGGCTTTCTAGGTATAATATCATATCGTCAGCAAAGACCGGGAGTTTGATTTCATCTGCCCCCACTTGGATGCCCTTAATTCCCCTCTCTTGCCTGATTGCTATAGCTAGGACTTCGAGCACTATGTTTAATAGGAGAGGAGATAGTGGGCAGCCTTGTCTAGTTCCAGTATGAAAAGAGAATTATTTCAATTTTTCCCCATTTAGACTGATATTAGCAGTGGGTTTCTCATAAATAGATTTGATAAGTTTAAGGTATGAGCTGTCTATGCCTATTTTGTTAAGAGTTTTTATCATAAAGGTGTGTTGGACTTTGTCAAATGCTTTTTCCGCATCTATTGACAGAATCATATGGTCTTTGTTCTTGATTTTATTTATGAAGTGAATTGCATTTATAGACTTGCGTATGTTGAACCAGCCTTGCACCCCTGGAATAAAGCCCACCTGGTCATGGTGAATTATTTTTTTGATGTGCTGCTGAATTCTATTTGATAATATTTTATTTAGGATTTTTGCATCTATATTCATACAATTAGCTTTTAAAACTCCATTTGTTATAATGAATTATTATTTTTATATATCATAGAAGTCTATTTATTAACATTTTGTTTGGAATCTTTTTTATCTATGTTCAAATTATATTAACCCGTAATTTTCTTGAAGTGTCATTGTTGGAATTTTGTATGAAGTTGTTTATATCTTATCACATATTTATATCTGTAATACCTGTAGTAATTTGTATCTTCTTTCTATTTCTTTTGACCAACATTGGTGTATTATTTTACCAAATTGTTTTCTGTTTTATTGATTTCTGATGTTACCATAAATTTTTATTTTAATTTTCTTACTTTTACTCTTAATTTTCTAGCTGCTAGAGATAGAAACAAGATTTATTTATTTTTAGTCTTTCTTCTTTTCTAAGAGATGCATTTATGACTATTATTTCCATCAAAGAATGGCTCCAACTGAGTTATGCCAACTTTGATATATCACTTCTTCATTACAGTTTGAGCATCCCTAATCAAAAATGCAAAATCTGACATGCTTCAAAATCTAAAATATTTTGAGCAACAACCTGATGCTCAATGGAAATGCATATTGGGGCTTTTTGAATTTCAGATTTTTGAATTAGGGATGCTTAACCGGTATAATGCCAATAATCCAAAATCAAAATACATCCAAAATCCAAAGCATGTCTGATCCCAAGCATTTCAAATAAAGGATGCTCAATCTGTATTATTTACTTGAGAATATTTTTCTAATGTTTGTTTTTATTTCTTCTTTGACTCGAATAATATTTAGAATTTTTGACTATTTTAGTAAGTAGTGTTTTTCTTAGACATTTTTTTGCTATTGAATTTTATTTTTTCATTTGTAGTCAGAGAACGTACTTAGAAACTTTACTCATTGAACATTTGTGAGATACTCTCTTGGACTCACATATGACAAATTTTGGTAAAAATAGTTTATGTATACTTGAAAAGAATATGAATTATTCTATTGTTTGACACATCAAGCTTGTTAATTGTGTTTTTCAGATATTCTCTGAATATCTGATTTTTCTTCTTTTTCTATTGAGTTATATATTTTATAGTCTTTCATTATGATTGTAGATTTGCTTTACTGCTTTCCTTTTAGTTCTGTAAATGTTTTCTAGATTATTTGTTGTATAAATTTTAGAATTATTATATCTCTCTGCTAAATTGAGCATTTTTATCATTATAAAATCTATTCTCCCTTTGTTCTCTAATGTTGCTTTTTATCTTAATGTCTACTTTACATGATATTATTATAGCTATACCAAATTTCTTTTGGGTAATGTTTGCTTAGTCTATTTTTCCATCATTTTGATTTCAAGGTTTCCATGTTTTTATATTTAAATTGTATTTCTTGAAAGCAGTATATTGTTGGAGTTTTAAAATCTTGGCTGTCAATATTAGTTTTTTAATTATTTAGTCAATTTACATTTGATATAATTATATTCTTCATTTCTAGAAATTTTGTCCCCAAATGTTCCCATTTTTTTCTGACAGTCTCTTTTTGCTACCCTTTTCTGAAATTGATCCTGTTTTTTTAAACAGTATACATATAGTTAATACATCTATGCATGATCTTGTCTGTTCATTCCAATATGTGCAGTCTATGTTAATTCTAAGCTTGCTGCTTGCTTTTTGTTTGTTTGTTTTGTTTTTCTGACTATAATTCATAGTCTGTCCCTATGCTTGCTGATATTTCGTTATGAACTCATTGTGTAATTTTATTTATGGGAGTCATACCAGCATAAATGGGAAGAAGTTCTTCTATAAAGTTTATTCATTTTTTAAATAAAGATAAACATAGTGCCTACCTTAAGGGCTTGAGTTTTTTGTGTGAAGTTAAAATGAGAAAATTACCATAAAGTATTTAACATACTGCTGGGAACATAATAAAGAGTCAATGAATGTTAGATTTCACTTTCAATATTCTCATTGATATATTGGTTTACCTGATTGTTTCCTGCCTCCTTCATTAGAGTGTAAACTCCATAAGTTACAAAAGCTTTGAGATCTTATCTACCACTATATTGTCTCAGTGAGCTAAAAAGAGATTGGTATATTTAGACATTTAGTCAATTTTATTGACTAAATGAATAAGTGGGCCCCATCAAAGTAAAATATGTTAAATGAAGAGACTATTCCCAAAAGCCTTTCATGTCCATAGTGGTCAACATAATCTTCTACATTTATGGATGTAATGAGTATAAAAACCACAGCAAAAATTTTGTGAAATAATATTTTTGAAACTTAACCATACTCAGAGTTGAGCTTAAATTTTAATTAATGATTAAATTTTAATTTAATCACTCAGTGTCTGATATGGCTAAGTTTATTTATTACTTCTATATAGTACTCTTTATATGTCTAAACTCTGATTATAAGCAATATAAATAATGATTCTATATTGAAAAAGATGAAGTCAAATTTTTATTTCTGTTATGTTTTGTATCCTTTAGGTATCTGTTTGACATTTGTTCTCCATAATTCAATGTAATAAATGCAAAATAGTCTCAGGAGGACAGGTAAAATCCATGAAACAGAAACTTTTATTTGCATCTTAACAAATTGTAGGCAGGCATTCAGTCTGGACACACATTTTCTAAACCAGCCAAGTTTTATAGATGTAACTGGAGGGGTCTCCCTGAAGATATTTCTTATTCCATCACGAGGCTTTACTGGGGCATTTTTTAAAGTCTTTCTATAATGAAAGAGAAGAAAATCACTCTTCCATCAAGCAGCCAATATATGCCTCGGTCTGCAGCAGGTAATCTAAAACAGATGTAACGGAAGCAAAATTAAGGATTGGCAGATATGCTAAGTGTAGTGGAAGGCATCTTCCTTTTTGTTGCAATTATTGAGTCAATCCTGGGAGTTTTAGGGAATGGGATTATTGGACTGGTAAACTGCATTGACTGTGTCAAGAGTAAGTTCTCCATACTTGGCTTTATTCTCACTGGCTTAGCTATTTCTAGAATTTGTCTGATATGGCTGATAATAATAAATGGATTTATGCTGTTATTCTCTCAAGATACGTATTACTCTGGTAACTTAATTGAATATATTAGTTACATGTGGGTAATCATCAATCAATCAAGTATCTGGTTTGCCACCAGCCTCAATATCTTCTATTTCCTGAAGATAGCAAATTTTTCCCACTATGTATTTCTCTGGTTGAAAAGTAGAATCAATAGAATTTTTTCTCTTCTGGTGGGATCCTTGCTTATTTCATGGTTACTTACTCTTCCACAACTTGTGAAGACTATTAACGATCATAAAATGAAGACTAGAAACACAACCTGCCAATTCAAGATGGTTAAAAGTGAATATTTTATTCATCAGGTTTTGCTAAATCTGGGAGTCATTTTCTTCTTTACGTTGTCCTTAATTACATGTTTCTTGTTAATCGTTTCCCTTTGGAGACACAATAGACAAATGCAATCGAATGCCACAGGATTCAAAGACACCAACACAGAAGCTCATGTGAAGGCAATGAAAGTTTTGATATCTTTCATCATTCTCTTTGCCGTGTATTTTATAGGCCTTGCCATAGAAATATCATATTTTGCTGTGCCAGAAAACAAACTTCTGGTAATTTTTGGAATGACAACCACAACCATCTATCTCTGGGGTCACTCATTTATCCTAATTCTAGGAAACAGCAAACTAAAGCGAGCTTCTTTAAGGGTACTGCAGCAATTAAAGTGCTGTGAGAAAGGGGGAAATCTCAGAGCCACATAGGCAAGCTTGGGAAAAAATGGATGTTCTAGGAGAATAATCCAGTGAAGAAATCCTTGAAGATCTATTTCACTTGCACTGCATTCTCACATTGCTTTTTAACTGTGTTATTGAGCATCACTGAAATCTTCCATAATGGGTTTGACTACATCTTAGGGAATCTCACTCTTTGATGAAATTTTAATCTCACATCCAAATTCAGGGGTTTAGTCAGATTCCTGCCCTGCAACTTCTTCCCACGTACCTCCCAGAGGAAAAACATCCACTTGGAGACTGTTCACTGGATAGATTATGACAGTGAGAATAAGCATCTAAAACAAGACTTTTCTCTAAGCACATCACTGGGGAAAAAATAAAAATAAATTAAGAAAAACAAAACAAGACTTTTCATTGTGTTTTATGGACTTCCCTGAAGGATTGACATCCATTCTCCAAGAAGACCCAAAGAAAAAGAAATTATGACCAAGAAAGTTATAATCAATCTTGACATTTAGAACATGGAGGTTAGGGACAGACAGAGGAGCTTCCTCTGAGTGAGCTATTTTAATTCTTTAAAATGGTTGCTTTTATTTTCACTGTTTAAAATCTAACATCCTTTTTTACTAGTGTATGTTTGATGTAGTAGCAGTAATCATAGTAATAGATATAGTTTGATGAAAAATAGCTAGGGAAATGGAGTCTCATTGGGGAGATTGGATCAGAGCACTGATGAAATGAATCTTTATACTCTTCAAATAGAATGATTTGAGATGAAGCAAGGTCATGAACCAATTAGAGTTGAGTAAAGATTCTACCACAGGTAGAAGTACAGATGCAAGGGACTCAACATAGTCCCTGACCAAGAGACACAAAATAAACTGCATTGGACACAAGATTGAACCCAGGACAATATCTGTGTGAAGTATGAAATGTTCTGCTCTAGAGTTTCATATACACACACACGTTCATAAAGACTTGCACTCACAGACATATTTCAAATGAGGATTTTTTAAGTATATTTTTATGTCCAACCCAGGATATGAACTGAGTGACATTTTGGCAACTTGCAAAAATGTCTAATAGCTAGAAGATTTCTAAATATAAAGGTTTAATCCATTTTCCATGTGAGGTTTCCAAATCAATATTTTTTATATTTATAAATTAATAAGTTTGAAGTGTACAGATAGTTAAGAGATAATAGAAAAAAAACAATGCTTCTACCTAGTTTCAACCAAACTTACAAGGTTAGTTTATTTGAAATTATATCATATAAACAATTATTTCCTCTATATAAATTACATTAGAATGTATTCATTTTTCCATAAAAATGATTTGTAATCATCTTTTTGAGGATGCATAATAGCTCATCTTACAGATATATAATAATGTACTTAATATTTCTCATATTGTTTATATTTCTGTTGTCTCCAGTTCTCCTCTGATACAAATAAGCATAATATGAGTGTTGTAGAACATGTATACTATGCATTCATTCAAGAAATATTTTTTCAATGCTAACTCTAACAGATGATTGGGATGTAGTATTGAACAAGGCACCAATACAATGGATAATATATTCTAGTAGAAAAAATAAATAGCAAAATTGTATTTATAGCATTGAGGGAGAAAAGCTAAAGGATGCCAAGCAAATGACTTGATTTGGTCCTAAGAGTAGAGAAGGTGTCACTGAGGTTAAGATGGTTTAGTTTGAAATCTGAATAATGTGTAGGAGTTATGATGAGCAGAGCAGGAAAAATTTGGTGTGGGAAAGCAGCATGTGCAGAGGTCTTGTGTCAAGAAGGGGTAGAGGGCATTCCAGGAACTGAAGATCCAGTATGAGTAGTATATAGAGAGAGCAGAATATTAATTATATTTTTACAAGAAATTTCAATGGAGAGGAATTTGATCAATCTTTTGCAGAATGGATGAATTTCCCTGCAGAAATAGTGAACCAACATTTTAATTGGGAAAAAAATAACTGTCTTATTCTAATCTCAAAATCAAGCACGGTTATTATTTTTAATGCTGTTACTTTAATTGCAAAAACATCTCTTTTATTCTCATATATTTGAGACGTCTCATATACTAGTGAGGTTAAGCATTTTTAGAGGATTATTAACCAATAGCATGTGCTTTTGGAGAATTGTTCATTTGTTTTCTTCTTAACTTTTCATGTCTGATGATTTTTCTTACCAATTTTGTAAATGCTTTTATACATTAACATTATGCATTATGATAACTTTATACATTAACATATGTGCATTATGATTTTGTTCTTAATTTGCTCTTTAAGGAACAACTTTGTGATGTTTGGGGAAATAGGTTTGTAATTAATACAAACTCAAATAGATTTATGTTTTTCTTTATTATGCTTTCTTCTACTGCTGTTTTTGCCAATATTAGCCTAGTTTTACTGATACCTATTCCTTTATCAATTGTTCTATTTTTTACAATAAAATAACACAGTTTCATTGAACCTAAAATTAGAAAACACAAAAACATATGAAGGAGAAATTGATTATGCATATTTGCAATACTCAATTAATCATTGTTAATATGTTTCTACATAGATTTTAAGAAAGATTTCAAGATAGATAGATCATAGGTAGATAATAAGTATGTTGCTTAGAAGTATGTTTTGATTAGATTTATATATAAACTGGATAGATGAGTTGTCTGTGGATAGCAGGTTTAGAGATAATTTTTATTTCCTTTTAGTCCTCTGTAATTTTCTATGCAATAATTTATGTAATCAGAAATATAAAATTAAATAAAAGATGAGGTACATGAAAAAAATCTGTTTGGTTAACTTTCTGTGAGAAATGAGAAAGAATCTTAAGAACTATGTAGGTGCTAACTTCCATGTCTCCTGCCTTTGTAGGTCTGATTATTTACTTTGTTGTTTGCACTAATTTTGATTACACTGGCTTGGTCCTTCTGTATTTTGTAATTCTATTTTGAACTCCATTTCATTAGAATTTTATCTATGGGAGTTCTTTGAGATCAGGTTTACAGTGTACTGTGTCGGAAAGGATTTGAATTTATTTGCAAAGGCTGACTCAGGTCACTACCAGTCTTAAACTTTTTTAAGCTAAAACTTCCAGTTTGTAATTTCTTAGGCTATACAGAGTACAAATTCTGGTCCCAAATATATATGCATGCTAGGCATTAGATATTCTCAGAATGACAGATCTTTACATTCCCCTTTCAATTCAGTGTTATGGTTGAGAGATAAGTACTTCTACTTTTAATCTTTTGCTGGACATATATTATTTTCTCATTTTCCCATTAAGGTATTGCCTTCCAGGGGTCTGGGTTTATTGATAGTATCAAATCTCACTTCCAGCTTTGGAGAGGCCCAAGCCAGGTATCTTATCCCACATGCCCGTGGTCCCTTAAAACTTAAGCACTGGTTTACAAATGGATAAAGGCGCACAATAGAATACTATTCAGGGTAGGGCGGTGGCTTGAGCCTGTAATCCTAGCACTCTGGGAGGCCAAGGCTGGAGGATTACTTGAGCTCAGGAGTTTGAGACCAGCCTGAGCAAAAGCGAGAGTCTGTCTCTACCAAAAATAGAAAAAAATACCTGGGCGTGCTGGCGCACACCTGTAGTCCCAGCTACTCGGGAGGCTGAGGCAGGAGGATCACTTGAACCCAGGAGTTTGAGGTTGCTGTGAGCTATGATCGTGATGTCACCGCACTCTCTACCTGGGTGATGGAGTGAGACTCTATCTCAATAGTAATAATACGATTTAGCCATAACAATTTAAAAAAAGAGTGAAATCCTGTCGTTCGCAGCAACATGGATGAAACTGGAGGGCATTATGTTAAGTGAAATGAGCCAGGAACAGCAACGTAAACACCACATGTTTTCTTTCACTCATATACAAAAACTAAAAATAGTTGATCTCAAAGAAGTAAAAAGTAGAATGAAGGATACTAAAGGCTGGAAAGGGTAGAGGGAAGGCAGAGATAGGGAGAAATTTGTTAAAAAATACAAAATTACAGCTGGATAGGAGGAATAAGTTCTGGTGTTCTATACCACTGTAGGATGACTATAGTTAACAATAATATTAATATATAGTTTCAAATAGCTAGAAGGAGGATACTGAATGTTCTCAACACAAAGAAATGATAAAAGTTTAAGATGATGGATATACTAATTACCCTGATCTGATTCCTAAACATTGTATGTATGGAAACGTCACTATGTACCCCATAAATATATACATTTATTATGTGTCAGTGTAGGAAAACAGTCCATTGCTTGGCAAGAGTGATGCCATCTTGAAGCAAAATCACCATGATGACCAGTGTTTGACTTCTGCATATCAAGCTGTTCTGCAACAAGGTCTTAAGACAAGCCTGTAACATGTGTAACCCCTCAGAAAGATGCTTATCTAACTTCCCCAGTGGTCATGAGTTTCAGCAAGAAAGTCTGAGACATAACCAGCGGCACATGTCTTTATCCTAAAAGTGTGGTTTATAGAGGATGCGTTTTGAAGGGCAGTTGCCAGACATATTGCTTCTGTTGGTAAGTCCTTATTAAATATTTCTTTCTGAGAAACTGAATATGTCAGCCTCTTTCTTCCATCTCTCAGCTCCCTCAGTGTTTGGTGGTAGATTTGCATAGACCCGCTCACTGTGGAACATTTGAGGAGCCATCCTGAAGTTGAGAGGCCAAGAATTGGGTAAGGGGGATGAAGCGTCTGTGGTGGAAATCCCAGGATGACCAGAGGCGTCTGTGTAAGGTTGGGTAGCTCATCTGTTGGAAGCTTGTGGACCTTTGCATGAGTTCACGGATGCCCCCCAAATGCCTGTTGGCCTAGAGCAGTCATTAACTGAAAGCTGTATAGCGCCCTGCAGTAAGGAAGGGCCACAGAGAGCCACAGCTCTGGTCGGCCACTTCTGTGGGCCGTTCATTTGGCAACAAATGCCCAACTAGCGGAGGAAGTGAAAATTAAACAGCCAAGGGAGGAATTGCAACTAGAAAAGGACATGTGCCTTTCCACTTTTCTCCTTGCATCGAACTTAGTGGGCAAAAGGGAAGACCGAGAGACCAAAAAAAAACTGAAATGTTATCATGTAGATTTATCTGCCCAAGGAAAAAGTAATGGAAACAACCGAAAATCAGAGCTCTCATAACTAAGCCCAATGGGGAGGGGAAGCCCTGGAATCCCTGGGGATGTTATGGAGAGGAAGACTCCGGTGACTTAGAAGCCACAGGTGAGGAGGACAAAGAGGGCCACTGGCAAGTCGCCCCTTGTGCAAAGGAAAGGAAAAGCTTAATAACCGCAGCAAATGGGGGCCAACCGATGTGGGAGACTCTCCCCCAGGGAATGCCCTGCTGCAGGGCTCTTAGAGGTTGCAGAGGCCTTCAGACAACTACCAGGGGGACCCCTGACAGCTTGGGTGGTCCTACTGCCAATCACAGAGCGAGGTGGGGTTTCCTTAGCTGGAAATGAAGCAGACAAAATGAATAATAACACCACCCACGCACTCTGTAGCAAACCTTCGTAACACACAGCAAACACAGGAATGAGCCTTAGGGACGGGATTATTCTGGCTATAGGGAGGCTTGGCCTAATGAAGAAGATTTACCAGGAAAGGCAACCTCCTGGCAGTCAATTCAAGAGGCCCAGGGGCTTCTCCGAGAATTAGGAATGAGGCGAACCAACTATGCTCGAGTTTTTGTGGAACCTGATAAAACAATTTTTTATTGCTGGGTTGAAAAATAAATTGCCACAGTGTGCAAAGAGAGAATGGCATAGCCCTTTGCTGTCTTTGTTGAGTCTTAGAGTGAAAAAAGATGTATTAATATATGATGGAGAAGAGGCCATAGCAGAGTTGGGAGAAACCAGGAAAGCCAGGGACAGGATACATTTGGTAACCTGACAAAAACCAACAAAAGGGGCCGGGTGCGGTGGCTCACGCCTGTAATCCTAGCACTTTGGGAGGCTGAGGCGGGCGGATTGCTCAAGGTCAGGAGTTCAGAACCAGCCTGAGCAAGAGCGAGACCCTGTCTCTACTATAAATAGAAAGAAATTAATTGGCCAACTAAAAAAATCGTATATAGAAAAAATTAGCCGGCATGGTGGCGCATGCCTGTAGTCCCAGCTACTCGGGGGGCTGAGGCAGGAGGATCGCTTGAGCCCAGGAGTTTGAGGTTGCTGTGAGCTAGGCTGACGCACGCACTCACTCTAGCCTGGGCATCAAAGCAAGACTCTGTCTCAAAAAAAAAAAAACCAACAAAAGGGAAAAAGAAACCTCACAGAAAGAAGTGGGGAAGGAACTAATAAGAATGCGATATAAGCAAATCATGTGCATGATTTATTGGGAGCAGGAGCACCCTGAGAATAAAATAGACAAACAAACCCAATGCTGTGTTAAAAGCCTTATGAGGGAACTACAGCCTGAACACAGTTTTTTCCCTTCCCTTCTACTCTTCTGGCAGAAGAGGAAGATGACTCAACCCTTCCATCATTCTAATGCCCTGGCCAGTTAGGTTGGGTCCACCCAGGCCTGAGGTTAGGAGTGAGGCCAAAGTTGACCTCATGTTCAAGTAAACAGAGGCAGCTGGAGCCCCATATTGAGTACACCATTTGTCCTCCCAAAATAAAAAGAAAAGTATTGCCTTAGTAGACATTGGGGTGTGGTGTACTTTAATCCATGGAATACAGAAAGACACCTTTGTCAATAGGTTGCCATTGATAGTTATGGGAATATATAATCCAGATAAAAAGGACTTTAATATGTCTAGGTACTAGAAAAGCTCCCCCCATCCCATATATGGTGTTTATTTCCCCTTATTCCAGAAAACATTTTAGGCATAGATATTCTGTTAAGAAAGACTGCAAACTTCAGTGGGAGAATTGAAGGTGCACATGGTAAGTCTGTTCTCAGGGGAGAAACAAAATGGGAAGCCCTACAACTCCCTAGCCCTGGGTGGGTTGTCGAAGTTAAACAATACGAATTGGCTGGGGGGAGGGCATGCTGAAATAAATGCAACTATTGAGGAACTGGTAAATGTACACATAGTATCCACCCAGCATAAAGTCCCTGTTCCCTCTGGCCTGTACACAAACCACACAGTACCTGGCAGACAACTGTGGATAACTGGGGCTTGAAGAAGGTAACCCCAGACAAACATGCTGCAGCTCCTAATATTACTCAGGTAGTCAACCACATGGTGTCTGCTCCGAGACACACCACGCTGTCTTAGATTTGGCAAATGCCTTTTTTAGCATTCCTCTTTCCAAACAATCATGAGACCAGTTTGCTTTGACCTGGCAAGATTGTCCCCACGGATATCTTCACAGTCTTAGGATTTGTCATGAAACGGTGGCTAGAAAAGTGTCTTTGTTCGCATTCTCATCTTCTCTTCACTAATTTTGTTATATGTATGATGTTATGTTAACCTCTGAAGATTTTAATGTGGTGGAGGAGAGTCTGACATCACTGTGTGCTCATCTATGGGAATGGGGAGGGGCAATCAACTCTCACAATATTCAGGACCCAGGGCCTATAGAGGAGGTTTTAGGGTCAGGTAAGACTCCTTTGATACCAGGATCAGTAATTGACAAAGTCCAACAATCTCCAAGTCTGAAAACAGTAAAAGAAATCCAAACATTTATTGGTCTTTTGAGTTATTGGAAAGCATTTATCCCACTTTCAGACCCATGTTTGAGACCACCCTATAGATTTATAGGCACACTGGGACCGGGACACACCTCAGCAAGAAGCTTTTGAACAGACTAAAGTGTTAGTGTGGCAGACAGGAGCTTTAGCCACCTCTTTAGAGGGTATCACTATGACTACATACTGAGGGTATGAGTTGGATCTTACAGCAACCAGAGTATGGTAAATCAGTTCCTTTAGGATTTCCGTGGTAATTATGGAAAGGAGCCGAAACCAGATGATCTCACGTTGATCAACAAGTCCTAGCAGTATATTATGCTTCACAGCAGGTGGAACCATTAACAAAGACCCTTACTGTGACTGTGAGAATGGGTCTACCAATCAAGGGATGGATAGAAGGACTGTTCAAAGACCCCACCTCCACTGTAGCTCAAACACCTACCTTGAATAAATGGCATGCCTATTTACAACAACAAAGAGTTCTGGCAATAAGTCCCTTAACCCCAAAATTGCATGCTGTATTAGGTCTTATTACCTATGAGCAACCAAGGAACACCTCTCCACCTTGTTTTACTGGAGTAAAACCTGCCTGACCCAGAAAGAGAAGGAGTCTTACCCATGCCAGATGATGTTTGATATATGGATGGCTCAGCAGGGGAAACCCCTGTACTTGGACTGCTGATACAGGTAAACATCAGTCAGTGGGCTGAGTTGGGAGCTGCTTAGTGACTAAGCACACCTGAGCCCTGGCCCCTCGTTCTTTGCACTGTTAACTGGGCTGTATTCAAAGGCCTAATTATGTGGCTAGCTCAAAGGGAACAAGAAAAGTGAATGATTATGCACGAACTCCTATGGGGCATGAATATGAGGCAAGACATATGGGAGAAGCTGCAACACCCTGCAGCTGATTTAACTGTATTTCTTTTGGCCACACACACAAAAGACTCAAAAAAGGCTGTCCACACAATGGAGTGGTGGAGTGCAGAAGAACAGCCTGTTGCATGGCAAGAGTGACGCCACCTTGAAGCACAACTGCCAGGATGACTGATCCTGCATACCAAGGTGTTCTGCAGCAAGGCCTTAACACAATGCCCATGGCATAAATAACAAAGATGCCTATCTAACCTCCCCACCCCAGTGTTCATGAGTTTCACAAGAAAGTCTGAGATGTGACCAGCTGTACATGTTTTCCCTAAAAGCTCGCTATATACAAAATATTTTCTATAAGGTGGGTGTGGAGATCCACTGCCTGGCAGTCACACTAAGTCATGGCTTCTTTCCTAAATCCCTGGTAAATATCTCTTTCTGAGAAACTGGATTAGTCAGTCTCTGTCTTTGGCCTTTTAGCTCCCTCAGCCTTTGGAAGAGGGTTTGCATATACCTGCTCACCACAGAACAGTCAATTATTAAAAAATTTTAAAAACTTCAGCACTTCAGCACTGGTTTAAAGGAGATTGTTAATGCCTCAGGGACTAACTCTATGTTCGGCACTATTTTCTCTCCCAGGATTTGCACTTTTCCACCATTTCTGGCAACTGAAGATTTTTTTTTTCCTTTCCTGACAGCTAAGCCGTGCACTTAAAATATTTCTGAAGGCTTGCTTTCCAGTGTATTTATGTACTCTGGACTAAAGAATTTCTCTGGACATCTGATTTGCCATTCTTGAATACAAAAGTTGGTTGTTCTTTTGCTAGTTTCTTTTCAATTTGTTTTTTTTTTGTTTTGTTTTTTGTTTGTTTGTTTTTTTTTTAGTAAATGTATTTACTGAATTTCATGTGGCCACACATAAAGAAGACTCAAAAAACGCTGTCCATACAATGAAGGGGTGGAGTATAGGAAAACATTATATGTTTTCTGCCTAAATATCAACTTATATATATTCCACAACTGCCTGCAAGTGGTTCTTATATTTCCATTCAACTCAAATAATTTCAAAATATCCTTTATAGCACATAACTTTTACAAAGCTCAATGTCATCATCTGTAAGATGGGTATAACAATGCTAGCTACGAAGAATAAATGCGGTAGTACAGCCCTGGCAGAGAACAACAACAACAAAAAAAATCCTTTATAATTTCCTTTTGATGCAAGAGTCATTTAACGATATAATTTTCTACCTATAAGAGATTTTTAAAGGTAATTTTTTTCTATTGCCATTTCATTTTATTGAAGTTGGATCAGACAACACGTTTGTATGATTTTTGGCATTTCAATGAATGATGACATGTGGCATCACTTCTTCAAGGCCAGCCATGAAAAAAACAGTACCTGGGAGTTCAAAGTGAGTAAAATCGCAAATGCTTTCAAACAGATGACCCTGAACCTGGGAGGTATCGTTCCCTTTATTCTTTGCCTGATCTCATTTTTCTTGTTACTCTCCTTCCTATTTATACACACTAGGCAGATGACACTTCGTGCCACAGGGTCCAGAGACCCCAGCAGAGAAGCCCACACGAGGGCCATGAAGGCAGTATTGTGCACTATGCAGTCTTTCTGGTAGTAACCTCTAGCTTTCTGATTCCTCAGGGAAAACTGGTGGTGATAATTAGTGACATATTAACTGTCATTTTCCCATCAAGTCATTCTTCTTCCTGATCATGGGAAACAATAAGCTGAGAGAAGCTTTTTCTGAGGATGTTAAGATTTGTGAAGAATTTCTGCAAAGGAAGGAAGCCCTTTGTTCCACAGAGACCCTTAGAGCGTGCCCTTGAATACAAGAAGAATTCAACAAAAGACTTTCTCCTTTCTCCCAAGTGTTTACATTCCTTTTTTTCTTTATGTTATTGTAAATCATTAATATCTTTTGTGTTTCTTCACATTTCTGTCTTGTTTAGTTTCAAATCTAATGTTGTCATTGAACCACATATGTTTTCTTTGTCTTCACAGGAAAAATGAATCCCACACTAACATTTCATGTTATTGACTAAATGCAAAGAGGTCCTATTTCTTTTCTTTCTGACATAGACTGGCAAATGCCTTGAACTCAATGAGTAGAAGAATTTCAGGCAAACAGGCCATGGGGAAGAAATTTTAGAAATCATTAACCTTTCCTATAAAATCAATCATAGGAAAAACTCTCTTCTCTGAACTGAAAACCAGTTTTTTATCTTTACTGCCCTGTCGCCTCCATTTCTGGAAAGGTTTGTCTGGATCAAAAGGGGAGAAAAAGTGTCTTTGGTGAGATTCTGCATATAATGATATATGATGTGAGAAAAGAAGTATCATTTCAAAAATGAAAGTTTGACCAGGAGAGGTGGGTTTGTACAGTTAGCAATGTGTATACCAGAACCACCTTGAGAAAGAAGGTTGAGAGCCCCAATGGTCATTTGCTTCATGAGTGCCCCTAGCTGACAGTAGCAATTTTAGGAATCAATTCCTGAGGATTCTTTGGAATGTTTTCTCTACTCTTCTAACGCAGGAATCTGTAACATGTATTTCTCTTGCACCATTTTCTTTTCTATTTTGTCTCTGGTAATATTTTATGTATAACTAGGTCTCTTTAAGTTATTAATTCCATGCTTTCCCATTACACACTATACACATGTAAGAAATAAGAAAAATATACTGCACGTGTTGTTTACATTGTAGAACTATTTAAATACAAGAAAAGATTCCTAGTTTATTGTGATTTGTATTATTTACATTCAAATGTATTGTGGGCTAAGTCATATTCCTCCTCTTAAAAAAAAATCTAATTTAAGAGTAGAGTGAATCCTATTTCCTGAAAATATTGTTTAGTTAAAAAAACATTACTTTTTATGTGATTGTCCCATGTACAGATATAACAGTAATGTGTACTGTGAGATCATAAATTTTATAAAAGGAGTTAATTGGAACTAGAATAAAGTGAGAATTTCCTTAATTTTAGATTAAAATGCTATTATCCAAGAGACAGTGTTTTAGGAAATTAATTATCTTGGAGGGTATTTCTCATAGTAAATAAAACTAAATTAAATAAATATTTATCAGGCATCTTTTACTTCTAATAACTGCAAAGAGAGCAAATTCTTGGTAAGTATTGCCATGTGCCTGCCTAATAACACTCATTTATAATTATATTTGTACCATATCTTTCTCTGTTTAAATGAAGACAAAAAAAGTGCTATCCTCAGATGGAATGTTGACTTTCTACAATCTAATTGTACTAATAACTTTCGAGATGAAAATTCATTTCCATCTAGGAGACCCAATTTGTGAGTAATTTATAGTTTATAGTGATGGAAATGAAGTTTCATTTACATATTTTGGTTTTATCAAACACTTATGTTTTTGTTTGCTTTTTGTGACTTCCTATTCAAAACTCAGTTTGATGGGTCCAAATATATAAAACTGCAACAAGAAGGTGATTGCAAATTATGAAATGAAATCTCTTTGAATTTGCATTATAGCAATTTCAGCCAATCATTTCAGTTATCACTCAGTAAGGGTAATAATTATAATTTTTCCAGACTATAAATAACTAGGCAACCTGTGTACTTGAAGCAATCAGTTGGTTTAGTCTTCATGAATGTAGAAACAATTCTATTTTGGAGGAGAGCTGGATACTTCTGGAATGATATCAAAGTCAAAATAATGAAAGATGAAAACATTATTGCATGATTTGAAGAATTTATTTATCACATTCCAACAAGTCATCTGGAAATTAGCTCATCTGCAGTGATATTTGAGGTCAGACTGCTCTCTCTACAAACATGTTCCCGACTGAAGAAAACATCTTTGTGATCATAATAACTGGAGAATTCATAATAGGGATGCTGGGGAATGGATACATTGGTTTAGTTAACTGGCTTGACTGGATTAAGAAGAAAAAGATCTCCTCGACTGACCTCATCCTCACTAATTTAGCTATTTCCAGAATTTGTTTGATCACTGTAATGGTTCTATATGGGATAATAATAGTACTTTACTCAGATGTTTATGCAACTAGTAAACTAATTGTAATCATTTTTACCTTCTGGACATTCTTCAACTACTTAAGCATATGGTTTTCCACTTGTCTCAATGTCTTCTATTTTCTCAAGATAGCCAGTCTCTCCCACCCTCTTTTTCTCTGGCTGAAGTGGAGGATTGACCGGGTGGTTCGCTGGATCCTGCTGGGATGCTTTGCCATCTCCTTACTGGTCAGCCTTATGACAGCATTGGAATTGAGTCATGACTATAAGTTTTATAAAAGTGCACAGCATAAAAGAAACGTCACTGAAATGTCCCACGTGAGTAGAACTCCATACTTCAACCCAGTGATTCTCTCTGACCAGCTTACAGTTGTCCCATTTGTCGTGTCACTGATTTCATTTTTGCTTTTAGTAAGGTCCCTGTGGAGACATACTGAGCAAATGAAACTCCATGCTACCGGCTGTAGAGACCCCAGCAAAGAGGCCCATGTCAGAGCCATAAAAATTGTGACTTCATTTCTCTTCTTCTTTTTTTGTACTATGTGCTTTCTCTTGTGGTGAACTTTAGCTATCTTATGACAGAACAAAAGTTAGTTGTGATGTTTAGTGAGATTGTATTAATTCTCTACCCCTTGGGTCACTCACTGATTTTAATCATTATAAATAACAAACTGAGGCAGGCATCTGTCCGAATGCTGATGTGTACAAAAATAGCCTGCACGATATAAAATCTTAGTTTTACAAATTGACTTAAAAAGCAACTCTCATTCCCTAATAAAAAAAACACATAATAGAAAGATTTCTTATAGACTCATTCTCATTTTTTCCCAGCTATTTCATTTGTTTTGGATTCATAACTTTAACTGTTATCAGGACCTAGTGGCAAAGTAATGAATATATCCTTTATGCCTCTTTACAAGCCAGGCATGTTCATGTTTATCCTCCCTTCCCTTCAAGAATTTCTGAGCTCATGTGTCTCTTCCTGTCTTCTCAATGTAAATGGTAGGCATGTACTATTACCTAGTTAAATTCTTTTTAGATTTTACTTTGGCCCGTGGTAAAGTGCACCTGAGCTACACTTACTGGCTTCTCTTTTTCTCTACTCTACATTTCTATTGCTGGCCCTTAACTGTGCACCTCTTATGGCTCAGCTGAGTCACTCCCATTGGCTTATTAACTAGAAACTCAGATCTCCCCTGGCCTGTCTGTTGGTTCAGTTTCCTGAATGTTGCTTTGGGTGGTCTCCAAGGTGATATTTTCTGGTTGTCCTTATTCCGATTGTCCTTATTCTGGCACTTTCTATTCATTTTCCTAAATGAAATTTCTTCTCAAATAACTTGCTTTTCAGGCAGCACCTGGGTGGGAATGGAACCCATTCAAACATCCTAAGGGATGTTCCTAAATGTTCTTCACAACATGGATAAAATGATGGGAATAACTGATGTCAGACTGTTCACTTGAGTTCTTTTCTTTAACAAGACCCTGCAAGGGTTTTCCCTCAGTACTTAACAAAAGAAATTAATTGGGAAAAAATTAGTACTCACTGTAGAATAACCACATGCTCTTGCTAAAAGAAGTATGTATGTTTATAACAAATATAGAGTAAATTACAAAAAAAAAAAAAAAAGAAGGAAAATGAGTCAGTAATAAAATTTCATTCCACTGTGAACACCAAATTCTTCTTCACTGTAATATTATTGAAACATTTGGTCTGGCATGTCTCGGGTTGTGTGTGTTCTGACCTGGCAGTGTACTTTTGCTTTTACTCCCAACATTTTATACATCTAATTCTGGTATCTTTCAATCTACTCATTGTCTTTTACTATAACTAAAATACTAATTACTTGAAAACTATCAATAGTTTTTTGTAAAATACAGACATTTATAGCCCTAAGTATATGAACTTCCTCGACTATAATTCTAATATTCTAGTTATTTATGTTGCTAGTTATTGTATTAGACACAAGAATTCAAGCTTTTTTGATGGAATATGTTAACATAGTTAACCTATAAATACCTATGCTGGGATGGACTTTATATTTTTCTGCAGGTTTAGATGAAATAAATGTTATAGATGAAATAAATTTTATAGGATTAGTACTTCTAGGAAAGTGTCATTCCATTAGTCTGAAGTTTTTTCTTCCGTGTTTTGTTTTCTGTATCTCCAATGTTTCAAGTATCTTTAATGACCACAGTGACTGGGGTTCAAAGCAGTAGTCTTGTGACAAAATGTTATCTTGTAGAATTATTTTTTTCTTAACTATAGCATTCCCATAAGTTCCACGCTATACAATACTGGCATGCATAAAATCTATACTTATTTGCTAAAACATAAAAGAAAAATTAATCTAAAAAATATTTGGGAGAAGACATTGTCATAGTTACTGTGAGCACTTCATTTACTAGGATACACTATGAAGTAGCAATGATATGGGTCAGGAATCATTTCCAAAATCAGAGGAGAGCAGTCACCTATAAACATCGCTACACAATCATTCAGTTTGTTCAAATCAGGGTTGTATCTCAGGAATGAAGGTTTGTGTGTTAAGGAAGGATGAGACAAGATATAAATTTCCAGGAAGGTTTGAGTATCCAAGAATTATTCCATGGAAACGCCACATAGTAAAATGTTTCTCAATAACTCTAAGCTAAAGAAGCTATTTCAAAATAAGAAGTAGCCTGTAGAGATGTAGTAAATTTAATTTTCAGTCTTCTGCTAGAAGGGCTAAGGAAATAGATACTCAGATGCAATTTGGTATGGAGGACAGTGTAGAAAATGAAATACAAGATTTTACTCACTTCAAATGCCCTTGATACCATCACTACAATCAAGGTAACAGACATTTCCAACACTTCCCAAAGCTTCCTTGATACCATTTTAAATGAAAATGAAATATCTAAAGTTAATCAATAGTCTTTTTTTTATCATGGTTCTTTCACCTTCTTATATATAACATCATAAAATAAGTAGCCATTAAATATCACTTAATTAAGACAATGCATTATGTTTTTATTCATCCATCCAACATGTAATTATTGAGTACACACTATGCCTCAGCTAGGAACTGAAAATATAACAAGAACATGGCATGATTCAGCCATGGCTTTCCTTTTTTTTTTTTTTGAGACAGAGTCTCACTTTTGTTGCCCTGGCTAGAGTGAGTGCCGTGGCATCAGCCTAGCTCACAGCAACCTCAAACTCCTGGGCTCAAGCGATCCTCCTGCCTCAGCCTCCCAAGTAGCTGGGACTACAGGCATGCACCACCATGCCCGGCTAATTTTTTGTATATATACTTTTAGTTGGTCAATTAATTTCTTTCTATTTTTAGTAGAGACGGGGTCTCGCTCAGGCTGGTTTCGAACTCCCGACCTCGAGCAATCCGCCCGCCTCGGCCTCCCAGAGTGCTAGGATTACAGGCGTGAGCCACCGCGCCCGGCCTCAGCCATGGCTTTCAAAGAGTTCTTGTTTTGTGAAGGAGACAAATATAATCCACAATTACAATACTCTGACAAGTATTCTGAAAGAAGTAAGTGGCAAAGGTGCCAGAGGAAAAGCATAAAATCAGAGAGAGAAATGAAGAAGGCCTCCAGACGTGCTTCATGGAACTGAGTCAAAAGGATCTACGGGAGCTAGCATGTTAGAAAGGCAGGGAGGTGCTGGTGGCCAGCATCAGAGACGGAATTCTAGGCAGAGGGAACAGCAATGGAGAAGGCACAGTGTGTTCTAAATCCCGCAATGTACTATTTAAGGGACAAATGGCCATATAATTGTTCATCTAAATAGCCAAGATAGTGAAGTAAATTTTTTTGCAACCAAATAATCTACATTTAATGTTAATCTTTTAAATTCCTGAAAATATAACTCTCAATGTGGAGTCAAACTTTTGATTCTTTACTAACAATCAAGATTGTCATTTCTGGCTCACGCCTGTAATCCTAGCTCTCTGGGAGGCCGAGGCGGGCAGATTGCTCGAGGTCAGAGTTCAAAACCAGCCTGAGCAAGAGCAGACCCGTCTCTACTTAAATAGAAAGAAATTAATGGCCAACTATATATATATATACAAAAAAAAAATTAGCCGGGCATGGTGGCAAATGCCTGTAGTCCCAGCTACTTGGGAGGCTGAGGCAGGAGGATTGCTTGAGCCAGGAGTTTGAGGTTGCTGTGAGCTGCTGACACCATGGCACTCACTCTAGCCTGGGCAAACAAAGCGAGACTCTGTCTCAAAAAAAAAAAAAAAAAAAAAGATTGTCGATTCAACGAAATGAAGATTCTTCCACAGATTCTGTTCTCGCCAATTGTCTAGTTTGCTAGCAAATCCTTGAAGTTAGGTTTGCCAGATAAATATGCACACCCAATTAAATTTAAACCAGTACTGTTTAAATTTAAACCAGTACTTCGTGGAAGCATTAATCTTTGTGCAATTTGGAACATACATTTAAAAAATGTTCATTGTTTACTGAAACTCAAGTTTGACTTGGCATCTTGCCATTTTAGCTGCTAATCTGGCAACCTATTAAGCTACTGGTATGCGTCACAATTAATGAATCCAAAATTGTACAAGTTAGCTTCAGAAAAACAGTGCAGACCATGAAAAGAATTGGCCCAATTTGCATCTTATTAAACAGTAGGGCTCAGCTAAATTAACCATATGTGGAAAAGTACAACCTGCTGAGAAGGTAAATGTCATACAGTGTCCAGGCCAAGGATCACCAACCACATCGTTTCAAGACTAATAAGGATTTAATGAAAATAGCTACATTCTTCATTTGTCATTCCAGTCTCATCACAAGACAGACTACAATGAAGAGGTAAAGAAAATTACAGCCAAATCTAAGAAGCAGGTGAAGTTATCGAACTATATCAGGTCAGCTAGAAACATTGCATATATTCTCAGTTACAACATGCCACTGGTAAAGTGGGATAACTTTAGTACTCGTAGCATGAGAGTTTTCAGTGGGGATCTTAGGAAATGCATTATTGGATTAGTAAACTGCAGGGACTGCTCAAGAATAGAAGATTGCCTCCTTGATTTAATCCTCACAAGTCTGCCATATTCCAGGATTTGTCTTATCTGTTACTAATATGTTAGATTGTTTTATATTGGTGCTGGTATCCAATGTCTATGCCACTGGTAAGAAATGAGAATCATTGACTTCTTCTGGACACTAACCACCTTTAGTGTCTGGTTTGTCAATGCCTCAGTATTCATTTCTCGATAGCTTAATTTTTTCCTGCTTATATGGAGATGACGAGCGACTCAGCGATTCTGCTGGGGTGCTTGCCTCCTGTTTATTAGCCCTCAGTCCTAAGAATCGAATGTGATTTCAAGAGTCTTGTGTCAGATGAAGTGAAAACAGTTTGGATCAGAGTAATAACTGATGTCATAAGTGCTCTTGTTAAACTTCCTTCTGTGTCCTCTCATCTCCTTTCTCCTCTGATCTTCATGCGACATGTTGAAGGCAAATGCTTCAATGACCGTTTGGTTGCAGAACCCAGCACAGAGTGCCATGGGCCTGAAGGTCTCTCTCTCCTCCTTTTTTGCTTACTGCTTGTCCTTCCTCATACCTCAGTACTTTATCGGACCATTGGTGGATTCTGGTGAGTCGTGCTCTAATCTATCCTCAAGCCATTCATCTGCCGATTACTGGGGAAAAAATTAAAGCATCTCTCAAGCTGCTTTGAAGTATATATGCAAACAAGATCAAAAAAAAAAAAAAAAAAAAAAAAAAATACAACATGTACATTGAAAGGCTAGGACAAACGAAGACAAGTGTTCACTTAATTACATCGCGTTATCATACTTAACTGTTATTTCATGCCTCTCTTGTCCTCTTAGAATGTAGTGTTAATATCACTGCCAGGTTTGCTGCTCATGTTCGATATAGGCAAGCCACCTTCCATCTCTCTACACTCAATTTTTAAAATATTTCGAGAGGTCACCTGTCCTGCGCTAGCGCCAGTGAATAGCTAGCCATTCGATCCCGGACGCCAGACCCCTCTCCTACTAAAAAGAATTAGCAGCTGTACCACCTAGGTCCACTCTGAGGAGCTGAGGCAAGAGGATCACTTTGAGCCCAGGAGTTGAGGTTGCTGTGAGGCTATGATGACGCCAATTGCACTTACCCAGGTTGACAGAGCAAGACCTGTCTCCAAAAATAAATAAATATAAACTCTTTCAGAATATAAATTAATATCTTAATATTAACGTGTGTGAGTACAGGCCTCGTTTTCATTATTTAGTTCTAAATCATTTCTCCAGATGGCCAAAGTCCGTATGACTAATTCAAAACAACTGTAAATAGCATCTTGCTCTTATTTGCATGGCTATGAAAAGCGCTGGTCATCCTCGATAGTCGCTAGTTAATTTTCTCCGCTCCGCAAAATCATCCAACAAGCTCCACCCTTTTGGAAAGACTCCAATAATGGTGGACAGTTCCTAATAAGTCTGTGGATTCTTATGCTGTAGCATACTAAGTACTAAGTATATATTGTTATCTAATATTAATATTCACAGTAACGTCACAGATTTTTAGGATCATGGATCAATGAATGAATTTTCCCCTCTGAAGTGAGGGAGGAAATGGTCTGTACAAACTTTCTGCAAATAAAGGAGGCTTAAATAGAACTATTGATCATCTATTGAAGAAAATTTCTCCATAAGAACGATATGTGTAAGTTTGGTTTTTAGTGAAATTTTTACTAACACAGACAATGCACATGTCAAAATGCTGTGATACAGATGAGACGTTCAATGCAAAAGGACTGAAAACTAGTTCAACCTTCTGTGGAAAGCAATATGGAGATACCTTAAAGAGATACAATAGATCTACCATTTGATCGCAGCAATCCCATGCTGGTCATCTACCCAAAAAGAACAAAGACGCTCCTATAAAAAGACACCTGCCACTGGAATGTTTATAACAGCACAATTCAGCAATTGCAAAATTGGTAAGCAACCAATAGTGTCCATCAAATACGATGAATGGATTGTGATAATAAATGTATATACCATCGGAGTACCCTATCAGCTATAAGAACACAAGCAGTGATTTAGCACGCGTTTGTATTTCCTGGATAGAGCTGGAACCCATTCTCTAAGTGGAAGGTATCTCAAGATGAAAAACACACGACATGTACTCACCAGCAAAATGGTAACTTAATGATCAACGCTAAGTGGACATATATGGAATAAGCATTTTATCGGCAGATGGCCAGATGGGAAGGGAGAAGGGATGGGTTACTATATATAATGGAATGTGATGACACCCACTGGGGGATGGACATCGCTTGAAGCTCCTGACTCCGGTGGGGAAGGGGGAGAAAGGCAAACACACATATACCTAAACATTTGTACCCCCCTAATATTGCTGAAATTAATAAAAAAAGAAAAGATAACTCATAGGCAAGTAACTAAATAAATAAGCTACTATATGGGAGATGTTAACATTTCAAACTATCAACAGAAAATATTCGATTGAATGCAGTATCATGTTACAATGCATGGAAATGTGTTTAGATTGTATATAAGATATCTATGAGACATCCATCCAAAAGCACCAATCTTTGTGTTGTGGCAGAGATATTTTGGGGGTGATCAATTCTGTACTAACCAGCCTACGGAATAGCTATGACTTGTGTATGAAAGTTTTTTTATAAATGAAGGACATAGTTGATTCTTATCAATAAATTTGTAAAATCACAATTAGTTGTACATCATTTATGTTAATTTTTCTTCTTTGATCTGATGGTGCAAAAATCATACTATTGATAAAATGATAAACTAAATATTGTATTGAGGTGCGCTTGTAATAAAGAACAACATAAAACTAGATGCATGGGCAAGCTTCATTTCTTTTAAGATTGTCTGAAGAGAATACCTTCCCAATATCCCATCTGAGCAGATACCAGTTTATGTGAATATCATAGGGAACACAAGATCCCTGAGGCTAATGGGATACTTGGATACATCTACATGTGATGTCTCTACCTTGTGGGCCCCTAAGAAACTTGATCAGCCACCTTACTTGCAAATATAGCATCTTACACCATTCTATTTTCTGTGGATAGGAGGGCTGGACAAAGGATGCTGAATAGAAAGCATGTAGCAGTATTAGTGATCTCTTATTATACATAATTGTCCTTTACAGCTATATGTAGGATGAAGGTATTGTAAACCAAGGTAACGGTGGATTTATCTTCTAGAGTATTTTAATTTTTAAGATCATGCAAGATATGTAACTTATGTCGCGCACGCCTCGCCAGCAAGGAACGCGGCACCGGAGATTCTTCTGACAGCGCTTTAATGGGGATTGCAAGCTGAAGTTAGCATGCGGAGACGCCGAGGATCTCTCTCTTT
>NC_033666.1:99896277-99906363 GCF_000165445.2 Microcebus murinus
ACCAGCCTGAGCAGAGCGAGACCCCGTCTCTACTATAAATAGAAAGAAATTAATTGGCCAACTAATATATATATAAAAAAATTAGCCGGCATGGTGGCGACATGCCTGTAGTCCCAGCTACGCCCGCCTCGGCCTCCCAGAGTGCTAGGATTACAGGCGTGAGCCACCGCGCCCGGCCTCAGCCATGGCTTTCAAAGAGTTCTTGTTTTGTGGAAGGAGACAAATAAATTAATCCACAATTACAATATACTCTGACAAGTATTCTGGGAAAGAAGTGGCAAAGGATGCCAGAGGAAAAGCATAAAAATCAGAGAGAGAAATGAAGAAGGCCTCCAGGACGTGCTTCATTGGAACTGAGTCCAAAAGGATCTACGGGAGCTAGCATGTTAGAAAGGCAGGGAGGTGCTGGTGGCCAGCATCAGAGACGGAATTCTAGGCAGAGGGAACAGCAATGGAGAAGGCACAGTGTGTTCTAAATCCCGCAATGTACTATTTTAAGGGACAAATGGCCATATAATTGTTCATCTAAATAGCCAAGATAGTGAAGTAAAATTTTTTTGCAACCAAATAATCTACATTTAATGTTAATCTTTTAAATTCCCTGAAAATATATAACTCTCAATGTGGAGTCAAACTTTTGATTCTTTACTAACAATCAAGATTGTCATTCTGGCTCACGCCTGTAATCCTAGCTCTCTGGGAGGCCGAGGTGGGCAGATTGCTCGAGGTCAGAAGTTCGAAACCAGCCTGAGCAAGAGCGAGACCCCGTCTCTACTATAAATAGAAAGAAATTGGCCAACTAATATATATATACAAAAAATTAGCCGGGCATGGTGGCAAATGCCTGTAGTCCCAGCTACTTGGGAGGCTGAGGCAGGAGGATTGCTTGAGCCAGGAGTTTGAGGTTGCTGTGAGCTAGGCTGACGCCATGGCACTCACTCTAGCCTGGGCATCAAAGCAAGACTCTGTCTCAAAAAAAAAAAAAAAAAAAAAAGATTGTCATTCAACGAAATGAAGATTCTTCCACAGATTTCTGTTTCTGCCAATTGTCTAGTTGCTAGCAAATCCTTGAAGTTTAGGTTTGCCAGATAAAATATGGCACACCCAATTAAATTTAAACCAGTACTGTTTAAATTTAAACCAGTACTTCATGGAAGCATTAATCTTGTGCAATTTGGAACATACATTTAAAAAAATGTTCATTGTGTACCTGAAACTCAAGTTTGACTTGGCATCTTGCATTTTTAGCAGCTAAATCTGGCAACCCTATTAAGGCTACTGGTATGCGTCACAAATTAATGAATCCAAAATTTGTACAAGTTAGCTTCAGAAAAACAGTGCAGGACCATGAAAAGGAATTGGCCCAATTTGCATCTTATTAAACAGTAGGTAGCTCAGCCTAAATTAACCATATGTGGAAAAGTACAACCTGCTGAGAAGGTAAATGTCATACAGTGTCCAGGCCAAGGATCACCAACCACATCGTTTGTCAAGACTAATAAGGATTTAATGAAAATAGCTACATTCTTCATTTGTCATTCCAGTCTCCATCACAAGACAGACTACAATGAAGAGGTAAAGAAAATTACAGCCAAATCTAAGAAGCAGGTGAAGTTATCGAACTATATCAGGTCAGCTAGAAACATTGCATATATCTCCAGTTAAACATGCCAGGTAAAGTGGAGAGTACTTTAGTACTCGTAGCAACTGGAGAGTTTTCAGTGGGGATCTTAGGAAATGCATTTATTGGATTAGTAAACTGCAGGGACTGGCTCAAGAATAGGAAGATTGCCTCCATTGATTTAATCCTCACAAGTCTGGCCATATCCAGAATTTGTCTACTGTGTATAATACTGTTAGATTGTTTTATATTGGTGCTGTATCCAGATGTCTATGCCACTGGTAAAGAAATGAGAATCATTGACTTCTTCTGGACACTAACCAACCATTTAAGTGTCTGGTTTGCAACCTGCCTCAGTATTTTCTATTTCCTCAAGATAGCTAATTTTTTCCACCCCCTGTTCCTCTGGATGAAGTGGAGAATTGACAGAGCGATTCTCAGGATTCTGCTGGGGTGCTTTGCCCTCTCTGTGTTTATTAGCCTTCCAGTCACTAAGAACTTGAATGATGATTTCAGGTCTTGTGTCAAGATGAAGTGGAAAACAAACTTAAGTTTGAGATGCAGAGTGAATAAAGCTGAATATGCTTCCAATAAGGTCGTGCTCAACTTGTTAACACTGTTCCCCTTTTCTGTGTCCCTCATCTCCTTTCTCCTCCTGATCCTCTCCATGCGGAGACATATGAGGCAAATGCGGCTCAATGCCACCGGGTGCAGAGACCCCAGCACAGAGGCCCATGCAGGAGCCCTGAAAGCAGTCATCTCCTTCCTCCTCCTCTTTGTTGCCTACTGCTTGTCCTTCCTCATAGCCACCTCCAGCTACTTTATGCCAGAGACCGAATTAGCTGTGATTCTGGGTGAGTCGATCGCTCTAATCTATCCCTCAAGCCATTCATTCATCCTGATACTGGGGAACAATAAATTAAGACAAGCATCTCTCAAGGTGCTTTGGAAAGTAAAATATATGCTAAACAGAAGAAAATTCTAACAACATGTACAGATCTGAAAAGCTAGGACAAACGAAGACAAGCTGTTTCTTAATTATCTCCAGTTCTTACATTAATGTTGATTTCATGCGGTTAATTCCTCTTAAAACTTATTTAGTATAACTGCAATTGTGATGTTGTAATGCCCCTGTCTCTCTCTGCTCTCACTCTTCAGAGTTGTTTTTTAAAACATGTTTCAGGCCAGGAGAGGTGGGTCACACCTGTAATCCTAGCACTCTGGGAGGCCGAGGTGGGAGGATAGCTTGAGCTCAGGAATTCGAGATCAGCCTGAGCAAAAGCCAGACCCCATCTCTACTAAAAATAGAAAAAATTAGCCAAGCGTGGTAGCCCACACCTGTAGTCCCAGCTACTCAGGAGGCTGAGGCAAGAGGATCACTTGAGCCCAGGAGTTTGAGGTTGCTGTGAGCTATGATGACGCCAATGCACTCTACCCAGGGTGACAGAGCAAGACTCTGTCTCAAAAAAAAATAAAATAAAATAAAACATCTTTCAGAATATAAATTAATATCTTAATATTAACTGTGTGAGTAGAGGTCGTTTTCATATTTAGTTCTAAATCATTTCTCCAGATGCAAAGTCGTATGACTAATTCAAAACAACTGTAATAGCATCTTGCTCTTATTTGCATGCCTATGAAAAGCAGCTGGTTCATCCTCATAGTCCTAGTTAGATTTCTCTTCCCAAATCATCCAACAAGCTCCACCTTTGGAAAAGACTCAATAAGGTGACAGTTCCTAATAAAGTCTGTGGAATTCTATGCTGTAGCATACTTAATACTAAGGTATATATTGTTATCTAAATAATATTGTCACAGTAAGTTCACAGATTTTTTAGGATCATGGATCAATGAATGAATTTTCCCTCTGAAGTGAGGGAGGGAAAATGTCTGTACAAACTTTCTGCAAAATAAAGAGCTTAAATAGAACTATTGATCATTTATTGAAGAAAATTTCTCCATAAAAGATATGTGTAAGTTTGGTTTTAGTGAATTTTTACTACACCAGACAATGACTGTCAAAATGCTGTGATAAGATGAGACCTTCAATCAAAAGGACTGAAAACTAGTTCAACCTCTGTGGAAAGCAATATGGAGATACCTTAAAGAGATACAAGTAGATCTACCATTTGATCCAGCAATCCCATTACTGGTCATCTACCCAAAAGAACAAAAGACGCTCTATAAAAAAGACACCTGCACTGGAATGTTTATAACAGCACAATTCACAATTGCAAAATTGTGGAAACAACCAAAGTGTCCATAAATACATGAATGGATTGTGATAATAAAATGTATATACCATGGAGTACTATTCAGCTATAAGAAACAACAGTGATTTAGCACCTCTTGTATTTTCCTGGATAGAGCTGGAACCCATTCTACTAAGTGAAGTATCTCAAGAATGGAAAAACAAGCACCACATGTACTCACCAGCAAAATGGTATTAACTGATCAACGCCTAAGTGGACATATAGGAATAACATTTATGGCAGATGGGCAGATGGGAAGGGGAGAAGGGATGGGTATATATATACATAATGAATGTGATGCACACCATCTGGGGGATGGACATGCTTGAAGCTCTGACTCCGGTGGGGAAGGGGGAGAAAGGCAACACACATAACCTAAACATTTGTACCCCCATAATATGCTGAAATTAAAAAAAAAGAAAAGATAACTCATAGCAAGTAATAAATAAATAAGCTTATATATTGAGATGTTAACATTTCAAAACTATCAAAGAAAATATTGATTGAATGCATATCATGTCTACAATGCATGGAAATAGTGTTTAGATTGTATATAAGATATCTATGAGACATTCCATCAAAAGCACAATCATTTGTGTTGTGGCAGAGATATTTTGGGGTGATCAATTCTGTACTAACCAGCCTAGAATAGCTATGAACTTTGTGTATAGAAAGTTTTTTATAAATGAAGACATATTGAATTTCTTATCAATAAATTTGATAAAAATCACAATTAGTTTTACATTCATTTTATGTTAATTTTTCTTCTTTGAATCTGATGGTGCAAAAGATACATATTGATAAAATTGATAAACTAAATATTTATTGAGTGCCTTGTAAGTTAAAGAAGCAACATAAAACTAGATGCATGGGCTAAAGCTTACATTTCTTTTAAGATTGTCTGAAAGAATACCTTCCCAATATCCCATCTGAGCAGATACCCAGTTTATGTGAATTCATAGGAACAAAAGATCCCTGAGGCTAATGGGAATCTTGGATACTCTACATGTGATGTCTCTACCTTGTGGCCCCTAGAAACTTGATCAGCCACTTACATTGCAAATATAGCATCTCAACATTCTATTTTTCTGTGGATAGGAGCTGGACAAAGGATGCTGAGATAGAAACAGTAGCAGTATTAGTGATCTCTTATTATACATAATTGTCCTTACAGGTATATGTAGGATGAAGGTATTGTAACCAAGGTAGGTGGATTTATCTTCTAAGAGTATTTTAATTTTAAGAAATCATGCAAAGATAGTAACTTATGTCGCGCCCGCCTCGCCAGCAAGGAAAACGCGGCAACCGGAGTTCTTCTGACAGCGCTTTAATGGGGATTGCTTAACTGGTTACATGCGGAAGACGCCGAGGCGTTCTCGGCGGCTGCTTATAAAGGCAGTAAGTACACTGGGCATTGTCTGATTGGCTCACGCAAGAGCCCTCATTAGCATACTTGATGAGAGACAGGAAAAGCCCCTACACCTGCGCGGTTCACCCTGTTTATCAGTCTTGTAGTATGGGTGTGACCAGGAAGCCGGCGCCATCTTGCAATGGCGTTAACACCGCGCCCCACAAACTTAGGGTTGAAAGGAATATTTGCACTGTTTCTTTCACTCCCCATATTTAGGATAGAGTTTTCAGGCTTCCTTTAAGAGAGTGTGGTGAAGGGGCTACAGAGAATTCAGACACATTCCTTTCTTTCTGTTTTTATTCCTTAATAAAAAGATACCCATTCATATATTGAATGTCTGACTATTGGACACTATCCTGGGTGCTGGAAACAGAGATTAAATGTGACAAAGTCCATGCTCTCATGGAACATATAGTCATACAAAACACTGTGAAAGACAAATAATTATCAAGTAAACAAATAATTATAAGTCGTGATTAACGCCATTGAGAAGAACTGAAGGTGAGGGATATAGATTTAAATCAGCATAATCAGGACAAATTTACCCAAGAAAGTGAAATATGAGCTGAGACTTGAATGACAAATATAGCTATTACAATATTCTAGAGAAATGATAGCCCAAAAGGATGACAGAGCAAGTACAATGACATTTTAGGACTAAATGTTTGAGAAAGAGCAGTGAAAGTCTGAATGACCAGAACATGGTGAGCAAGGGGTAACTGGCAGGAGATCATGGGCAAAATCATAAAAGACCTTACAAGTCATCAAATTTAATTTAAGTGCAACAGGAAGACATTGAAGGAATTAAAACTATGTGCAACATAATTTTATTTCTACATAGATTTAAGTTCACTTTGGCTACAGGAAGAATGGGTAGTGCACGTGCTGGGGAGGAAGTAGTATATAATACAATTAAGGGCATCAACTGGTAAGTTACTATAGTAAGCAGTTCATATGAGGCATTGTAGTGGTTCAGATTTAGATGGTGGCAAAGGAGTTAGAGGATTTTCTTTATGGAAGAATTCTATGTATTATGCAGGTAAAGCTTATAGGTCTTGCTGAGTGATTAGATTAAGGGAAGGAATTAAAGGAAAAGAGGATTCAAAAAAAAATTTAGATCATTTAATGTCTGGGAGAACAGTACTACCTTGGATTGAGGAGAAAATGCTAAATTGAGGGAGGGGAGAATAGAAATTTAAAATTCCCTTTTTTGCATGTTATGTGTGACAGACCTGTGAAATAACTAAATGAAGATGTCAAATAGATAATTGAATATACGAATCTTTAACTAAGGATAGATATCAGAGATATAAATTGGGAAGTCTGCAAAATATAAATAGGATTACCAAAACAAGGGTCATTGATAATGAAGTGACACCATATCTGAGCCCTGAGATATTTGAATCTTTAGAAGTTAGACTGAGGAGAATGAGCCAGCAAAAGAAAAATGAGAAGGGGCTCCTAGGAAGATAAGAATAAAAGCAAGAAAAGTGTGGTGGGATAGAAATATAACAAAGAAAATGTAACACAAATGTTACTGTGTTACAAGGAGGGAGTGATGAGCTTTTCACACTCTGCTGAGAAAAACTAAAATTCACATGCCAAAGTAACCATTGGGTTTGACAACAGTGACAGAATTGATGACACTAACAAGTGCAATGTTAATGGAGTTTAGCGCCAGAAGCTAGGTTTAGCGGGGAAGGTTAAGAAGAGAATGAAATGAAAAAGAGACATGATAGATGTATAATATTTTTATTAAGTTTTGTTATTAAGGAGAATAGAGAATGGAGCGTGGAAACAAGTCAAAATGTTAGTGTTTTTATTAGTTTTGTTTTTATGTTGTGTGATCTAGTGAGTGCATACAAATTGAGATGATTTGAGAGAGAGGGCAATATTAATAACATAGAAGAGAGTTCATAATTGCTGGAACAATTATATTAAAATCATGTCCCTGACCTAAAAAGGTAAATCCCCAGACCTGAGATAAAGATACTTATGTGAATCAGTCTGATGATATCAAACCCCTGGATTCCCTGAAATTTTAGGGCCACCAGAAGCAAATTCCTCCTCCTTGCAAGAAGAGAACAGCAATCCTACTCCTGGGTACTGTTAAATTAACTCAACCTGAAGAAACTCAACATTTTTTCTTCTCAAGATCTGCCCTACCACTCCTCTTTATTTCAGGCCAAGGTTTTAGCACAGCCCAATCAGTTAAGTACAGTTTCTGATCCAAAAGAAAATAGCTTCACTCCAATGCTATCCCATATCATTAACATCTCAGTAAGAATAAAGGAACATGGGGGAGTTGTGACTTGAGGATGGCGAACCAAGGGTTCCTCTTTATTTATATTGTATATGGAAAATTTATTGATGTAGGGACCCTCAACTGTGACTTGGGGCTCAATATTCTAGCATGGGCACATAAATCCTAATATTCTGTTTGGATAGCTCCATGAAGCTTGAACACAATGATGGCCTGGTATATAAATTGGAGTTGCTGCAACTTCCTTGACATACATATAAAGAAGGGATCAGGAAGTTCAGGAGATGGTATGACAGAATAGATTAGCTACACAAGACCCAAGAACCCACCACCTGGCTATGTTCCCCAGGAGGTCACACAGGACATTCCCTTCACTGAGACCACAACAAATGGCCTGGTGAGGTGAGCACTGGCATCAATGAGAATTCAGTGATGGGCTCTTCTCTGCAGGCCAGAGTCAACTGGTGGGAGAGGCTGCCAGGAAACTGGACTCCCAAGTGTCAATGAGTGTTTTGGAATTGTGAGATAGTGTTCCACCATAATTACCATATCAGGCAAGAAGGCCAACCAGAGTGCTAATCAGGGCACCTCCATGCACAGGAAGCTGTGATGATAACTAACAGACATGGTGTTCCTGAGATTCAGACAGAAAGTCAAATAAAGTATTTCTTGAATTATGTACCAAAAAATGAAATGCCAAGAAGCTACTGCAATGGAAAATCACTGTTCCTCTTCAAGCTTCAAGCTCAAAATCACTTCACAAAAAGTCCATTAATTGAAGAAGAGACTGGGTCCCATTGAGGAAGGACCCAGCAAAGCCACTACAAATACTCATCGTAAATGTTTTCCCAACATTCAGTCCTCTCCAAAGGCAGGAAAAGAGTAATTAGATATTTTGAGAGCTTTTAAATACAGAATTTGACCTGACACTAATATCAGGGCAAACAAAATGCCATCATGATCTTCCCATGAGAGTGGAGGCCTAAGGGGGACAAATTCCTCTGTGGCCCCAGTGGGTCCACATACCTACCTCATGGTACTTCCCTAGTTCTCAAGAGCAAAATTGTGATAGATATACCCAGCAGCTGTCAGACACAGTATCAAGGCTCTTAAATTTTAGGCAGACAGAATGACTCAGCCAATGGATGCCAGCTAGTTTTTGTCCTTAGCCATTCAAGTTTTGAGTAGATGTTGAAAGGCAGGTATTAATTGGATGTTGGAAAGGTAGAAATACATGTATATCTGGATTATTCAGAAAGTAGTTCTCTCATAGTAAGGGGTGGATGGTCAAGTTTTTGGTCAGTCTAATTCTGGCATTTCTGGGCAGAGACTGGCAATGACTGTGGTCTCTCAACCTGCTTTGTAACCAGCCATTTCAAAAGACAATACGTACAGGTAACCAATTTTAAGTCTCAGTCCAAGCCCATTAGAGGGATAATTCTTCCTCAAATCTTATCAGGACCTCTATGTGTCTAGTAAAGGACCATATAATCTGGTATGTAAATTCTATATGGTAGAATTTAAAGTATTTATTTAAATTTTACATAAAATGCCAACTTTTATCCACCATCTCAGTTGGGTAGTAGAATGTTTTCTGTGCCTGGAATTTAAATATAGCTAAAATAATAATAATAATAATAACTGTTTTAAAGCTGTTAGAAATATGCTGCCTGGACCTTTTAATTATGGCAGAGGAAATTTGTTTTGGGGAAAATTTCTCTGCTCCAGTCAGAATCCTATCATTAAATCATATAGCCAAACACATGCAAATCAACAACTTCATTGTCTTTTTTAGTGTCTTAAAATAATCATTCTAGCAGGGCCCTATCTCAGCACTGGGGATACAAAGGAAATGAAACATTGTCACAATCCTTAAAGAATTCAGGATCTAATGGAATATTTAGGTTGGACACAACACAATGATGAGCACTGCCATGAAAGTGGCAAATGAAGGTGTTATGAAAGCCTGGAGCAAAGGAAAAAAGGGAAGGCTTCCTGCAGGAGGTGGCATGTGATCTGGACCTTAGAGAGAAGAAGTGGGGGCAAAAGCAAACTGGCACATATGGCTAAATCTATGCAGAGATTGAGGTATTGTCAGTGGTTTAGGAACGCTGAACAATCCAGGAAGGTTAATAAAGGAAAGATAAAGGAAGATAAAGTTAGAAATGTGGGTTAGTTCCAGATTGTGAAAGATGTTGTTAATGGCAAATTGAATCTGTTATTTATTGCATAGGCAACAGAGAGATTTATGAAAAGGAAGTAGGACGATCATTCCTTTGAAAATACTTCAGACTAGGATATAAATTGTTTAGGATTATAAAATTTTTCCTAAAAAGGAGGAGCACTTCTTTATCAAGAGATTTATTTTAATATGAGCAAACTGAAAGTTTCTCTGGTGGGCTGGGGGAGGGCTCTTTCAGATACTGCTAGAAGAAAAGTGGAAGATAGAGCCCTGAGCTGAAAAAAGTATTGCTAAGCATGCAGTCTTTAACCAGGAAAGGCTAATGTTTGGGATCTCTTTCCCAAAACAAAGACATGA
>NC_033666.1:99906413-99945477 GCF_000165445.2 Microcebus murinus
CTTGTATTTTCCTGGATAGAGCTGGAACCCATTCTACTAAGTGAAGTATCTCAAGAATGGAAAAACAAGCACCACATGTACTCACCAGCAAAATGGTATTAACTGATCAACGCCTAAGTGGACATATAGGAATAACATTTATGGCAGATGGGCAGATGGGAAGGGGAGAAGGGATGGGTATATATATACATAATGAATGTGATGCACACCATCTGGGGGATGGACATGCTTGAAGCTCTGACTCCGGTGGGGAAGGGGGAGAAAGGCAACACACATAACCTAAACATTTGTACCCCCATAATATGCTGAAATTAAAAAAAAAGAAAAGATAACTCATAGCAAGTAATAAATAAATAAATAAGCTTATATATTGAGATGTTAACATTTCAAAACTATCAAAGAAAATATTGATTGAATGCATATCATGTCTACAACGCATGGAAATAGTGTTTAGATTGTATATAAGATATCTATGAGACATTCCATCAAAAGCACAATCATTTGTGTTGTGGCAGAGATATTTTGGGGTGATCAATTCTGTACTAACCAGCCTAGAATAGCTATGAACTTTGTGTATAGAAAAGAAAGTTTTTTATAAATGAAGACATATTGAATTTCTTATCAATAAATTTGATAAAAATCACAATTAGTTTTACATTCATTTTATGTTAATTTTTCTTCTTTGAATCTGATGGTGCAAAAGATACATATTGATAAAATTGATAAACTAAAAAATATTTATTGAGTGCCTTGTAAGTTAAAGAAGCAACATAAAACTAGATGCATGGGCTAAAGCTTACATTTCTTTTAAGATTGTCTGAAAGAACACCTTCCCAATATCCCATCTGAGCAGATACCCAGTTTATGTGAATTCATAGGAACAAAAGATCCCTGAGGCTAATGGGAATCTTGGATACTCTACATGTGATGTCTCTACCTTGTGGCCCCTAGAAACTTGATCAGCCACTTACATTGCAAATATAGCATCTCAACATTCTATTTTTCTGTGGATAGGAGCTGGACAAAGGATGCTGAGATAGAAACAGTAGCAGTATTAGTGATCTCTTATTATACATAATTGTCCTTACAGGTATATGTAGGATGAAGGTATTGTAACCAAGGTAGGTGGATTTATCTTCTAAGAGTATTTTAATTTTAAGAAATCATGCAAAGATAGTAACTTATGTCGCGCCCGCCTCGCCAGCAAGGAAAACGCGGCAATCGGAGTTCTTCTGACAGCGCTTTAATGGGGATTGCTTAACTGGTTACATGCGGAAGACCCCGAGGTGCTCTCGGATTGGGCTTATATAGGCACTAAGTTCATTAGGCAGAATCTGATTGGCTCACGCAAGAGCCCTCATTAGCATACTTGATGAGAGACAGGAAAAGCCCCTACACCTGCGTGGTTCACCCTGTTTATCAGTCTTGTAGTATGGGTGTGACCAGGAAGCCGGCGCCATCTTGCAATGGCGTTAACACCGCGCCCCACATCTCCCCCTGTTTTATTAATTAATGAGAACTGAGCAACCAAGATCAAAGTCGCACCTGTGTTGACAGTCCCAGTTCCATGCAAAGGCTTGCGCCACTATAACATTGTCTCTCTGTCTCTGGGCTCGCATCCCAAGGAGACACCATAGGCCTCCGAAGGAAGTGATGACCAGCAAGATGGTCATGGTCCCAAGGCCAGCCCACTCTTTCAGGTGCTGAGTGGCTTGATGAATCCACGTTGCAAGGGCCGTAGCTACGCAGGCTGGCAGGTTATTAAGCGCATATGCGGTCTGCAGGGTTGTGCTCAAAGCTACAGCCGACGCTGCGGCAGCCGTAGCGATAGCTTCACAATTGCAGCCGTTGATTTTCCGGGGGGAAGTTCCTGCGATCGACTGAACTGTTAAGGAATTAGGAGGTCTACAGGAACAGGAATATATCATGGTAAACGAGAACAGGATGCGAAGGTGGCATTCCAACACAACGTAAGTAACAAGTGGATGATGTACATTAAGCAGTGAATAGCAGTTTGTGTCTCGATACAATGTTCTCAAGTAGCTTCCTCCTTCTGAATCTAGCTCTGCCTCGCCTCCTGCCTGAACTTGAGGAAGTAAGAGAAAGAAAGAAAGAGTAACCATCCTCAGAAATATCTAATTTCGTTAAATCTGGACTGAAAAAAGGCCATCTCTTCCTGTCCTCTTGCCGTTTCGTCCCGTCGTTTCCTATTTTTTGATTTTTAGGTCCTTACGTTCTCTTTCGTCTCCCTTTTCTCTTTTCCTCGGTCCTTTTTCTTATCTCTCCTGTTCTCTTTTCTTTCTCTCCTTTCTTCTTCTCTCCCTTCTTTTCGTCTCTCCTTTTCTTCTTCTTCCCTCTTCTTCCTCCTTCTTTCTCTCCTTTCTTCTCTCCTTTCTTCTCCCTTCTTCGGCAGTCTGGCTCTGGCTCCGCTTTTCGGCTGCCTGGTTTCTTTTTTTGGTCACTGGACTCTGAAGTCCTTGATGGAGCACTTGTCTACGAAGCAGGCTCACGGTCTCAATAACAAGTACCTTGCGTCAGCAAAGGCAGATTCGATTCGTCCAGGTGTTTCTGACTACCTCTATGGAGGTCGTCTGTCACTGGTCCTTAAAGTTGGTTTGGTTCCCGGGTTTCGGCACCTGTTCGCCCGCTGCCAGGCAAGGAACGCCGGCAACGGAGTCTTACTGGACAGCGCTTTAATGGGTTGCTGGTAACTGCTGGGAAGACGCCAGGCGTTCTCGCGCGGCTGCTGGGTATAAAGGGCCAGTAAGTAACTGGATTGTCGATGGCTCAGCAAAGACGCCCTATTGCTACTTGATGGAGGGAGACAGGAAAAGCCCCTCACCTGGCGTGGTTCACCTGTTTATCAGTCTTGGTATGGGTGGCAGGAGCCGGCGCCATTCTTGCATGGGTTACACCGCGCCCCACAAACTTCAGGGGTCTGAGAATATTTGCATGTTCTTTCACTCCCCATATTAGGATAGATGTTTTCAGGTCCTTTCCCCGTAAAATGTGGTGAAGGGCTACAGATATTCAGAACATTCCTTTTCTTTCGTTTTATCCTTAATAAAAAGAATACCTTCAGTAATTGAATGTCTGAGCTATTTGGACTATCCTGGGTGCGGAAACAGAGATTAATGTGACAAATCCATGTCTCATGGAACATATAGTATACAAACCTGTGAAAGACAAATAATATCCAAGTAACACATATTACAATCGTGATATAACGCCTTGAGAAGAACTGAAGTGAGGATTATAGATTTAAATCCAGCGCTCTAATCAGGAATTTACCAATTGAAAGTGAATATGAGCTGAGACTTTGATGACAAATATACTTACAATATTCTAGGAATGATAGCCCAAAAGGATAGACAGACACAGTACAATGCATCTTTGGACTAAATGTTGAGAAAGAGCAGTGAAAGTCTGAATGACCACGAACATTTGGTGAGCAAGGGTAATGCAGGAGATCATGGGCAAAATCATACAAAACCTTACAGTATCAAATTTAATTTAAGTTGCAACAGGAAGACATGAAGGAAATTAAACTTGTGCAACATAATTTTATTTTCTACATAGGATTTAAGTTACTTGGCTATAGGAGAATGGGTAGTGCACGCGCTGGGGAGAGTATATATAACATTAAGGGACAACTCGGTAGTTACTATAGTAAAGCGTTCATATGAGCATTGTAGTGGTTCAGATTTATGATAGGTTGCAGAGAGTTACAAGATTTCTTTATGGAGAATTCTATGTATTATTTGCAGGTAAAGAGTTTATAGGTCTGCTGGAGTATTAGATTAGGAAAGAATTAAAGGAAAAGAGGATTCAAAAAAATTAGATTTAGATCATTTAATTCTGGGAACAGTACTACCTTGGATTGAGGAGAAACTGCTAAACATTTGGAGGGAGGGAGATAGAAATTTAAAATTCCTTTTTGCATAGTTATGTTTGACAGACCTGTGGAAAACTAAATTGGAAGATGTCAAATAGATAATTGATATACGACATCTTTAATAAGATGATATCAGAGATTAATGGGAAGTCTGCAATATAAATTAGATTACCAACAAGGTGCATTGATAATGAAGTGACACCGATTTGAAGCCCTGAAGCATTTGAATCTTTAGAAGTTAGACTGAGGAGAATGAGCCAGCAAAAGAAAGAATGAAGAAAGCCCTAGGAAGATAAGAATAAAAGCAAAAAGTTGTGTGGATAGAAACTATAACGAGAATGTAACAAATTGTCTGTGTTACAAGGAGGGAGTGAGGCTTCACACACTGCTGAGAAAATAAAATTACATACCAAGTACCATTGGGTTGACACAGTGACGGAATTGGAGATTGAATAACAAGGCAAGTAATGAGTTTAGCGCCAGAAGATAGGTTTAGCGGAAGGTTAAGAAGAAAATGAAATGAAAAAGGAGACCGATTTGATTACGATGTATAAATTTATTACAGTTTTGTTTTAAGGAATAGGAATGGGAGCGTGAACAAGTCAAAAGTTGTGTTTTTATTAGGTTTTGTTTTATGTTGTGTATCTATGGTGGCATGCAAATTGAGATGATTTGAGAGAGAGGGCATATAAGTAAATAGAAAGAGTCATAATGCTGGAACCATGTATAAAAATCAGTCCCTGACTAAAAATAATCCCAGACCTGAATAAGATTATTATGTGATCAGTCTGATGATATCAACCTGGATTCCCTGAAATTTTAGGCCCCAGAAGCAGATTCCCTCCTTGCGAAGAAGGAGAACAAGGCACTCTACTCACTGGGTACTTTAATTAACTCAACCTGAAAGAACTCACATTTCTTCTCAGATCTGCACATACCATCTCTTATTTTCAGGCAGGTTTTAGCACAGCCCAATCAGTACGTTTTCTGGATCCAACAAGAAAATGCTTCACTCCAATGCATATCCCATATCATTAAATTCAGTAAGAATAAGGAACAGGATTGTTGATTGAGATGGGCGAAACCAAGGTGGTTCTCTTATTTATTGTATATGGAAATATTGATGTAGGGACACCTCAACTGTGGACTTGGGGCTCAATATTCTGGCATGGGCAGCATAACCTAAGTTACTGTTTGGAGTGCTCCATCGAAGCTTTGACACAATGATGGCCCCTTTAAAATTGTAGTTGCTGCAATTCTTGACATACATATAAGAAGGATCAGGAGCAGGATGGTATGACGAATAGATTGCTAACAAGGACCAAGAACTCCACCTGGCTATGTTCCCAGGATCAACAGGAATTCCCTCACTGAGAGCCACAAAATGGACCTGGTGAGGTGAGCACTGGCATCAATGAGATTCAGTGGATGCTCTTCTCTGCCAGGCCAGATCAACGGTTAGGGGAGAGGCTGCCAGGAAATGGATCCCAGTGTCATGAGTTTTGAATTGGAGGATACAGTGTTCACCATTTTCAACCTATCATTACATATCAGGAAGTAAGCAGGCCAGATGTGCTAATCAGGGCACCTCCATGCACAGGAAGTGGATGATAACTACAGACATGGTGTTCCTGAAGATTTCAGACAGAAAGTCAAATAAATTTTCTTGATTATGTACCAAAAAATGAATGCCAAGAAGCACTGCAATTGGAAATACTTTCTCTTCAACGCTTCAAGCTCACAAATCACTTCACAACAAAAAGTCCATTAATTGAAGAAAGAGACTGGGTCCTTGAGGAAGGACCCAGCAAAGCCACTATAAATACTCACGTAAAATGTTTCCAACATTCGTCCTCTACAAAGGCAGTACGACTCATTTGAAAGAGTTAGGAAGAAAGAATAATTAGGTATTTGAGAGCTTTTAAATACAAATTTGACTACACTAATACAGGGCAAACAATCCTCATACTTCCATGATGAGTGGAGGCGTTTGCTGCATATTAAGAAAAATTACATTTTTTTTTTTTAATCCGCACCTAAGTCATTTTCAAATGTTCCTACTCCCAAGTTTGTATATTTTCACCATTTCACATTGTGAAGTATACCCAAGTCCATCCACAGAGTGGGCCTGCTACTTCAGACTAACAGAAGACAGGACAACTAGGAGCTTTGAATTTGCTTCCAAGGAAGAAGGCCAGTTCTTAGTGTTCTAGAATTTGAAAATGACAGTGAATGTGGTATTAAACATTTAATTTCTCTTTCTGGTACCTTAACCTGAAAATTTTTCATTAATACTAATACTAAAAGTAAACTGTTTATAACCTTGATGAAAATGGCCATTAGAGCCTTCATTTTTATCCTCATCTGATTTTAGAGCCAATCTTGTTCTTGGGCCACATTTATTCACATGTGTGAGTCTCCATAGGGGTAACCATACTTTGCCACTTAGAAAAACAGAGAACTTCTCAAATGGACACAATCCCTAACTTGACTGCCTTGAGCCCACCAACTGAGGGATGCTTGCCTGTAACACCTCTCTCTGTTGGTCTCCACTGAGATTTGGAGATGGAGTGGAATAAGTGTGGTGTCATTAGTCAACACTCATTCTTTAAAAAAAAAAAAATCAAGTAAGTGAATTTTCTCATGGTATGCATTTGCTAAGGCTGCTGTAACAAAGTACCACAGGCTGGGAGGCTTAAACAATAGAAATTTATTCTCCCACAGTTCTGGATGCTAGAAATCCAGGATCAAGATATAGGCAGCATTGATTCCTTCTGAGGGCTGTGGGGAAGAATCTGTTCCATGCCTCTCTCCTTGCTTCCAGTGGTTTGTTTGCTGGCAATCTTTGGAGTCCCTTGGCTTTTGCTACATTATCCTAATATCTGCCTTCATCTTCACATGGTGGTCTCCCTGTGTGCAAGTTAGTGTCCAAATTTCTACTTTTTATGAAGACACCAGTTATATAACCTGCTTAGTTAAGTCATCTTAACTAATTACATCTGCAAAAACCCCATTTCCAAATAAGATCACATCCTAAGATACTCGGGTTAGGACTGCAACATATGAATTTCTGGAGGATACAATGCAACCCATAATATTCACCTTCCTTTGCACTTTGCCTAATTCTGGAATCATCTCCAGATTTTACCCGTATCATTTTCACATATGCATATATGCATAAGAATTGAGTAAGTCAACTCTGAGGGCAAATACAGTGTATGAGTCCTGTCTGTATGTTCATAAACTAAGGGAAAGGCCATGTGATTGACAGCTGAACAGTGGGCCAGCCTCTAACGTGAGTGCTGAGGTCCTGGAGGCCCTCTTGAATCCCAACCATAAACAAAAAAATAACAAGATGGCACATATGCATTGAAAATTCCAGAGTCCAAGGAAGTTTACAAAGTAGGTTTCTCTGTGTTTGAACTGAGAAAAACGTACGTGTATTGATAATTTGGTTACTAGTTTCAAAAAGAAAATCATTTGCTTTCAAACATTGTTGGTTGTTAAACCCTCAAAAAATTATTAAAATCTGAGCTGCCTATAAAGCTCCACAATACAGACCAGTTGGAGTCCAGTCAGTGTCCTGTACCTCCCTACCTATCTTCCTTGTCCCTTGACTAAGAATCATAATCTCAGAAGGAAAACAAGAGCCAAGGCTTTAGTGCTGCTGACTTTATTGATGTTTTGAAGTTGGGGGGAAAAAGGTCAAGAAGTTTACATTGCTCAAAATTCGATGGTCTCCAGTCGATATCCATCAATTTCTGAAACAAAGAAAAGGATGTTAGAAATAATAAGTAGTCCAATTACAAGACATCACATTGAGCGAGAGAGAGAGGAAGGAAGAAGTGGGGAGGAGGAGAGGGAAAAGGAGGAGGAGGCCAAGGGAGGAGAAAGGGAAGAAGGAGAAGAGAGAAGTGGAGAGAACAAGAGAGGTAGAACTAGAAGGGGCTGTTGGCTAATATATGAAAAAGAGAGTCAGAAAAATCTCAGGGTAGAAATAACACTTGCTCTTATAAAAATAAAGACTTTTCTATGTGCAATGCTGAGGCAAGTAAAACTGTGGCAAGGACAAAGCTGGGCAAGGAGTTTAAGAGAAATGGGAGAGAAACAAACAGAAATAAGAAAGAATTAGGGAATTTAAACTAAAATTCATTAAATTAATGAACAAAACCAGAATTAGTCCCTCAGGAATCACTGGAGGCCATGTTTAGGTGGGTTTTTTGTCATTGGTCAATACGAGAGCCACCGTACTGACCACCTTGCCACCTCTTCCAGGCCGGCCTCTCTGGCCACCCCACCACCTCGGTCCCCATGCTGCCTGGAGATCTCAGCCTCTTTGGCCACCTCCACCATGTGCCTCCAATGACCTCCATGTAGCTCCGGCCTCCGGACAAATCTCTCCAGAGCCATGCCACTGACCATGCCACTTTCCCAACTTTTGTCCGTCTTGCAAAACAACACCCGAGCTAGTTCGAAGTTCCCTCTAAGGTTGTCAGCAATAATTCCACATCTCTTAGGTGAGAGACACAGATCCAGACAAAAGATAACAAAAGAAAGATTAGCTATAAACTTACACAAGGCAAATATGGACTCACAGCCAAACGATGATTCTTTAATACAGTAGCGACGTGTGCTCACCCTGAATCTCTACACCTGGACGCCAAGTGGCAGACGCTCAATGGTCAGGAGTTCGACAACAGCCTGAGCAAGACCCCGTCTCTACTAAACTAGAAGAATTAATTGACCCAACTAAAAATACATATACAAAAAATTAGCCAGCATGGGCGCATCCGTATCCCCCACACTCGGAGGCAGAAGGATTGCTTGAGCCCAGGAGTTTGAGGTTGCTGTGAGCCAGGCTGATGCCACGGCACTCACTCTAGCCTGGGCAACAAAGTGAGACTCTGTTTCAAAAATAAATAAATAAATAAATAAATGATATCAGGTAGTGACCAGGGCCTGGGTCCTAGAAGAAGGGGTAGAAAAATCCTGACTCCTCAGAGTACCCTTACTTAGTAAGGCACCTCTCACTTGCCCCATCACCATTTACACTTCCCTCTCTTTGATGTTACTGCCACTGTTCTATAATACCACCTATCCTGAGCTCGCTGTAATATGTAGTCAGCGCTTTGCAGGATCTGCATCCATGATTTCAACCAACTGCAGTACAAAAATATTTGAAAATAAATAAATAAAAGCAATACAACAATAAAAAATACAAATTAAAAATCAATGCAGTTTAATAGCTATCTACAAAGCATTTATAAGGTACTAGGTATTTTAAGTAATCTAGAAATGATTTAAAGTATACAAGAGGTAGGTTATGTGCAAATACTACAACATTTTGTATAAGGAAGGTGAGCATCTACAGATTTTGGTATGGGAAGTGGATAGGAGGGGTGGGTCCTGGAACCAAACTCCCACGGATACTGAGGAATGACCACACAGTACATGAAATCATCCATAAAGCACTGGACTTCTCAGGGTTTCTGAGAAAAACCACCAGGAGAGTCACTGTGTCTACCTGTGGATACATGTGATATCTTGACACAAGTGTATTCAATAGGGGAAAACTATCAGCCACCCTGTCCTTCCCAATGACAGGGCAATCACAGAAGACCCTCACTCTTCCCCTTCTATAACCTTCCATAAACTGTTAGGGCTGTAGCTTCCCAAATAGAAAGTATAAATAAAATCCACCCCATATTATCTCCCTTTGCAAATTTCTATTACCCTCACCATCTCTTGCATCACTTTTCAATTATTTCCTTATGATTTCATGATTATCACTGTTACTTACAATCATTCTCTTGTGGATTCAACATATATTTAATTGTGTGTCCTGGACATGTCAGACAATAAAATTCTAAGCTTAAAAGACAGTCTGTGCCCTCAAACTGCTTACTCTTCATTGCTGTCAGACAACAAAGAAATTATGGTGTCGCTCCCAACAACCTTCATAACCTGGAACTAACCCACATTTCTAACTTTATCTTCCTTGTCTTCACTTCAACTTTCCTGGATTGTTCGGGGTTCCTAAACCACTAACAATACCACGATCTCTGCATAGACTTAGCCACACGTGTCAGTCTGCTTTCTCCCAACCCTCCTCTCTCCAAAGTCTAGATTACATGCCACCTCCTGCATGAGGAATTCCCTTTCTTCCCCTGCTCTGAGCTTTCATAACACCTTCTTTTGCCACTTTTCTGACAGTGACCATTATGATGTGTTAGGTCCAAGCCAATTCTTCCTTTATATTCTCAATTCCTTAAAGACAGTGATAATGCTTCGTTTCCTTTGTATCTTCAGTGCTGAGAATAGGGTCCTCCCAGAGGGATTGTTAAATATTAAATTTTATTTAATCAATGTTGGGGGATAAAGTATAGATAAAATATTTCTTTCAGGAATCCTGAAATAGGCAGACCCTCACAATGACAGTCAAGTCCAGCTACATTAGGCAAGAAAAAATCAGAAGCAAAGTAGTGACCCCACACAGGACCTGAGAGAGCTCTTAAATCTAAGGCAAATAATTTTCTATTTTTTGGTCTTTGTTCTCTACAGTGTGGAACTAAAAACTCTATAGTAGAATGGTTGAGAAAAGAAGTTTTAATGGTAAAACATGATTTTTTTGAAATTTTTTTTTTAGTTGACACATAGTAACAGTATGTATTTATGAGGTGCATAGTGCTGTTGCCAGACTATAATGTACAGTGATCAGATCACGGTAATTAGCATACCCACCATGTCAAACATCTATCATTTCTTTTTTTTTTTTTTTTTTTTTTTGAGACAGAGTCTCACTTTGTTGCCCAGGCTAGAGTGAGTGCCATGGCGTCAGCCTAGCTCACAGCAACCTCAACCTCAATCTCCTGGCTCAAGTGATCCTCCTGCCTCAGCCTCCCAAGTAGCTGGGACTACAGGCATGCACCACCATGCCCGGCTAATTTTTTGTATATATATTTTTTAATTGGTCAATTAATTTCTTTCTATTTTTAGTAGAGACGGGGTCTTGCTCAGGCTGGTTTCGAACTCCTGACCTCGAGCAATCCGCCCGCCTCGGCCTCCCAGAGTGCTAGGATTACAGGCGTGAGCCACCACCACGCTCGGCCTATCATTTCTTTGTGTTAGGAACATTCAGTGTCCTGCCTCTAGCTATTTGAAACTATACATTATTAAAAACATAGAAATTTTGGATTAGACCAGTAACCCAGAGGTTCCTAGAATCCACTTAATTCTCAATAACTTAATTGAACTCAAAATAGCTCACATGGTACATAGGGATTTTCTTCTTCCTCTTGAAATTCTCCTGCAAAGAAAGAATAAAGAAGAATGATGTTTGAAATGACATCATAAACTGAATGGAAGGGTCGTTGGCAAGTCAGGAACTCAGAAAAAAATCATTAAGCCTGAAGGTTTTGTTTAAGCAACAAAATTGTTGGTTTGTTCATTGGTAACTTATAGCAGTAGCTCTCTCATGTACTCCAGTCCTTTCTTACATCATTCTTCCTACATGCAGTCTCTTACACAGGCCATTAAAACTGACTTAAAATATTTCATTTGAAGTGTATATGACTAACAATGGCTTCAGATTTCACTTACTCTGAGACAAATTAGCATGTAAGCAGATATCAGGGCTTTATAACTAAGGATTGAAGCATTAGTGCTATAAATTCAGAGTGGAAAAAGAAATAAAATGCTGCGAGGGTAAATTTACTGAATGACTAACTATAGTACTTTAGGCAAATTGCATAGTATCTTTATGCTTCAAGTTATTAATAGTTATATGTTAATGGAGATAATTCCCTTGCAAATGTAATGGATTTGTGTTGTCTAATCATTAGCCACCAGTTGTAGAAGGACTTAGGTAGAAGAATTTACAAATGAATAGGTTGTCCACATTCCGGTGATGTTCAGATGTTATTTAAAACTCTGACACAAGAGATTCCAATGTGAAAATGGAGGAGATGACCCATATTTAACATTATTACTGAAGACCATTAAAACTTATGAATTTTGTCATTTTCTTTTGTCCTTTAGACTTTCCTAAACTCAATTTTGAGCACATTCAAGACATAAAATGTTAAGCAAAAAAAAAAAAAAAAAAGGTATGATAGGTTCCAAAGAAAAGAGAAATGAACACATCCTTGAATAAGGTTTTACCTGGCTCTTCAAGGGGCTCGTCAGAAATAGTATCTAGGACTTTAAACAAAAACAAAAAAAAGAAAAAGAAGACAAATTTAAAACATTATTTGATAAGACTCCAGCTATGCATTAGTGAAAAGGCACTTAGGTTTGGATACAAGAAGTTATTAATAAGAAAATGCCTAAGAGAATTCCAGGAAAAAAATTATAAAAGGTTTAAATGCAATGAATCAACATTTCCAAAAGTAGAACCCTGGTCATGATCATAGATTATAAACCAGGGATAACCTGTAAGTGTTTTAAAGGAATAAGTAATGCAATGGAAAGAAATTAATAGTGCCTGCTTAACATCACAATTTTGATTAAATAAATAAAAATTTAATCAAAATTCTCAATATTTCTACATGTTCAAGCAATTGATATTGAGGACATGAGATACCTAGAGGAATTATAGAATTTTCATTCAGTTTAGATACCCTGTTTCACACAGAGTGAATCACTGAAAATCATTATATATTAGAACAGCAGAAGTTATACCACGAGGATGCTGGCTTGGAACTTAGGTCCAAATACTCAGAGAGATATTTGCAATCACTGAAAAATAGAAATTAATCTTGCCTCCTCTTCTATTGACATACTCTCTGAAAATAAAATACTTCATTTTTGGAAGGGTCTATCCAACTATACTCTTTTCCATGAATTTTAGCCCCATTATGCATTATATTTTTCCCATTTCTTCCTCTTACCATAATCTACATGCTGAGTTGAGCTCAGGGCTAGCAAGGCCATGAAGAACAGGACCAGCAGCATCTTGGTGGAAGTCATGGTGTCCTCCTCCTTTTATGATGTACGATCCTCAGGCACACTTTATAGTATGAGATCAAGGAGAACAGCTCACCCTTGAAGTCCATTGGTTGGACACTTCTCACTCTTATCTGATTTTCCACTGGGGCCTCAGCCAGACTCACTGAGTTGGGTTTTAACTGAGGAACTAGTCAAGATCCTCAAGGGAAAACCGTAATTTTTGTCATGTTCTTTAAGACAATTGTCCATCCTCCTCAACTATTCATTATAAGCATTAATAATTATCTTCCATTTAATAGTATTCCACCCTGAACTATGGGTCTCTGTTCTATGACCATATCTGACATTGCTCAAGCTGTCCAAATGTCCTTTTATCCCCCTTTCCTCTAGAATGAGCCAACAGAATCATCAGAAAATGAAAGGCTAAAACAACAAAAACATAATCTCAAGATGAAGGAACAAGAAAGCATTAAGAAAGATTAGTATAAGTTATCTTACAAAGCTTGAAAAATGAAAGCAGTTGCCAGAAAGAGGCTAAAATCAACTTCAGACTCAGAAGACTATAGTAATTCAGAATGTGCTTGAGTTCATGATTTGAATGGACTGTGAAATCTTAAAACTAAAAATAATCAAAATAACGAGTAGGTTACAAAACAATATCCTGCAAGAATTATCAACTGAATTAAGGGTGTTCAGCTTCAAAAGAGAAGAATATGAATAAGCATGATACCTGTACTTACACAGAACAAAGAGCAATCTTGTTTGTGTAGTTCTTAAAGGTACAAAAAAGAGCTATTAATGTTAAAAAGAATATTTTGTTGACAATATAAAATAATTTCTTAGAATTATTTAAATTAGTTTAGATAATTTTGAATTTTAAATCTGTTTTTAAATTGTCTAGGATAAAGTTTAATTACTTTAGAATACATGAAAAATTTCTTTATTTTTTGGTTTATTATTTTTTAATTAATTTACTTTTTAAATTTCAAGATATTAATTAAGGGGATACAAGTGTTTTTGTTATATCTATATCTTGTGTAATTCTTAACTCAGGGCTTTTAGTATTTCCATCGCCAGAACAGTATTCATTGTGCCCAACAGGCAAGTTTTCATCCCATGCCAACCCTCCTATGGGCCCCACTTCTTGGTTTCTCATGTACATTATATTAGTTTGTGCCCATGTGTACCCATCTATTAGCTACCACTTATTAGTGAAAACATCTGGTATTTGAGTTTCCATTCCTGTGATACTTCACTTAGGATAATGGTCTCCAATTCACTCCACATTGCTGCAAATGACATTATTTCATTTCTTTTCATGGCTGAATGGTACTCCATGACATATATATGCCACATTTTCTTTATCCACTCATGAATCAAAGGGCATTTAGGTTGATCCCACATCTTTGTAATTGTGGATTGTGATATGATAAACATTTCAGTGCAGGTATCTTTTTGATAAAATGACTTCATTTCCTTTGGGTAGATACCTAACAGTGGGATTGCTGGATCAAATGGCATGTCTACATTTATTTCTTTGAGCAATCTTCATACTCTTTTCCATATATGTTATACTAATGTGCAGTCCCACCTACAGTGTGTAAGTGTTCCTTTCTGCATCGACACCAGCATCTATTGTTTTTTGACTTTTTAATAATGGCCACTCTAATTGCGGTAAGGTGGTATTCCATTGTAGTTTTAATTTGCATTTCCCTAATGATTAGTAATGTTGAGCATTTTTTCATGTGTTTGTTAGCCACTAGTCTGTGTTCTTTTGCAAAACTTCTGTTCATGTCATTTGCCCACTTTTGATGGGGTTGTTTGTTTTCTTTTTGCTGGTTTCTTTGCATTCTTTAAAGATTCTGGATATCAGTCCTTCATCGGATGTATAGTTTGCAAATATTTTTCCTATTTTGTAGGTTGTCTATTCACTCTCTTGATTATATCCTTTGCTATGGCAGAAGATTTTGAATTTCATTAAGCCCCATTATTTTTGTTGTTGTTATATTTGTCTTTGGGGTCTTAGTCATAAACTCTTTGCCTAGGCTGATGTCTAAAGGGTTTTGCCTGCATTTTATTTCAGAATTTTTATGCTAATGCCTTACATTTAAGTCTTTCATCTATCTTGAATTAATTTTTGTATGTGATGAGAGATACGGATCCTGTTTAATCTACATGTAGCCATCTAGTTTTCCCAGCACAATTTATTGAATAAGGCATCCTTTCCCCATCATATGTTCTTATTTGCTTTGTTGAAGATCAATTGATTGTAGGTAAATGGTTTTATTTTTGGGTTCTCCTTTTGTTCCATTGTTCTATGTCTCTACTTTCATACCAGTACAATGCTACTTTGGTCACTATTCCCTTGTAGTTAAATTTGAAGTCAGGTAAAGTGATGTCTCCTGATTTGTTTTTTTTTTACTTAACATTGGTTTGGCTATGTGGGATCTCTTTTGGTTTCAAATCAAGCTTAGGATTATTTTTTCAAGGTCTGTGAAATACAACACTGATATTTAAATGACAATTTTATTGAATCTGTGAACCACTTTGGACAGTATGGACATTTGAACAATTTTGATTCTACCAATCCATGAGCAGGGGATGTTTGTCCATTTGTTTGTGTCATTTATAATTTCTTTTATTGTAGTTCTTATTGTGGAGGTCTTTAACCTCCTTTTTTTTTTTTTCTTTTGAGGAGAGGAAAAAAGGAGATTATTAATTTGCTAGTAAATGAGGTTGGCAGACTGTTGTCTCAAAGTACTAACACCCTGCTTCTGAGCAGAAGTACAGAGATTTTAAAGGTTCTGATTTATTCCACCTTCAGCTAAGACAATCTTGTGACCTCTGCCTAGATTCAGCTCATCTTAACTAAGACAATGTTATGACATCTGCCTGGATTCATCCCTTCTGCAGCTAAGACAATCTCTCTCATGACCTCCACCCAGACAATTCCCTTGAGCCATCTCCTGTGCCACAAAGAACAAAGGACACTCCCCTGTCCCTCCCAATCACTGGCCTTAGGCAGGGATATAAGTTTTACTACTCAAAAAGGGTAAGGGGGTTTTGAAGAGACATAAAACATTTTTACCTTTTTTCAGGCCATTTTCTCTGATATATGCTCCCCACTGTCAATTTTACCCTTCCATATATATGGCAGTAGGGGCAACATAGTCCTAAAGCTATTTCCTGATGAATTGAGGGTATGTTTTAGATAATAGGTACAGATTATTAAGTGAAAAAGGACACAAACGATAACTATAACCATAAGGATTGACAAGATGAAATGGACTGTTGCCTTGTACACAATGTCTGATAGAGGGCTGGGTTAGAAGAAAAAAATGGGACCTCTAAGCACACAGCTATTAGTTGTACTCTGTAGGTGATCCAAGAGACTGGCTTCTGTAAATCAGAAATCATGTACAGAAATACTTGTACCAAATGATAACCTCCTTTGTCAGGTATATTCCTAGGTGTTTTACTTTCTTTGTAGCTATTGTGAATAATATTGAGCCCTTGATTTGACTATCAGCTTGGCTGTTATTTTTATATAAAAATGTTACTGATTTGTGTATGTTGATTTTGTAACCTGAAACTTTGCTGAATTTATTTAACAATTCCAGGGGTCTTTTGGTGGAGTCTTTAGGGTTTTCTAAATACAAGATCATATCATTAGCAAACAGAGATAGTTTGACCTCTTTCCTGATTTGGATGCCCTTTATTTCCTTGTCTTGCCTGATTCTTCTGGCTAGGACTTCCAATACTATGCTGAAAATCAATGACAATGGCCTAGAACTGAGGGCCCTCCCTTTAAAACTCTACATTTCTGCTTATGTTCAGGAATTTTGATTTTGAGATGTTAATCTGCTATTTACCTCCTTTGCCAGCAAAGTAATAAACTTCTCTTTCCTTCTCCTCAAATCACTTGTCCTCATTCTTCTGATGCAGCCTGGTGGACAAGTGGTGAGTTTTGGTAACAATATTTCCATGTTCTAGCTCAAGTGTCATCTCCTGTAATCCTGTCATTCCCTTTGCAATTGTTCACATTGCATTGTCATTGTTGTTTATTTATTTTTATCATCTGAACCCACTCAAATAGTTTGTTTTCAACAAACATGTAACCTCAGTAATGATACATCTAACTAAAGCCAGCTCCTCCAACAACATCAAATAACCTCTCTTCTTCTAATGTTTAGGTTTTGCCTAGAATTCCCAAGACATGGAGTAGCCCACATCAAGAATTACTGCTGGCCGGGCGTGGTGGCTCACGCCTGTAATCCTAGCAGTCTGGGAGGCGAGGCAGTTGGATTGCTCAAGGTCAGGAGTTCAAAACCAGCCTGAGCAAGAGCGAGACCCCGTCTCTACTATAAATAGAATTGGCCAACTAATATATATAGAAAAACTTAGCCAGGCATGGTGGCGCATGCCTGTAGTCCCAGCTACTCGGGAGACTGAGGCAGTAGGATCACTTGAGCCCAGGAGTTTGAGGTTGCTGTGAGCTAGGCTGACGCCGTGGCACTCACTCTAGCCTGGGCAACAAAGCGAGACTCTGTCTCAAAAATAAATAAATAAGTAAATAAATAAATAAAATTAAAAATTAAAAAAAATAAAATCCTATGGAACTAAAGTTATACTGAAATACACAAAACCAAAACATAACAAGACAACAAAAGAAAACAAAACAGGAAAAGCCTCCACAGGTTCATTAGGAAAAATAATTAACATTTTTGTGCACCTGTCATGTGCTTAGCACTCTGATATATATTATATTTTGATATTTTATAATACTTAGAAATGGTCTTTTCCCTGCTGGGGTCTTCCTGCTACCTGTGCTTGGAGGCGCCCGGGCATGCGGGCTGTGGCCAGAGGAGGAGTAATGTGCTGGTTGATGGTGCACATGGGGGTAGGCGTGGTCTTTCCCTCTTAATGGGGAAAATTAGATATTCACACACGGATAAGAGTTTTGAACTAGCACAGAGTTTAGATGTGATCCATAAATAGTATGTATGAGCATAATACTTTTATAATGTCCATTTATTTTCCTCCCACGCTGAAAAAATTTCCAAGATCCCCCTTGGTGCAGCCATTGCTATGGAACTTCAGTGTACGTGCCAGTCACCTGGGGAGGTTGCCAAAAACGTATATTTCCAGGTCCTGCTCTAGAGTAGGGTCTCGAAATTCATATTTTTAGCAAGTTTCCTTGTTGACCTGAGCAAAGGGTATTTGCTCACTGGTGACAGGATGAAGCTCGAGCTCCTGAACAGCTGTTCAAGGCCCTTTGTTTCTCTCTGGTCTCCCAGTGAGTCTCCAGTCCTGAAATGTGTGCTCTTGCCTCACCCAACTCACCATGTTGCTTGAAGCCTGCCTGGCTTTGCTGTGCTTCCAGTGTTTCTCCCCAGTCCTATTCCACATGGACCCCATCGATTATGGGGAAATCCCTTCTCTGTGAAGTGGGTTTCAGACCAGGCTCTCCTCAAACCTTCCTTCTCCCTACCCCAGAGATACTTAATTTTTACACTGTATCTCCATGGACTTTATAGAGACATGAAGACCCCAAAGGCAATCACAGAAGCAACAAAAATAAATAAGTGGGACCTGATCAAATTAAAAAGCCGAGGAAATTATCACGAGAGCAAACAGACAACCTACAGAATGGGAGAAAATATCCAATGTTACATATCCAATAAAGGGCTGATAACTAAAATCTATATAGAACTCAGGAAAATCAGCAAGAAAAAAAATCAAACGACCCTATCAAAAAGTGGGCAAAGGACATGAACAGAAACTTGTCAAAAGAAGATAAACTAATGGCTAACAAACATATGAAAAAAATGCTCAACATCTTTAATTGTCAGAGAAATGCAAATCAAGACCAAGATCAGATATCACTTATCTCCAGTGAGAATGGCCTTTACCAAAAAGTCTCAAATCAATAAATGTTGGTGTGGTTACAGAGAGATGGGAACAGTCATATACTTCTGGTGGGACTGCAAACTAGTTCAACCTCTGTGGAAAGCAATATGGAGATACCTCAAAGCAATACAAATAGAACTACCATTTGATCCAGCAATCATCTTATTGGGCATCTATCCAAAAGAACAAAAGACATTCTGTCAAAATTACATCTGCACTCAAATGTTTATAGCAGCACAATTCACAATTGCAAAGATGTGGAGACAACCCAAGTGCCCATCAATCCATGAATGGATTAATAAAATGTGGTATATGTTTACCATGGAGTTCTACCCTGCCACAAAAACAATGGTGATATAGCACCTCTTGTACAGAGCTGGAACCCATTCTACTAAGTGAAGTAACCCAAGAATGGAAAAACAAGCACCACATGTACCCACCATCAAATTGGTTTTAACTGATCAACACTTAAGTGCACATATAGTAATAAAATTCATCATTGTCAGCTAGATAGGAGGGGGCAGAGGGGGCAGAGGGGATGGGTGTATACACACCTAATGGGTGCGATATGCACCGTCTGGGGGATGGACACACTTGAAGCTTTGACTCAGGTGGGGCAAGGATAATATACATAACCTAAACATTTGGCCTGGCGAGGTGGCCCACACCTGTAATCCTAACACTCTGGGAGGCCAAGGCGGGTGGATTGCTTGAGGTCAGCGATTCAAAACCACCCGAGCTAGAGCAAGACCCGTCTATACTATAAATAAAAGAATTAATTGGCCAACTAATATTATATACTCAACAAATTAGCCGGCATGGTGCCGCATGCCTGTAGTCCCAGCTACTTGGGAGGCTGAGGGAGCAGATCCTTGAGCCCGGAGTTTTGAGGTTGCTGTGAGCTAGCTGATGCCACGGCACTCACTCTAGCCTGGGCAACAAGCAAGACTCTGTCTCAAAATAATAAATATCCTAACATTTTACTCTGTAATATGCTGAAATTAAAAAAAAAAAAAGGAAAAAGAAACAAGTGGGAAAAAAAGAGACACACACAAAAAGAGTTAAGATGTAAAAGAAATCAAGAATCCTTGGGGGGAGGGGAACTGAGAAGTGATCTGAAAGAGCTTAGTTACATCAACAGAAGAAGCAGAAAATATCAAGAAGTCAATTAAGGTTAGGAATGAATGGTAGCTATTGTGAATGAATAGCACAAAGTCTTCAAAAGAGAACAGGACGAGATGAGGCCAAAGTAGAAATGGATCAAACAAGAAAGGTTTTCATGGAAATTAAAACTAGAGTAGTCCAACTAAAATCTACAGTACAGGCAGAAAGGAGCAAAAGAGATTCATTAGAAAATCAAATAACAGGTGTCATGGATTATCAGAATGCCTAGAAGAGTATAGAGTGTTGGATAAAAGACAAAAATTCGAAGCCAGGATGCTTGAGTTAATATCCTTATTCTGTCACTTCCTAGTCACATAACCCTGGGAAAATTACTCAGTCTAATCTGGCCTCAGTTTCCTCATGTGTAAACTAAAAATGATAAGAGATCCTACTTTTGAAAGTATGCAAAGTTCATCGAACAGTGACCAGCATTTTGTAAATGTTCGACTAATGTTAGTTATTACGACGATGATTAAGAATGCAGTGGAAAAATACAGAGCATGAAAATTGTGATGCAACAACAGAAAGGTACAGACGATGGCCGACCAACATATAGATAATTTGGCACAAAAGCAAAAATCAAAGATAGATTAGTAGAAAAAAATTTTCATAGCTAAAAAAGTCCCATGTCGATTGAAAGAGAAAATCATTATAAATAAAAGTCTGAACTAGTTACATCTCATCAAAATTTTAAAACTACAAATATAATCACTGTCACGTGCCACATAACAATGTTTTGATAAAGGATGGACCCCTATAAACAGTGGTCTCATAAGATTATAATGAGGCTGAGAAATTCCTATAGCCTAGTCGGATCCATTGTAATGTCATGGGATAATTAATGCATAACTTGTATGCTTGTAGTGATGATGGTGTAAACAAACCTACTGCACTTTCAGTTGTAAAAACAATGTAGCACATATAATTATGTTACTTAAACTTAATAATGATAATAAATGACTGTTACTGGCTTATGTATTTACTATGCTTTTTATCATTACCTTAGGGTATAGTCCTACTTATTTAAAAAAAGAAGGTAACTGTAAAGCATTCTCAGGCAAGTCTTTCAAGAGGTATTACAGAAGCAGGTATTGTTATCACAGGGAATGACACCTTCACGCATGTTACTGCCCCTGAAGACCTTCCAGGGAGACAGGATGTGGAGGTGGAAGACAGTGACATTGTTGATCCTGACCCTGTGTAGGCCTAGGCTAATGTGTGTGTCTATGTCTTCGTTTTTAACAAAAGTATCTAAAAAGTAAAAAAATTAAAACTTGAAAACAGAAAAAAAGGTAATATTATAAGTATATAAAGAAAGAAAACTTTTTTATAGAGCTGTATAATGTGTTTGTACTTTAAGCTAAGTGTTATTACAAAAGAGTCAAAAAGTTTATAAAGTTAAGTTACAGTAAGCTAAGATTAATTTATCCCTGAAGAGAAAAATTTGTATTGGAAAATTGTAGTATACCCTATGTATAGGGTTTATATTTAATGTTTCTAAAGCTCACAGTATTATGTAACAATGTCCTAGGCCTTCACATTCACTCGCTACTCATTCACTGATTCACACAGAGCAACTTCCAGTCCTGCAAGATTTATTCATGGTAAGTGCCCTACACAGGTGTGCCATTTTTTAATTTTTTATTTCACATTTTTACTGTACCTTTTCTATGTTCAGATACACAAATATTTACCATTGTGTTACAATTGCCTACAGTAACATGCTGTCCAGCTTTTTAGCCTAGGAACATGCTATACCACATAGCCTAGATGTGTAGTAGACTATCCCACCTAGGTTTGTGTAAGTACACTCTATGATGTTCACGCAATGATGAAGTTGCCTAGCAAGGCATTTCTTAGAAAGTATTTCAATCATTAAGTGATGCATGACTGTATGTTATTTTATAAAAGTATCTAGGTAGAAAGTGGAAGTGGGTATAGTTACTCATATGAAAATGAAATTCAGACTGGCATAATAAAGACAAGAAACAAGAAAATACTACACATAAAATTAAAGAATTATACATCAAAGCTAGGACATACCATTTTCCAAATGGTAAATAAGCAAGGGTTATGTATTTGGTGAAGAGTTAAATTAATACAAACTACTTGGAAAATTGTTTGGCAGTATGTTCTAATGCTGAAGATACACATATTCTGTGATCTAGCAATTCTTGTTCTAAGTATAGACAGAACAATCATGTAAGATATGTGTGCTGAAGAACATGCACAATTATTAGCAGCTTTATTTGAAATAGTTCAAATTATAAATAATTTATATGTCTGTCAATAGGAAAATAGGTAAATTGTCATAAAGTAATAGAACAGAATATTATGCAGCAATGAAAATGATGGCACTACTGTTATCCTCATAACAAAATGCTGAGTGAAAGAAATTGAATTCAGGAGAGTATATACTATATTGTTACATTTTATATAAAGTTTAAAACAGTATGATTTACCAACATGAAAGGTGTGTGTAGGGGCAGTGAAGAGGAGTGTTTAGGAAAGGACATGAGGGGTTTCTTTGGAATACTGTAACATACTGTAAAATATTATTAATATACAATTTAGTAAGCTTGATTATAAATTACATGGATGTGTTCTCTTTGTAAATATCTGTCAATCTGCATACTTATAACTTGTATATTTTTTCAGAGGTATGTTATACTTTAACAAAAAATATTAGTTAAAAATGATCACTTAGATGATATAGCTTTGTATACACTCCATAAATTTTTTAAGCTGCATTAATAAGGATATAGGAAATTGCCATTCTCTGACACCTTTGGGGAATTCAAATTTATGTAATATTTGGAAGATGAGTTGTATAAATTATCTAAATTTAAAGTGCACCTGGTGCTTTATCCAGAAATCCCTATCTTAGAATTTATCATGCAAGTATTATTGCATTAAGTAGGTAAATGAAACTGGTATTAACTGAGTAGCACCTAAGTGGACACATAGGTACTACAGTAATAGGGTATTGGGCAGGTGGGAGGGGGGAGGGGGCGGGTATATACATATATAATGAGTGAGATGTGCGCCATCTGGGAGATGGTCATGCTGGAGACTCAGACTTTTGGGGGAAGGGGGGAAAGGGCATTTATTGAAACCTTAAAATCTGTACCCCCATAATATGCCGAAATAAAAAAAAAAGTAGGTAAATGAATGAATAAAAAATTTATCGCAGCACTTTTTGTAATAGCAAAATACTGGAAACAATACAACTGTTGATCAAATTGGTTATATAATTTTATGGACCACCAATACAATAGAAAATAATTCAATCATTAAAAAGAATTCAGTGACAATAAATGTATGGTATTCATATGGAAGTAAATCCAAACAATATTGTTAAATAAAAACAAAGATTAGTATGATTTCATCTCTATGTAAAAGGAATATATATATATACACACACACATATATAGATAATGCTGCTTTCACTTAGCACTTTGTTATGAGTAGATTATAATGCATTCATTTTCATTGATATATATATATCTCTTTGAGAGAGGGATTTGTGTTCAGAAAATAGCTGTAATCATGGCTAAAAATTTTATTAGTGATTTTTTTCAGGAAATGAAATTATGGTGGACATAAGAAGACTATTTTCTTTTTATCCTTCTATATTGTTTGAACTTTTTATAATAATTTTTATATATATTTTAAAAATACTAACAAAAATGAAGACCCTCTCTGGCAAGCTGTAGTTTGACAAAATCAAAGAGGACTACTACGCAATTTGCCTTAAGCCTCAACTTCCTGCTTCCTCATTTGCTTCTGCGAGGTTCAGATCTTGGCCTTTAACCATGACCTCAAGTCTAGTTTTTGTTCCGGTCAACACTTGGCACATTCGTTTTCACCATCCAATAATTAATTTGTTCCAGCTCTTAACTCTACCTGGCCATATGAGGCTATGACATTTACCTTTTTCACCTGATAATTGACCTTCACTTTATTCCTTAATTGCAGGCCTTCCTTCCTTCCATATGTAATTTTATTTTCATTCATTGCTCTTTAGAATTAATAAGAACCATGACCTTGGTTTCAATGTTCAAATGCCCAACTTTAAGACTGATAATCAATACTTAAAGATAATTAACTCTTAGTGGGCCTGGATTATATGCACAAGGTATCGTGTAAATTCTTTTAGCCATTCTATTATTTAATATAATCCTGAAAACCTTAAAATAGTAGGTACTATAATCATTCCAATATTATAAGTAAATAAATTAAAGTGTAGACTGAATTTGTATACTACATTTTGGAGATGAGGTTCTGACATTAAGTCCATTTGATCAAGACAAAATGCATGCTTTTAACCACTACGTGATGCTATATACTAGACTTTACTAATCTCTTATTTTATTCTTCCTCATTTTGATTTATGTTATAGTCCCTATGTGCTTATAAATTCCTCAAAGGACTAACAATAATTGGTCATTGTTCTTAGAACACTGAACATGCAAGTAAGGTGACGTTTTACCTTACAAATATTTGCTTTCTACTTTTGATTCCTCGCTGACTTCTTTCTATTCTCTTAGCTTGATAAAAATATTAAAAATGACACATCAACTCACTGATGCTCTTATGGACAGAGCAAACATCACTGTAAGGCATCCATAATCAAATCTCACCCCATTATTATATAGCTTGGTGGAAAATGTAGTGACTTAAAAGTCAGAATCACTGGGTGCTAGCAACAAAATAAAAAGTAAAAGATAGTTGAATCTCAAAGGGAAGGTTGGATCACTAACTCACCCAGAATTCTAATTTTAAAAAATACATATTATATTCACAATTTTTTCTTATTAAACCCATTCATATATACTTTTCTCATCAGAACTTTTATAGTGATTATAGTATTACAGATTGGTCAGTTGTAATTATTATTAGGAATAAGAAAACAGTAAGAGAGAGAAAGAATGGATAAAAAGGAAGAGACCTAGTATATTTAATAAACTACCTCCAGAAAATACAATAAATTTCAAATTTTTCTGGATAAATCCAAAATATCTAAGAATTTCTTGCTTCTTTAGTGTTTTCTAAATTGTTTTTCTTTTACTTGCTACATTGCTAAAGAGCCTGACCCCAATTGATAACGCTTGATCATTTTGGCCCAAGATATTTAATCTCTCTAATTGGTGCTCCCTTTTCTATGGAAGTTTGGCAAATGATATTCATGGACACTAAGTGGAAGCTGTAATCAAGGTATAAAACCTCCCCTTCCCCCAAAAGAAACAGGATAATAAATGCTGTGACCATGTCTGTGTGTAACAAAGATAGAAGTTATTACCAAGTATAAGTTTTGATATAATACTTATTCTTTACAATTTAGAGATAAGAAAAAATGAATATTATGCTTTTGGAAAGAAAAATAATTTATTATACAGGACCAAGATGCACTAGTGATAAAGAAAATGGTTGACAAAATCTTGCAGGACAGAAGGGAATAGGTTAATATATTCCAAATGATGAAAGAAAAAAACTGCCAACCAAGAATACTTTATCTAGAAAAAATATCCTACAAAAATGAAATAAAAGCCGGGCGCAGTGGCTCACGCCTGTAATCCTAGCACTCTGGGAGGCTGAGGCAGGCAGATCCCTCAATGTCAGGAGTTCGAAACCAGCCTGAGCAAGAGCGAGACCCCGTCTCTACTATAAATAGAAAGAAATTAATTGGCCAACTAATATATATATAAAATTAGCCGGGCATGGTGGCGCATGCCTGTAGTCCCAGCTACTCGGGAGGCTGAGGCAGAAGGATTGCTTGAGCCCAGGAGTTTGAGGTTGCTGTGAGCTAGGCTGACGCCACGGCACTCACTCTAGCCTGGTCAACAAGCGAGACTCTGTCTCAAAAAAAAAAAAAAAAAAAATGAAATAAAGACAGACACTTTCCCAGAAAAACAAAAACTGAGTGAGCAAATCACCACTAGTCCTGCTTTGTAGGACTAGTCCTGCTAAAGGGACTTCTTTAAGTTGAAGAGAAAAGATGCCATACAGAAACATGATAGTTTAAAAAAGTCTAAAACTGATTGCTAAGCATAAATATATAGACAAATATAAAATATTGTAGCACTCTGGTTTCTCTTCAAAATGAATAAATCTTTTGTCTTTGACTAAAGATTTCCATGGAGAGGGACAGATGTAAGTTGGTAACCAAATTTTTTGAGATCTTCCTTTGGCATGGCTAAGTAAAATAAATAAATAAATAAAATATTGTATTATGATAATAGCGATGGGTAAATCCATTTGAATTACAATATGAAAATTTTAAATAAAAGTATTAAAAATGAATTACAACTTAATAATATGTTAATGTTTACCCAATACAGATGAAAATTGTGACAACAGTAACAAAGTGTGGAAAGAGAAGTAAAAGCATACAGTTCTTGTTATCCTCAGCCTAAAATAAACTGTTATAACTCTAAGATATTTTATGTAATCCCATGGTAACCACAAAGAAAATATCTATATAAGTTACACACAAAAAAAGAGAAAGAAATCAAAAGCATATCAATACAAAAAACTAATGAAATGCAAAGGAAGACAGCAAGAAAGGAAAAGAGGAACAAAAGAACAGCAAGATAAACAGAAAACAATTAAAATAGCAGTAGTAAATCTTTCCCCATCAATACTTTAAATGTAAATGGATTAAACTTCTTGCTCAAAAGACATACAGTGGTCAGATAGATTTTTTATTTATTTATTTTTTTCAGCATATTATGGGGGTACAAATGTTAAGGTTATGTATATTGCCCTTGTCCCACCCTCGAGTCAGAGCTTCAAGCGTATCCATCCCCCAGTTGGTGTGCATCACATTCATTATGTATATATATACCCATGCCCTCCCCCCTACCTGCCCAACACCCGATAAATGTTATTCCTATATGTCCACTTAGATATTGATCAGTTAATACCAATTTGCTGGTGAGTACATGTGGTACTTATTTTTCCATTCTTGGGATACTTCACTTAATAGAAAGGGTTTTAGCTCCATCCATGAAAATACAAGAGGTGCTATATCACCATTGTTTCTTATAGCTGAATAGTACTCCATGGTATACATATACCACATTTTATTAATCCACTCATGTATTGATGGGCACTTGGGTTGTTTCCACATCTTTGCAATTGTGAATTGTGCTACTATAAACATACGAGTGCAGGTGTCTTTTTTATAGAGTGACTTTTGTTCTTTTGCACAGAGGTTGAACTAATTTGCAGTCCCATCAGCAATGTAGGAGTGTTCCTATCTCTCCACATCCATGCCAACATTTATTGTTTGGGGGCTTGTCAATAAAGGCCATTCTCACTGGAGATAAGTGATATCTCACTGTATTTTGATTTGCATTTCCCTGATGATTAGAGACGTTGAGCATTTTTTCATATGTTTGTTGACCATTACTCTGTCTTCTTTTGGAAAGTTTCTGTTCATGTCCTTTGCCCACTTTTTGGTAGGTTTGTTTGATTTTTCCTTGCTAATTTTCCTGAGCTCTAAATAAATTCTAGTTATCAGCTCCTTATTGGATATGTAGCTTGTGAAAATTTTCTCCCATTCTGTGGGTTGTCTGTTTGCTCTCTTGACAGTTTCATTGGCTGTGCAGGGTCAGATAGATTTTTAAAAATACAACTATATGGTATCTACAAAACTTTCAACTTAGATGTAAGCACACACATGGATTGAAAGAGGAGGAATGGAAAAAGATATTTCATGCAAATTGCAACCCAAAAAGAGCAGGAGTGGCTAGACTAATAGTAAGTAAAATAGACTTAATGTCAAAAACTATAACAAGAGTAAACATATTGTAAATAATGAGAAAAAAAACTGGAACAAGATACAGAAAAAGACATTATATAATGATAAAATGATCAATTCAACATGAATATATAAATACTCATATACACTTAATATATACACTTAACATCAGAGCACCTAAATTTATAAAGCAAACATTGACAGATTAAAGGGAGAAATAGACAGCAATACAATAATAGTAGGACACTTTGATACCCTACTTTCAATAACAGACAGATTAACTAAACAATAAATCAGCAAAGAAAGAGAGGACTTGAACAACACTATAAACCAAGTGGATCTAAGAGATATATACAGAACATTTTATCCAATGACAGTAGAATATACATTTTTCTCCAGCACACACAAATGTCCAGAATAGATCACACATTAGGTCATAAAGCAAATCTTACCTTAAGAAGATTAAATCATATCAAGTATCTTTTCCAACTACAATGGTATGAATCTAGAATCCAATAGCAGAAGTAAAATGGGAAAATTCACAAATATGTGAAAACTTAACAAAACACTTTTGAATAACCAATGAAGAAATCAAGAAAATATCTTGACATAAATGAAAATAAAAATATAACATACCAAAATTATGGGATGCAGAAAAAGCAATACTAAGAAGAAAGTTTAAGTGACAAATACTTATACCATAAAAGAAGAAAAATATCAACTTGGTATGGTGGCTCATACCTGTAATCCTAGCTCTCTGAGAGGCTCAGGCAGGAGAATCACTTGAAGTCGGGAGTTTGAGACCAGCCTTAGGAAGAGAAAGACCTCATCTCTACCAAAAACAAATTAGAAAAAAATTAGCTGGGCATGATGGCTTATACCCCTAGTCTCAGCTATTCGGGAGGCTGAGGCATGAGGATTACCTGAGCCCAGGACTTTGAGGTTGCAGAGAGCTATGATGATGCCACGGCACTCTACCCAGGGTGACAGAGGAGACTCTCTTTCAAAAAAAAAAAAAATCTAATTTTACACCTGGAGAAACTAAAAATAAACGATCAAAATAATCCCAAAGTTATAGAAGGAAGGAAATAAAAAAATTAGAGAGGGGAAAAGCAAAATAGAAATACAATAGAAAAAAATCAATGAAATTAAGATTTGGTTTTTTAAAAAGATAAACAAAATTGACAAACCTTTAGCTAGAACAAGAATAAACCAGAGACTGGGCATGGTGGCTCATGCCTGTAATCCTAGCACTCTGGGAGGCCAAGGTGGGCGGATTGTTCGAGGTCGGGAGTTTGAAACCAGCCTGATCGAGACCCCCTCTCTACTATAAATAGAAAGAAATTAATTGACCAACTAAAAATATATATACAAAATTTAGCCGGGCATGGTGGTACATGCCTGTAGTCCCCGCTACTCGGGAGGCTGAGGCAGGAGGATTGCTTGAGCCCAGGAGTTTTGAGGTTGCTGTGAGCTAAGGCCAACCGCACGCGCACTAAACTCTAGCCTGGGCAGCAAAACGACATCCCTAAAAAAAAAAAAAAAAAAAAAGAATAAACCAGAAAAGACTCAAATAAATAAAATGAGAAAAGAAAGGGAGACATTATAACTGATTCTACAGAAATAAAAAGGATCATATGAGATTACTATGAATAATTATATACCAACAAACTAGATATTAAATAACAGAAGAAAAAAATCCTAGAAATATACCACCTAACAAGATGGAATCATGACAAAAAGGAAATCTGCACAGATCTATGATTAGTAAAAAGAATGAATCAATAATTAAAGTCTCTCAACAAAGAAAAGCCCAGAAACAGATGGCTTCTCTGCTGAATTCTATCAAACATTTAAAAAAGAAATAGCTCCAGTCATTCTCAAACTTTGCCAAAAATATAAAAGGAATGCATACTTTCAAACTTATTTTACAAAGCCAACATTACTCTGATACCAAAGCCAGTCAGACACAAGAAAGCTACAAGACACAAGCCAATATCCCTTATGAACATAGATGCAAAATTCCTTAACAAAGCATTAGAAAACAGAATTCAACAACACATTAAAGAATCACACATCATGATCAATTGGGATTTATCCCTGGGGTACAAGGATGCTTCAACATACACAAATCAATTAATGTAATAGACCACATAAGGAGAATGAAAAGAAAAATCACATATCATCTCAATGCAGAAAAAAATATTTGACAAAATTGAACAAGCTTTTAAAATTTCAACAAACTAAGTACAGAAGAAATGTACCTCAACATTATAAAAGGTATATGTGACCAGCCCACAGCTAACATCATACTCAAGAGTAAAAAACTGAAAGCTTTTTTTCTAAGATCAAGAACAAAGCAAGGATGTCCACTCTTTGCCACTTTTATTCATCATAGTACAGGAAGTTCTACCCAGAGCAATTAGACAAGAAAAAGAAAAAGCAAATCAAAAAAAAGAAATTAAATTTTCTCTGCTTACAGACAACATGATCTTATAGGTAGAAAATTCTAATGAGTGCACACATGTACAAAGTTAGAACTAATTAAATTCAATAAAGTTGCAGTATACAAAATTAACATACAATAATAAGTTGCATTTCTATACACTAATAACTAACTGTCCAAAAAAGAAATTAAGAAAACAATCTCATTTCCAAGAGCATCAGAAAGAATAAAACACTTAGAAATAAATTTAACCAAGAAGGTGAAAGATCTGTACAATGTTAACTATAAAATATTAATAAAAGAAGAGAAGAAGACATAAATAAATGAAAAGATCTTGTATTCATGGATTGGAAAAGTTAATATTGTTTAAATTCCCATATTATTCAAAGCAAGGTAAATTTTCAACACAATTCTTATCAAAATACCAATGGCATTTTTCAAATAAATTAAAAAATTCTAAATATCAAGCAAGAAGAACAAAGCTGGAAGCATCACTCTTCCTGTTTTCAAAATATTTCCAAATCTACAGTAATCAAAGTATAATAATGCTACCACAATAACAGGCATATAGAAACATGGGACAGAAAGGAAAGCCCAGAAATAAATTCACACATTTATATTCAACTGATCTTTGACAAGACTTCCAAGAACACATAATTGGGGAAAGGATAGTTTTGTCAATAAATGCTATTGTGAAAATTGTATATCCACATGCAGAAGAATAAAATTGGACACTTACCTCACACCATATATAAAAATCCATTCAAAATTAAATTTAAAATTAATTAAGATTAATTAATTAAACATCTAAACATAAGATCTGAAACTGTAAAACTACTAGAAAAAAACATAGGTAGGAAAAAAGTTCTTGACATTGGTCTCAGCAATGATTTTTTTCCCCAAAGCACAGAAAACAAAAGCAAAACTAGATAAGGGAGACTGCATCACAATAAAAGCTTTTTTACAGCGAAAGAAACAATCTTAGCTGAGTGAAGAAACAATCTCAAAAAAGGGATAAAATATTTGTAAACTATGTACCTGATAAAGAATTAATATACAAAATATATAAGGAGCTTGAACAATAGCAAAAACAACCAAATAATCCAGTTTAAAAATGGATAGATACTTCTCAAAAGAAGACAAAGGGCCAACAGGTGCACGAAAAGATGCTCAACATCACTAATCATCAGGGAAAGGCAAACCCAAATCACAATGATATATCACCGTATAGCTGTTAGAATGGCTATTATCAACTAGACAAAAGATAACAAGTTTTGCAAGGATATGGAGAAGAGAGAACTACACCATTGGTGAGAATGTAAATTAGTACAGCCATTATAGAAAACTATGTATGTTCTTCAAAAAAAATGAAAAATAGAACTACTGTATGATCCAATAATCCCACTTCTGGGTATATATCCAAAGGAAATCAAACCAGTATGTCAAGGAAATATCTGCACTCTCATGTTCCTTGCTGTATTATTCATAGTAGCCAAGATTTGGAAGCAACCTAGGCAACTGGGAATGGATGAAGAGATTTTTAAAATGTTATATGCACACACCAGAACATTATTCAGCCTTTACAAAGAAGTAAATTCTGACATTTGCAACAGCACAAATGAACCTGGAGGACATTATGCTAAGCAAAATAAACCAGAAACAAAAAGGCAAATGCTGCATGATCTCATTTATATGTGGAATGTATGAGTCAAACTAAACAAGTAGAAAATAGAGTAGTGGAAGAAATAGGGAGATGTTAGTCAAAGGGGACAAACTTTCAGTTATGTGGGATGAATAATTTCCAGAGATCTAATTACAGCATGATAATACTGTACTATCTACTGGAAATTTGCTGGGAGTAGATCTTAAGGATCTTACCATAAAAAAATAAACAAAAGATAACTATGTGTGATGATAGGTATGTTAATTACCTTGATTGTGGTAATCATTTCACGATGTATATTTATATCAAAACATTAAGATGTTTTAATATATATATTTTAAATTGTATATATATTGAATATATACAATTTTTATTTGTCACTAATACCTCATAAATCTTAAAAAATAATATCTGGATTCATCCAAAGACACCATAAAGGCAGTGAAAAAAGAAGACACAAAATGGTAGCAATATTTATAACACATATACTTAACACTCAGTAACTTGAATTTATATATGAACTCCAAAAAAGGAAAATAACTCAATGAAAAACATAACAAATGTCATAGAACAAGAATTTCACAGAAAAAACAAACTCACATGGTCAATAAACACAAAAAGATGCTTAATCTAATTAATAATCAGGGAAATGCATATGAGACAATAAAATACCAATTTTTAACTGCTAGAATGGCAAAAGTTAAGAAGTTTGACAAGGTACAAGTTTTCCCTTTTTCTATACACTCACCAACACTTGTTATATTTTGTCCTTTTAATAATAGCCACACTAACATGTGAGATAATACCTTAATTTGGTTTTGATTTGCATTTCCCTGATGATTAATTATGTTGAGCACCTTTTGATATACCTATTGGCCATTTCTATGTCTTCTTTAGAGAAGTGTCTATTCAAGTCCTTTGCCTATATTTTAATTGGTGTGTTTCTCTTGAGTTGTAGAAGTTTCTTATATTTTTTAAATATTAACCTTTTATCATATACAGAATTTAAAAATATTTTCTCCCATTCAATAAGTTACCTTTTCATTTTGTTGTTTGTGTCCTTTGCTTTGCAGAAGCTTTTTAGTTTAATGTAGTCTCATTTGTATACTGTTGGTAGGAATGTAAATTGATGCAGCCACTATGAAAAATACTTGAGAGGTCCCTCAAAAAATTAAAAATAGAAGTATCGTATAATAGCAATTTCACCTTGGGCATATACCCAAAACAACTGAAACGAGGATCCTGAAGAGACATTCGCAGTCCATGTTCATTGCAACATTTTCACAATAGCCAAAAAGTAGAAGCAACCCAAATGTCCACTGATGGATGAATGGGTAAAGAAAATGTGGTATATACTGTTTTGTTTTGTTTTTTAAAAAAGACTTTATCCAAATTAAATTTATTTGAGCAAAGAACTCATGAATTAAGAGCATTCATAACAGAAAGAGCTCTATGGAACTCCACCCAGCAGCACGAGTGTCAGGAAGCAATAGGCTCACTGCTTGATGCACAGAGAACCCAATACTATGGAACCGGCTTTGAGAAAAGTAAAGGCTTTTATTGTGAGTCAATCAGCAAGGAGACAGGAGGCAATGCTCAAATATGTCTCTCCAAGCTAGGGGTGGAGGTTTCACAGGCAGAGAGTAACTATGGGATAGGAAGGAAAATACAACAAGGCGCGATCTGACTGGGGCAAGGAAAGAGGCAGTGCAAAGAGGCTTTTAAGTCCATACTGCAGTAAAAGGGGCATCCCTTGCTTCTCAGTTGAGTTCCTGTTCCTTGATCTGAGCACATAGGTTCTGCCTGTGGTTGACATTTTCGTTCTGGTCGACTCTGGAGTCATGAATCAGGCATACTTGGTTCATCTTGGAATGCTCAGGTTACATGACCTGCAACCTCGAGGGTCCATCACACTGAGCAACAACTCATAATTTTGTTACTAACAAAATTGAACCAATTTGAACTATTGAACTGGTTCTGAAATTACATGAACAGTGAGATTTTCTGGGCCAAACAAGAAAGCAAAGCAGAAAAATTACCCAATTTGCTATAGCTAAGCATTTGCCTTATTTGGGCATGATGTGATGAGACATTTGTTTTATTTGTGCATGTTCTAATGGCAGGTTTCTAGTTGTATAAACAATCAGCTGCTCAGCTGTTTATGCTTGATTAAGGCTTTTTTTTTTTAAGTTAGTTACAAAAAAAAGTTTCTCAGTTAAGTTTCAGTTTGCTTATATAAGAGCTCTGATTACAGAGACATCCTGGAAACTATTAAAGTAAATAAGAAATTTGCTTTAACAGTACATACAATGGAATATTATTTAGCCTTAAAAGAGAAGAAAACTCTGCCATTTGTGGCAACATAGAAGAACCTGGAAGACATGCTAAGTGAAATACATCAGACCCAGAAGGACAAATACTGCATGTATTTCCACCTATATGTGGAATCTAAAATAGTCAGAAGCACAGAGCAGCTCAGTGGCTGCCAGCGATTGGGGGGAGGGGAAAAGCAAGGTTTCAGTCAAAGGGTTCAAAGTTTTAGTTATGCAAGATAAATAATTCCTAGATCTACTATCCAGCATAGTGCTTACAGTAACAAAACTATTACAGACTTAAAATTAAAGGGCAGATCTTATGTTAAGTGCTCTTATTTCAAAAATAATAAAGTATATGGGAAGAAACTTTTGCTGGTGATGGATATGTTTATGGTGTTGATTGTGGTGATGGTTTCATGGATGCATACTCACTTCTAAACTCATCAAGTTGTATACCACGTACTAGACTCAGCCACAGACCCTCGGCCTCCCAAACCCATCTTGGAATCCTCAACCCTCTCCTAAAAATCATATCCAGCTAACCCACTCGGCATTCCAGAACCTATTCTTAGACCCCCCAATAATGCCTCAATCCCCCTGGATGTCCCCAACCCTTCCTGTCAAAGCCGCGCTGCGATATCTTGCCTTCCCAGACGCGTAACGCTCTAGGTCGTTGCCCGTCAGATCCCCATAGTATGCCTCTCGCCCCGACTCGTAACGGGCGCTGCAAGGCCCTATCTCGGGATCCAGAGGTCCTGCCTCATGCCCAGACGTCAGACCGTAGCCCGTGCGCAGTCTAGCGCACGATGGTGCCGATCTGAAGTCCTGCGCGTTCAGACCAGGCCTGGTCCTCAGCCGTTTGCCGGCGGCACCCCCACCCTCGTGTCAGGCCCCCCAGGCAGCTCCCCAAGCCCTGTCCATACCATTTCCGCCTCGCCTTTGTCTCAGTCCCCTCAGTGCCCCGAACCCGTCTCAGGCCCCCCATTCTCGCTTAAGTACCAGTCACAGTTCCCCAGCCCCTGAACCCCTTCCAACACCGCCACCGCCCCATTCTCCTCCCAGTCCTTTGTAGGGACCACGACTCCACAGCCCCACCCACAGAGAAGCACGAGACACATCGATGCAATCACACAAAGAGAGTTTATTTCTGGCTAGCCAGGGTCCAAGCCCCAGAGCACCAACGCAGTGGCCACTCTCGCAGGCAAGGACCCCGACCTGAATCGGGTGCCTTTTATCCCCCCACCAAAGGCCTGACAACGCACAAACTAATTACGCGCTGGCCATGAGCTGAACCTGAAGCGTATAATTTTCTTTGATTGCCCCGATCCCTGTGCTCCCACCTCCCTTCTTGCCTTCTTCAACAACCCAAGAGAAACCGGAAGGTAGTGAGTTAAACAGGAGTTGTAGCATGATTCCTAATTGCCTCACCCGTAACAAAATCACACAAGGGGGCGGAAAACTCTTTTCTTGCTGTGCCACTGAGGACGCGCGAAGGCCACGAGCGCCCCCGCGGCGTTTTTTCTCACGCGATGCCGCGACACCTCAACGCGACAGAAGCCACCGCGGTTGCTTCCGCCTGGGACCACCACTGGAGGCTTAAATCCCACTCCGCCCCCGCCAGCGCCATTGGAGCCGCGCTGGGCACCCGCCGTCGTCTTCCGCAGTCTCCGTCCCGGCGCTCGTCTCCAGCAGCTCCCTGAGCGCACCACCCAGCGAAGGCCCGGTCGCTCCGCACCCGCCATCCCAGCGTCTCGGCAGCCACAGCCGCGCCTATAGCTACTGTTAATATAACAATGTCATATAATATTGTCACAATAATTCAGGTCTCTGAGCATTACTAAAAAGCAGGGATAATAAAGGGAAAGGAAAACCACTGCTCTGTTTAACAATGTGAAATACTGACTTCACCGTGAGAGTAAGGTACCTTCCAAATGATGAGCCAGTTACAAAAACATATTTCTTTTATACAAATCTTTTCTTCTGAATTCGTTTCTTCTTGTTATGGGGTAATCTCACTTGCGAGCCACGTTAATGAGATTGCCTTGGGCATCAGGGGGGCAAAAAATCAGTACTCAAGATCTTAATTTAATCAACATTAATACTCAATATGAAATCCATAACAAGCAAAATATTAAAATTTAAATAAACATAGGTGCTGTACTGAGCTATGAAACCAGGAATGATGAGCTCCCACTATATACATTTTCTGTATTTTTTTTTTATCCTACTGCCCAGCCTCCGAGTAGCCTAGCTGGGACTCAGGCATGGGCCACCATGCCCGGCTTTTTTCTGTAATATTGTTTGCCAATGTAATTTCTGTTCTATTTTACACTAGAAGACCGGTCTCACTCTGCTCAGGTGGCGTTTGAACTCCTGAACCGCGATCGAGCAATCCGCCAGTCGCACTGCTAGGATTACAGCGCTAGAGCATCGCACCCAGCCGCTTATTTCTATGGCTTTTTTCCAAACAAATAAGTTTGGAAAATGCTGACACTAAAGTAGGGTATTTATCAGAAATTATTTTAAGTTTAAATATTTTATTTATATGACAAAAACAGAATTTGTTATAATTTTGCTTTCCTGACTTTAATGGAAGCAAATACATCAATAATAGTTTCAATATTTCCTTCTGTGCTTATCTTTTTAGTTAAGAGAATTACCATATTTGACAATTTCTCTTGACCAAATGATTAAATAGTTTTTAATCAACTCAGCTTGTTGAAATTTCTTTCATGGAATGCTACTGGGACTTAGGTTTAAAGCTGCCTTTTCTCTTATGGGTTTTTTTAATTTATTTATTTTTATTTTATATGGGGGGAGGTTAGGAGTGATGCCCCCCAATCTGCCCCCTCCGATTTTAACTTCCTTTACATAGACAGCACCACATCTTCAGCTGGCAACATCTTACCATTCCTACTCCCTTCCCAGCAACTTCCTCAGCCTCCCTCTACTGAGTTGCTTCTCCATCTCAGAAAATCTCTTAGGGAAATTTCAGAGCAGTTCCAGATAGTGTCTCTTTGCAATGTAGCCTACAACTGCTCCATATGAGGCATGCACCTTTCGCCCACTGTGTCAAGGCGTGCAGTTCTTCCCAAGTGCTGTCTTCCACTTTGCTGCCAAAAGTTTTTTCAGGCAGCTACTCACTTGTAGACTTTTTTCCAGGAGTGATTTAAACCATGGTTTACTGTACTCTTTTTATATTCCAGGGAGGCATATTAAGCTTTTGGAGCCCCTCTTCCTAAGCTTTTGATGAAAAGGAAGCATTTTTCCCAATCCATCTCCACGTGGATAGAAGAACATTGTGACAGCATTTCCACCACTTTTTCCCAAAGAACTTGTCTCTCTCATCTCAGAAATGCTTTGTTGATCCCTTAGCCTTGGCAATATATAACCTGAAAGGAGGTATGGGCCATTAGCTTTAAATAAGTTTTCAGCCACATCATTTGTAAGCCCTGCTTAGGGCATGCAGTACTTTGTTTATAATGTAAGGGGAGTTAGCTCTAATGATCTAGGAGATTTCATAAAACAGTGAGAGTCTCATTTTAACATCCCATTACACAAACATATTTGTAATTCACGTTTGTGAAGATGGCAAAGAGAGGCACTTAAAATGACCCATACTTCCTTGTAGACATTATACAACTTGAAATGCCAAAGTAACCCCTATACCTATCCTTCTACACTAAATGCATTTTAGAAATTATAATTGCAACAAAGCTCATTCATTGTCATGCTGGGGCATTACTACAAACTGAATTATTTAGACTTCAGGAGATATACCTCTATAGGGAGAAAAGGCTGGATTCTGGGACAATATCAAACCCAGAGCAAAAAAGATTTTTAGAGTATTCAGAGATGATGTTTTGTATTTCTGTGATCTCAGTTGTTATTTCTCCTTTTTCCTTTCTAACTGAGTTTATTAGAGTCCTTTCTTTTCTGTTTCTGATTAATCTAGCAAGAGAACTGTCAATTTTGTTTATCTTTTCAAAGAACAAACTTTTTGTTTCATTAATCTTCTGTATAATTCTTTTGTTCTCAATTCCATTTAGTTCTGCTCTGATCTTGGTTATTTCTTTTATTCTGCTGGGTTTGGGATTGGTTTGCTCTTTCTTTTCCAGTTTCTTGAGATGATCCATTAGATTATTGATTTGTGATCGTTCTGTCTTTTGGATGTGCATATTTAAGGCTATGAGTTGTCCTCTCAGGAATGCTTTTGCTGTATCCCACCAATTTTGATAACTTAGATCCCCATTGTCATGTAGTTCAAAGAATCTTTTGATTTCCATTTTTATCTTCTCCTTTGACTCAACTATCATTCAGCACTAGGTTGTTTAGATTCCATGACTTTGTGTATCATGCTCATGGATTGGTAGAATCAACATTGTTAACATGTCTATACTGCCCAAAGTGATTTACAGGAAATCAATAAGAGCAATAGACACCTACAGAATGGGGAGAAATGTTTGTATCCTGTATATGATAAAGGCTATACCGCCTCAAGCAATCAGCAAGAAAAAATTGAAATGCCATTAAATAAGTGGGCCCATAGATATGACGAACTTTTCATATGGACAGATATTATATGCCACAAATCTGAAAAATGCTCAACACTCAATGATCAGGGAATGAATCGAACAACTCGACAATGGAGCTATACGTATTCACTGAGATGGTCTTCTCAAAAGTCTAAGAACACCGAATGGTGGTGTGTGATGCGAGAGAAGAATGTTATAACTCGTTTGGAGATGTCGTAAAGATAGTACAAGCTCTGATGGAACGTATATATTAATTGGAAATACATCTAAAGAATGAAATAGACCGATAACCATTGTGATCCGACAATCCCACTGCTAGTATTTTATCTCAATAAGGGAAAAAAAGACTTTTATGAAATGTAGACACATTGTATACGATGTGTTATAGCGAAATTTACAATTGCCTAGATGTGAACACCAATTAG
>NC_033666.1:99945502-99975697 GCF_000165445.2 Microcebus murinus
CCACCCAAAGACGATCCAACCCAACCCCATTCAATCCCCCGCATGCTGCCCGGCGCGCGCCTCACTCCCCACACCTGACACCCCCCACCCCTCAGGAGCATTCCCCTCTGTACGGAGAATAAAGGCGGATTCTGGGCAATATCAAACAGAGCAAAAAAGATTTTTAGAGTAATTCAGAGATGATTTTTGTCTTTCTTGTGATCTCAGTTGTTATTTCCTTTTTCCTTCTTAACTGAGCTTTATTAAGCCTTCTCTTTCTGTTTCTATAATCAAGCAAGAGACGGCCCTCTTTTGTTATCTCTCTTCAAAGACCAAACTTTTGGTTCCATTATCTTCTGTATCTAATCTTTTGTTCACATCTCCATTTAGCTCTGCTCCTGATCTCTCGTTATTTCTCTCTCATTCTGCGGTAGGGCATCTCGGTTTGCTCTTCCTTTCCAGTTCTTGAAACGATCCATATAGAATTAAAACTCTGACCTCTGTATCTTTCTGTCTTTGGCAGTGCACTATTTAAGGCTATGAGTTTTCCTCTCAGGATAGCTTTTGCCTGTATCCCCCCAAGTTTTGATACTACAGATACCCCATGTTATGTAGTGCAAACGAATCTTTCTGGATTCATTTATCTCTCCTTTGCACTCAAAACTATCATTCAGCACTAGGCTTGTCTTAGATTCCATGACTTTGTTCATCATGCTGCAATGGACTTTGTAGCACAACATTGTTAACGTCTTATACCTGCCCAAAGTGATTTACAGATTCGTGCAATCCCATTAACATACTAATGCAATTTTTTGCAGAGCTAGAAAAAATAATTCTGTGCTTCATATCGAACCAGAAAAGACACCAAATCTTATATAATAGGAACAAATTGGGAGGTATCACTTTATCAGACTTCAAGCTATAGCTACAAGCAAAGTAACTAAACAAGCAATGTACTTGGCAGAAAAACAGAGACAGAGTCTATGCTAAACAAAGAGATATATCTAATGGATAAGACGAGAACCCAGATAGCAACATCTCATCCCTTGCATTGATCTTACAAAGCAGACAAACACATACACTGGGGAAAAGACTTTATTACATAAATGCTGGGAAAATTGATAGCCACATGAAGACACCTGAAACGATCTCACTCTCACCACTCACAAAAATTAATTCACAATGAATAACAGACTTAAACCTAAGGCATGAAACACTATAAGCATTCTGGAAAAAATTTTTAGAAAAACCCTTCTAGATAGGCCTACGCAAAGAATTTATGAAGAAAACCCCAAAAGCAATCACAGCAACAAGAAAAATAAATAAATGAGACCTGGTCAAATTAAAAAGTTTCTTCACAGACAAGAAAACAATCAATAGAGCAAATAGACAACCTACAGAATGGGAGAAAATGTTTGTATGCTGTACATCTGATAAAGGGCTGATTACCAGCACTCAAGCAAATCAGCAAGAAAAAAATTGAACAATTCCATTAAAAAGTGGGCAATAGATATGAACAGAAACTTTTCAAATGAAGATAGACTAATGGCCAACAAACTCATGAAAAAATGCTCAACACCTCTAATCATCAGGGAAATGCAAATCAAAACCACAATGAGCTATCACCTAATTCCACTGAGAATGGCTCTTCTCAAAAAGTCCTAAAACAACCGATGGTGGTGTGGATGCAGAGAGAAAGGACGTTTATACACTGTTGGTGAACTGTAAAATAGTACAACCTCTGTGGAACGTATAATATTATGGAAATACCTTAAAGAACTAAAAGTAGACCTACCATTTGATCCAACAATCCCACTGCTAGCTATTTATCCAAAGGAAAAAAAAAGACATTTTATGAAAAAGACACTTGTACTCGATGTTTATAGCAGCACAATTTACAATTGCCTAGATGTGAAACAACAAGTACATTCAGTTTGGCAATCCCCATTAAAATACTATGTTCTCATCAATACATGAGTGGGTTAATAAAATGTGGTATTTGGATACCATAGAGTACTACTCAGCCATTAAAAAAATGATGATCTAGTATCTTTTATAACAACTTGGATGGAACTGGAGTCCATTCTTCTAGGGGAAGTATTACAAGAATGGAAAAACAAAGCACACATGTACTCAGTACTAAATTAGAACTAATCATCAATACTTATGTACACATATGGAAGTAAAACTCAATGGAAATTAAGTAGGTGGGAGTGGGAGACGGGGATGGGTAAATTCATACCTAATGGGTACAATGCACACTCTCTGGGTGAAGGGCACACTTTAACTTTGACTCAAACTGCACAAAAGCAAATTATGTAACCAAAACATGTGTACCCATATAATAAAAATATTATTCTAAAATATATGTATATATAAAGAAAGATTAAAATAATGCCAATTATATCACAAGACAAAAGAAAAACAAAGAACCTGTATGGTATATGAACTTTCAGAATTATCTACAGGCCATTTTTGGTGATCAAATTGAGATTTGTGTCTTCTGAAAATTTTCCAGGATCCCTTAGATTCTATATTCTAAAGGAACTTGCGGGATCCTCTACCAGTCCATAAGAATCCCAGTTGGACCACAGAGACCATCTGCTTTGCAAATCCAGTCACTTCTAGTACCAGAACTGCAAATCCAGTTGTTTACACAACTCAAAAATAATAATAATAAAAAAAAAAACCAAATGAGACACAGGGCTCAAAGATAGATGATGCTGAGCTTTTAATATGAGTTTAAAAACAACACATGAGAGAGTAATATTTTAGCTGGGAAAAATAAGCTCAATGATGCCTCCTTCTGAATCCATTTCTTCATCCAGTATCTAGGGGGGAAAAAAACAGAGAAGGAAATAATTCAACCAAAGGTTGAAAACTGATGTCTAAGTGTGAGATAGGGTGGGATTTATGCTTTCTTATCCTTAGAGAAGAAATGGGAGCAGTAGGGAATAAAGGAGAGGATATGGCCTGGTTGCTTAGTGAGAAACAGTCTTGGTTGGAATGTTATCCACGGCTTTCATGCAGTGGTTGCATTTGTCCTGCGGATCCCCGTAGTCTCAGTGCCTGACATAGTATAGGCATTCAAGGAACATTAGATGATGTGCTCACTTTGGTAGCACATATACTAAATTAAACATTAGTTGAATGAATAAGTAAATGAAATCAGGTGGCATATATACAGAATTTATTCTGAGATGACATGCTCTTTTATATACCATGGAGAACGTGGCATACGATACACCATACTAACTATAAATTTGATACTAAAGTTATAATGGATACAAAGTATGAGGCTGGGTTGGAAGAATATAAGATGAAAGATACAGGCCGGGTGCGGTGGCTCACGCCTGTAATCCTAGCACTTTTTTTTTTTTTTTTTTTTTGCACTCTGGGAAGGCCAAGGCTGGCGGATTGCTCAAGGTCAGGAGGCTCGAAACCAGCTGAGTAAGAGCGAGACCCGTCTCTACCATAAATACGAAAGAAATTAATTGGCAGACTAATATCATATACGACAAAAATTAGTCGGCCATCCGTGGCACATGGCCTGCTAGTCCCAGCTACTCGGGAGGTTGAGGCAGCAGGTATCGCTCTGAGCCAGGAAGTTTTTGAGGTTGCTGTTCGAAGCTCAGGCTCGATGTCATGGCAGCTCCACTCTTAGCCTGGGCAACAAAGCGAGATTCTGTCTCAAAAAAAAAAAAAAAAAAAGATACAGAGAGGATTTTAAGATAAGAGAGTCAGGGAAATGAAGAGGGGGTCATGTAACCAATACTTACTTAGGCCTCGGATTGTGGAGATGAATCAAAAATGTCGGGTTAAAACATAATGGGATGCATGCATGTCAGGCCACAACTAAAGGTATCACAGCACTTCATAGCAGTTTTGCAGTCATAATCATTTGTACAACGGTGGATCACTCTTTTATTACAATTGGTGGAAATTTTAGACTGTTGCTTAGAGGGCTGTTTGCCAAGAAGGAGCCTAGATTTGGTTTGACGTGAGTCTTGATTGCTACTCTGTTGCTTTTTCTCCGAAGATTGTATAAATCCAGGACACATTCCTGGCTTCTCCTCATCTATGAAAGAAAAAAGGAACGGTGAAACTTTTTACCTTCTTTGTATTTCTATAAAGATTTGATTTTTTCCCATAATATGTCTATAATCTCCTTATTTATGCTCTTCAATTAGTTGATTTCTCTCTTTAAAATGTCTTAAAAGCATCATAAAACACTACCAAGTATATTTTTAAGGTATAATTATAAACTGGCTGTTAGACCAGGTCATACCTACTTACTATAATAGTTTGGTGTATATGATACATGATAAATATGGAATAAATATATAGTTGGAATATATATTTGGAATATTTATGTGCACATTTGGAAAATATTAATATATGTTCAGAATATATATTTAGAATATAAAGTATATGTACATGTGGAATACATGCATTTGAAATAAGTGGGAGGGCAAGAAATTACTTATACAATAAGGAAATATGTTTAAACTAATATTTATTCATTTTAATGGAATCTTGTTACTGTTCTATATGAAATTAACAAAATATTTTGTACACATATGCATTTTTTAATCACCAGAAGTATTCAAATATAAGCTTACTTGAAATATGGTATAGGAAATCTAAATTGTGTGGATGATCAACAGATGTATTACCTTTAATTCATCCATTTACTCCCATTTAGTCACTAATTTCTTATTTAAAATATTTATTAATAAATATTTATTGAGTGCCAATACTGTCTATGTCAGAGTTAACACTGTAGACACAGCAGTGAGCAGAATAAAACAAAAAGTCTTCTCTTTCACAGAGTGGGCAAAATAGATAATAAGGATATATTAGTAAATTTGTAGTATATTAGACAAAGACTACTGCTAAAGAGAATAATTAAATCAATGGAGAGCCCTAAGAATTTCTTGCAGTCCTAAAGGCCTCTAATTCTTTAACCCTGGCAATATGAACATTAATCTACGTAAGTCAGTTGTTTTCTGGAGTTTTGCACACTATACATCTTATCTATTCACACTTACTGCCATTTAAGAAGCACTTGAATAAACATTTACCAAGGCCAACAGAAATAGTGTTCCTCCTTTACATGAGGTTAATTAGGTTATAAATTTTTATTTAAATGTAAGTGAATATTATCAGTAATTAATGATTTGCAGGAAGCATTACAAACTTTCATAATAATTCTATGGCACTTTGACACTATAAATAGTTTAACATGTGAATATACTAATTCCTGTTGTTCATTATACCATAGAAAACAATGGACATAAAAAGTAAAAATACAAAAAAATATGGAAATTAAACAAATGAAACTTACTTGGTTGTCCGAGTTGACTTTCTAAAGGAGAGCAAAGGAAAAATAGAATTATAAAATCAAACAATTATTAAATTAAACCTAAAATTTGCTTTCCCTTTTCTCTATTACCTTTATTTTCTTGTGAGAAGAGAATAACAGAATTGGAGAATCTAAAGTTTGAGAGCAGCTTGCGATCTTTTTTACAAAAGTGCTATACTTATTACAAGGTTTTCTTTCATCAGTCTGTTTAATTCTAGAAAAAATATGATAAAATGTCCCACATAGCTCATTCTGCCATGACATGTTCCTTCACTGAGTTTGTGCAATCTTCTCGACTATCCCGTATAATTGCTCTTTAATTGCTTGTCAGGTGACAGTGATGTCTCTTACCTGCCTGTCCCTTGTTCCATCTTTCTTGTATGTTCCTGGTTGTGATTTCAGATGACACATATTTTTCATTACTTTTGCCTATTTCGCAATGTACTCAGTAACTAATTTCAAATGAAAGTACATCTCTGCTCTTTCAATAAACATAACCTTTTTTTTTTACTTCTCATTTTTTTAATTTTTCATATTCTACTGTATTATCTTTTCTGGCAGGCATGGCTAGTCCAAGTTCTCTTCCACTTTTTCTGTGCTAGCAGGACTCTTATTTTATTGGGGGAGCAATGTCCGGAGTGGTTCTCAACTGAGAGCATTTCAGAAATCTTTGCCAGCTGGTGTAGCTGTCACAGTACTGGAGCGCCCTGCCAATATTTGGTGAGTGGGTCAGGGCCACTTAGTGTCCTGCAATCAGTGGGGCAGCCCCCAAACAAAGATGAAGGAACAACAATATAGGAGCCTGCTTACCTCCAGACTTCCTGCTATATGAAAAAATGAAACTGCTATTTGTTTGAGCTACACTTGGTCAAGAACTCTATTAGATATAACTGAACATATTTTTCAACCGATAGCCCTCCAATCATGAACATCTGTCCTCTATTTCATCTCGTTCACCAGATAATGCAATCGATCTCATGTTGCATGTAAGGAAACAGATACCAGAAGAAAAGAGATGGCCAGGATCTCACCTTGCCCTTGCTGATCCTGGTCTTGCCAAACACCTGGGGAAGTAGAGAATACAATGTAGAGTAAGTACTTTCTCACTGCCTAGTCATCTTCCTTTTAGCAAATCCTAAAGCAACTTGATAATGTGTCCCCTTCACTCTCAAGCAATGACTACACCAAGTGATTGGAGCACACAGGAGGTCTCCTCTGTTTACAACACTAAAGCTGCATGTCATATATCTTCCCAGTGAATATATAGCATAGAATAAATAGTCTAGCATGATAGAAATATTCTGTTGTGCTATTGATTTTTCATTGTTTAATAGGGAATATTATTTCATCAACTATTCCATGGATGTATAAGGCAGAATAGATTCTTCTTCATCATGGTCCCAATCCCACACTTATGGGTCTAAAGAAATAGAATAAGAGTTTAAAAAAAAAAGAAAAACTTTTACTTTGGGAATGATTTTAGATTTCAGAGCAGTTGCAAAGATAGTACAGAATGTGCCTGTATACCTTTCACCTTCTCCAGATAACTGCCCTCGGCAGTGACCCTCTGACATGTGGGTACAAAAGGTTGGCCTCCTTGCCCCAGATGAAACTAACTCTATGGAACAATTTATGCCCCAGACTTCAGTCTGTGGTTAGACTAACCTAGTTTCCATGTGAGACCATGTTTTTGCTTAGATTTATACCTTGCCCTACCCTGCTTCCTGAACTCTCCCCTATGGGAGAACTCTCAATAAATATTTTGAAGAACATTCCCATTTCAAGCTTGGCTTCTGAAGACTCTGACCTAACACAGTCCATCACTTTGAGTTCTTTTCCTCTTCCTAACTCCTTCCCATCTCCACACGTAGGATCCAAGCCCCCTACACTCTCTATGCAACAGCAGAATCTAAAGGGGCAGAAAAAGAGGCTACACACCCATGGGGATCAAAGACAAGAAAAGACATAGGGGGCAGTGGATAAGCTAAAAAGGATAGGAGGATTGGCCTGAGAAAGGATTCAGAGGGGAAGCTCTCTGCTCTCTGTATCGTTTGTTCTCAGTATCAGGGACTGAACCCCTAAGCCTTGGAGGGAACTCACTCCCAAGGCCCACCACCTTATGAAATCAGTATTGGCTAGACCAGGGGTCCTCAGACTTTTTAAACAGGGGGCCAGTTCACTGACCCTCAGACCGTTGGAGGGCCAGACTATAGCTTAAAAAAATACTATGAACAAATTCCTATGAACACTGCACATATCTTATTTTGAAGTAAAAAAACAAATGGGCAAAAACACCCGCATGTGGCCCTCGGGCCGTAGTTTGAGGATGGCTAACTAGACTGTGTTCCTTGAACTTGACATAAAAGTTGATAGAATATCTGGGCTTCTGTACATAAGACAGACATTTTGGTGGCAAAATTTTGGAGGATGCAACTGTATAAGGAAGGGGCTGAGGAAGAAGAACTAATCAAATACACTAAATAAAAACAACCTAACAGATAAGAAATCAAATACACTAAATAAAAACAACCTAACAGATAAGAACAGATTTAGAGAGAGTAAGTCCACCAAACCATAATAGAAAAGCATTTCCAAAGGAGGAGGACACACAACAGTGCCAACTGCAAGCTCATCTTGACACTCATTGCATTCACTGAAAACCTTGATAGCTAGTTTTAATCGAGAGTCGGCACTGGAGAACAGACTGCTGTTTGAAAAGTAGTTACTAAGTGGATTCTACAAATGAAGGATATTTTGTCAAGAAGTTAGATAGTGAGTTGATAGCTAGCTAGGTTTAGGGTTAGGTAGAATTAGTTTTTCTTTTTAGATAAAGGAAGGTCTGATTAGAGGTAAAGGGCAGTTGCCCAGGGAAGTAGTCAAACTAGATGTGAATCAGGGAAAATCAAATATCAAACTAGATGTGAATCAGGGAAAATCAAATATGTACACAACCAAGCATCCTTGAAGGACAGAACTTACAATAATTTGAGCTTGCTTTCATTATACTGTGGTTATGCATCTAGATGTATTAAGTTTTATTATGTCATGTGTGATGCTAGGCTGCCACGTGGTGGTGATTGTAGATATAGCTTCTATTCTACCCACTTCATACATCATCCTTTTTCTTGATATCAATTGCAACCATTTTCATGATCCTTTTATTTTGTTGTCAACATGGCTTCTTAAGTCTCTTTTTTTGAGTAACATATAACACTGAAAGAAAATATACAACCGAATATACAATGCAAATTACAAAAAGGAATAGTAGGTAAAGTAACAAGAATCAAAAAATCGGTTATAAAACCTAAATACATGATTTTAAAACTTAGCTGAAAACTTTGAAATGACACTTGAGGTTAAGTTATAAAATATATTAACTTTTAAATTATGTTTTGTATTATTTCTATGTGAAAAAATGGTATAACTTTTTAAAATAAGGAAATTCATAAGGATAGAGAAGTGCAAATGATATGTTTAGAAAAGTTACTAATCTTTTCTCAAGCACTAATTTTTCATATTCATTCTAGTAACACAACATGTAATAACTGCAAACCTAACTATGAAAAAGCCATACGATTAAGTATACTTCATTTTTGCTCACTTAATCTGACTTCTTTAATCTCTTTCTATTTGATTCTAACAACTTAGTCATTGTATTAATCCTACAGGTCCATGTAATATGTATAATTTGTATTACATAGTCTATCAGTAAAATGTTGAATTTAGTATTTCTTTTACATACTACCTTACTAAGTATATATGAGCCTTCCTTTCCCATGAAGATTGTTTCCTAAGGGCAATAAGTCACATCACATATTTCTTTTGTATCCTCTACATAATAGATATTCAATAAACACACACTTAATTTAAAATGAATAGATTAAAGGAGATTATCTCTAAAATTCTATAGAAAAAATGCCTCTTTGACCAATGTAATTATTTAAGATTCTAAAAATTTATTTTATTGACCAAAGTGACAAATGTATTCATAGAAATTGTCCTTTGATTAATTCAATTAACTATTAGATTCTATTCAAAATAAGCCAAATGTCTCCCTAAAATTTCAATACTACATGACTAAAGTAATACAGCAGGCCAGGCTTGGTGGCTCACGCCCATAATCCTAGCACTTTGGGAGGCCGAGGTGGGCGGATTGCTCAAGGTCAGGAGTTCGAAATCAGCCTGAGCGAGACCCCGTCTCTACTAAAAATAGAAAGAAATTAATTGACCAACTAAAAATATATATACAAAAAATTAGCCAGGCATGGTGGCACATGCCTGTAGTCCCAGCTACTTGGGAGGCTGAGGCAGGAGGATTGCTTGAGCCCAGGAGTTTGAGGTTGCTGTGAGCTAGGCTGACGCCACGGCACTCACTCTAGCCTGGGAACAAAGTGAGACTCTGTCTCAAAAAAAAAAAAGTAATACAGCAAGACACTTGGGAAGGGTAAGAGAAATTTTAGAAATATTAATGTGCATTGGCTGTTAATCTGTACTATTGATTAAAATTGTACTATTTTTTTATTTCAGCATATTACTGAGGTACAAATGTTTAGGTTACATATATTGCCTTTGCCCCGCCCAAGTCAGAGCTTCAAACATGTCCATGTCCATCCCCCAGATGGTGCACACCACACCCATTAGGTGTGAATATACCCATCCCCTCCCCATCTCTCCCACCTGCCCAACACCAGATGACTGTTGCCACTATATGTGTACATAAGTATTGATCAGTTTATACCAATTTGCTGGTGAGTACATGTGGTGCTTGTTTTTCCATTCTTGTGATACTGCACTTAGTAGAATGGGCTCCAGCTCTATGCAGGATAATACAAGAGATGCTAGATTATGAGAATGGCTTTTATCAAAAAGTCTCTAAACAATAAATGTTGGCATGGATGCAGAGAGATAGGAACACTCATACACTGCCGATGGGACTGCAAACTAGTACAACCTCTGTGGAAAGTAATCCAGAGAAACCTCAAAGAGCTACAAGTAGAACTACCATTTGACCCAGCAATCCCATTACTGGGCATCTACCCAAAGGAAAAAAAGACATTCTAGAAAGACATCTGCACTAGAATGTTTATAGCATCAAAATAGTACCATTAATTAGAGAATTCCCACCACACAAAAAAAGTGCCTAAGTATGTTAAATATGTCAAGCTTTTGAGGCTTGTCATAAATGATTGCTTTGTTTTTCTAAGTCATCAAAATGCATATAAATTATCTAGATTGCATAACAGTCTTCCATGTCTATCATGGTACAATTTAATATGCTATCCTGCCCAACCCTTCCTTTCCTACCCTCAAAAAAGGCCATATGATGCATTGCACACTCTCTGGGGAAACTGATCTTTAAATTTTGAGACAGTATAAGGAAAATCTGGTTGGTATCTCACAAATGAGCAGACACCATTTTTTATTCTGTATATTTAGAATGAAGTCATGAAAAAACTTTATAAAGACATCTTTGATCATTCCAAAAAAAAATAGTACCATTAATTAAAAAAAATTGACATCCTACATAATTGATAGAGAAATCAATAGACTTAAAGGACAAACATGAAATTATGGTTTAACAAATTATCTAAGGTGAATTGCTATGTTGGAATTGGGGTTGATATCTTAATCTACTTCTGCTACCTCTTGTTTTCTATGCTCTAGGAATAGAAAAACATGACTGAGGAAAGACAGTCTAGTTACTAACATGTCCACTCACCAAAACTTTGCCATACCAGCCATCATATCAGATTTACCTTGGGCTTGAAGGTCTTGCTGGGCTGTGCTCAAAGCCAGCAGGGTAGCTAAAAGAAAGAAGGAAAACATCTTTAAGTCAAAGTTTTACCCCCTTCTCTTCTGGAGAAATTTGGCTATCTCATTTATATAGCTCACAGAGAACAATTACAGCATTGCTGCTAACAGGAACACCCTCCCAAGTCTTTTATCGGATGAGATTGCTTTAACTGGAACATTTCCTCTTTAGGACTTATCACCGATTTCATTGTGCTCTGTTATTGGCCTCTGCTGTCTTACTTAACTGTGATGAGAATACAAACAACGGAAGATTAAGATAACACAAACGTAATCACTTGATGATATGGAAACTATTTCAGGGAAGGATCTAGGAAGAACTTTCTGGTTTGTCAGTGGAGGAAAACAAAATCACTAAGGAGAACCACAGAGAGTCTATAATGGAGAGACTCACATTATTGTATGGTATCTAATTTAAGATTTAATTTAGTTCATAGAAAATTGATTTTAAAAAAAAAGTGAAGATTTATGACACGTTATGCATTCCCTCAGCAAAAATGTTGAAGTTGTGGAAAGGGTCCAGGAGTGGGGGGTGATGGGTGGCATTTTTTACAGCACCTTGGAAGGGAAATTAAGACAAATTAGTTTCAATGGAAGGGAATTCGGGAGTAAAAAGAAAAACTTGACTTTCTTGCAAACACATGAAAAGTGAAATCCAATGATTTCTATGAATTCAGGACTTGGCTCTTCCATTTATTATCTCTTTGAACTTCAGCATTAAAACTTAGAGAATTGAAATAAATGCTCACTAAAGACTTATCTTTATCTCACATGCTGGGTGTCTGAACAAAATTTCTAAAGATAGAAACTTTATCAATTCTCAATGAAAAATTGCCCCTCAAAAAAGACCATTGTACTCTTCACTTTACAAGGGTATATAAAAAAAGAATAAAGTAATAAAGTATAATTATTTAATTTTTTTAAAAAGACCATTGTATAGGCATTAGAAAAATGCTTGATTGAGAGAATACAACTAGAAAGGAAAAACTGCTGGGCATGGTGGCTCACGCCTGTGATCCTAGCACTCTGAGAGGCTGAAGCAGGAGGATTGCTTGAGGTCAGGAGTTCGAGACCAGCCTGAGCAAGAGTGAGACACCCGTCTTTACTAAAAATAGAAAAAATTAGCCGGGCATGGTGGTACACACCTGTAGTCCAAGCTACTCAGGAGGCTGAGGCAGGAGTATCACTTGAGCCCAGGAGTTTCAGGTTGCTGTGAGCTAGGATGACGCCATGGCACTCTAGCCCAGGCAACAGAGTGAGACTCAAAAGAAAAGAAAAGAAAAGAAAAGAGAAGAGAAGAGAAGAGAAGAGAAGAGAAGAGAAGAGAAGAGAAAAGAAAAGAAAAGAAAAGAAAAGAAAAACTTTCCCTTTGATCCAAATAATAGAATACAAGAGTTAAGTGTTTATGTTCTGAAGTCAGATGTAGTTTCAAAGTCTGCCTTCATCATTTACTAGTTGTGTAATGTTTACAAACTAGTTAACCTCTCTAAGCTGCATTCTCTTCATCTGTAAAAAAGAAAAAGTAACAATTAACTCATAGAATTTTTGTGATAAATAATATTACATGTATAAAGTGCTTATCTTGGCACATCATAAATGTTCCATAAATACTAGTGATAATGAAGATGATAATAATGATATGGATATTCCTTAGGATACATGCGTTTCTTCTTTTGTGTATTTACCGCAGGATGAAACAGACATACTGACAGCATGTAATTAGTATACAAGGGGTGTGGGGCAAGTTGGTCAGACAGCCAAGCAGAAGGTTAAAACCAGAGACAGGCTCCAAGGCAGTGGGGACAGTGTCTTTGGAATGGAGGAGGGAGACACTGGCAGAAAAGAACCAGAGCTATTGCAGAGAGAAGGTAATGTTGCCACCAAAAGGCTTTTTATTTCTAACTTTTATACAAGGAATAAGGGCAGAAATTAGAAGATAAGTAGAATAGTCAGTGTCAAGGAGAGAGTTAAGAGCAGTGTAGTATTAAGAAGTGAGAGATTATGGTGGAACATAGCAGCACACTGCAGGAATGGCAGGGTAGGTGCAGGGCGCAGTGACCAGATGAACATTGTGCTGTTTTTAGAAATAACACAAAAGTAGTCTTAAGAGTGAACAGAGCACCAGATATTATAAACATAGACTAATTTCACATAGTGGTTCCACTACTGTCTTCTGTTAAGTCCCGTATTCTTATATTAATGTGTTCCTTGGGTGAATTTCTACAAATATATTATAGCTTTATCCGAATATCTACTTTTTTGAATTTCTTTACTATTCCGAATAGTATATTTATTGACCATTTACACGAGGCATGATTTTGGCTAAGCAAAAGTAATCCCTACACTAAGTAATCCCTACACTCATTCCCTACAAGAAATTTCATAAGTATGTACTATTATTATTCCCATTTTGCAAGTGAGGACGCTAATGCCTCTTCAAGGTCACACAACTAATGATCAGCGAGATTCATACTCAGGCAGTCTGATTTCAAAGCCCCCAGCATCTTAGCCCTGATTTTGGTTATGATTGAGCATTTGAATTAATTAATACTGGGTATAAAACAAGCTAGAAAGAGAGAAAAAGGAAAGAAAACTTGTATTTATTAAACAATTGCTATGTTGAGATAGCAAGGCACTACTCCTCATTTAGTCCTTGTATAATAAAAAACATGTAAGATGGGTGAAGTGTTCCCCATTTTTTTTCTTTTTATTTCATCATATTACGGAGGTACAAATATTGTTAAGGTTACATATATTGCCCCTGCCACCCCTCCCCGCTGCCATGTCAGAGCTTCAAGCGAGTCCATCCTCCAGGTGGTGCGCATCGCACTCATTATGTAAGTATACACCCATCCCCTCCTCCCCCCTCCTGTGTTCCCCATTTAACAGGTGAGAAAATGGAAACTCAGCAAGGTTAGTTGCCCAAGTTTAAATGTTAACACACACTATGATAATGGGACACCATCCAAAATATCTGTGGCTTATTAAACTCCTTTCTCTTCCTGCTGAAGTTTTTATAGTTTTCCTGAGAAATAATTCAGACAACACTCCTCCTCACTTTTCTGAATGAAAATACTAAGTAACCAGACTGTGGTTCTTTGGCCTGATTCACACAATTTGAAGAGTATTAGAATTTCAGTTTAGAAAATTTTAAAAGCTGTATTCTTCAAAGCAGTATAAAGACAATAAGAAAACCAGTAGTAGAAGCTGGGGAAACCATCAGCTCACCTTGGCACTGTGTGTTTCCAAAACCAACATTAAATGCCTTTAACTACGAGAGGAGAGCTAGATTCTACGTGGATTTTCATGAGTACTGGAATCTTCCATTTCAAATCTGAATCCTCAAAGGGCCAATTCCTGAAATGTTACTTCTTCTTCAAGGGCTCCATCTAGTGGTGCGAATTTGAGAAAGCGCAACATGATATTCATGGGTAACCAAACATGGTCTTCTAAACTGACATCTACCATTTGTGCTGTCTTTACAAAATAGTATTGTTTCTAGGGTATATGCAAAAATGTACCTATGGTATAATTAAGATTATCTCTCGGCCGGGCGCTGTGGCTCACGCCTGTAATCCTAGCTCTTGGGAGGCCGAGGCGGGCGGATTGCTCAAGGTCAGGAGTTCAAAACCAGCAGACCATACTACTTAGCTTTTTGAAAGAATACGCCATCATTTCTCTCGTATTACTGCCCACCAGTCAATCCACGATAGATCTCTATCTCCACCACCAGTGACAAATACAAAATCCTCTCTTTCACGAAGTGGGCAAAATAGATTATTAATCTTAGCCACTTGTTTATTCACCATATACACTTTATACCACCATAAGTTAAATTATTTAGTATATGATGTCATTTTATAGCATCAATTGATATGCAAAGACTGTACGACATAATTAAATCATGAGAGCTAAAATTCTTGCAGTCTAAAGGTCTAATCTTAACCCTGGCAATATGAACATACTACGTAATCAGTTTTTTTGAGTTTGCACACTATACATTATCAAATATGATTCAAGACGCAACTTGAAATAATACATTTACCAAGTCAACAGAAATAGTGTTCCTCCTTTACATGAGGTTTAATTGCAGCAATAACACAATAAAGAAGTTAAGCTCCATGACACATGGAAATAATAATTGATCTATAGTGATGGTATTATACACTCAATCTAAGCAAACTGATTAAAGTGCAGATAAAGCATTTATTACAAAACCATTTGTCATAATATAATGTCGTATCTTGAGAACTACATAATTTTGACACTATTTTAAATAGAATGGTTAAACTATGGATGATGAGTTGAAAAACTGAAATATACTAAACTCTAACAATGCACCCGCCTGTTCACACACATGTAATACTCCAATACCCAATCACATTATCAGACCATAAATCAGTAATCACACCATTCCAAGCAACAACTATAGGCGAAACCATTTGAGGAGACAATATTTAACAAAATCGTACTTGATTGGTTTCCACGCTTATGCTAACTTATATACGAATATAGTGATGAGCAAAGGTAAACAAATATAAGAAGATATTTCTTTTATTAGGTCAATAATCACAAACAAATTTATGCTCAATGTCTAAAATCTAAGACTTCCCTATTCCACTATGACCGCTATTATGCCTCATCTAGGGCAGGAAAGGAGAAAAACACAGAATTTATGAAGGATCTACAGTTTGAGTAGCTCAGACTGTACCAGACTTTGTCATTTAAAACTAGCCATACGCCCATCTTACTTAAAATATACAAGGAAGTATATCAATCAAATTTCGATTTGGGTTCACGGGGCTTGTATCCAGCTACTCATCTGCTCAATCAGGCATGAAAGAAGTAGAGCCAAGATTGATAAGAAGTATCTAGTGCAGACAGGCTTGACATCCACCGTCTCATATCCTTGCCTAGCGTGACATGTTCTCTCTAACTGTCACATGCAAAGTCAATACTTGCAACTCTTCTAAAGAACTATAATCATGTACATAAAAATATTGCTGTCTTTCAATTGGCTCTATTTCAGGTCTGAACAGTGATCCTCTGTCACCTGCCTGCCTTAGTTTCCTCTTCTTGTATGTTCCTGTTCATGATTCTTCATGCACATAAACACTTATCTTTGTGCTCAATATCACTTTTGCCCATTCGCAAATATGTTTAACATCCAATGGCGACTGTTGCCACCACTGTCCCTCAATTGTCAATACCAAGTTAGCCCATCTCGCTTGCTGGTCATATAAATTACACACAGAATTATACCCTTATCTTTTTACCATATATCTACATCATAATGTAATTTATATTTTTCAATATTCTATAGCTGAGTAATTAGTAATTCTTATTCTGGCAGGCACGGCAAGTCCAAATGAAATCCAATTCAACTCCATTATAATTCTGAATGCTAAACAGCAGGACTCGTTGTATATTTTTATCATATATTCGCGTAAAATGAATCCTGCCTTCCAGTAAGTGTGGGAGTGTTCTTATCAGAAGACTATCCATGGCACCAGTGCAAGACATCGATCAACTCAGAGAAGGGAAACAATGGTCAGAAATACAATTTCCTTGCGCAGCCTGTAGAATCATGTCACAAGTACTGGGACACCGCAGAAATGGCGAACCAATATTTCGGTAGAGTGGTCAGGCCACTAGGTTCCTGCAGAGTTCAGTCGAGCAGATAACCCTACTAATAAATAGAAGTGTGCTAATAAGGAGAGGCCCATATTCTAAATAACCATATCCCTTACTTTTAGATCAACTATAACCATGATTACACAACCTATTTAACTAGCTATATCAAGTTTTCAGAGCTACTTCTAGCTTTAAAGAACTCTGATCTAGATAAAATACACTCGAGATCATAAATATTTGTAATATACTCAACATGACCCCACCTTCCCAATATCATATGAATCTATGCGTACTACTATTGAAATCCATATTCCACGATTCACATTGGAGTACAGAATCATTAAAAAGAAAACTTAGATAAACGTGTGTCTGGAACTATACATCATATCATGTTCCTATGTAGGAAATGACAGGAATATATGGCAAATTACACATTAGTATAGGTGAGAGAATATAAGAAATGTACACAAGTGATCACTACCCACCACTGTTGCTTAGAGTACCTGTCTCTAGACCAAACAACCAGTGTATCGAATACGATAAGAGAGATGTTCATAATGCCACGTTAGTAAGAAAATATTATCTTTCTAATTGGAAACAACAACAAACAATGTCAGAAACTCACGGCCCGAGGTTCATCCTCGTCATGTATATCAGTATCCCAATCCTAAAGCAACGAATGAAATATAGTCTCCCATGGCACACGAACAGACAGTCGATTGTGAAACCAAGCAAAAAACCTACTCTACGAGCCTAATGAACATCCAAGCAGAGACGAGCATAATAAGGGACCAAGGAAACAAGGTCAGAAGACAGAAAAAATGAAACCCTGTAACTAGGAGGCCCATCATGTGTCGCCTCTGTTTTAAACGACTACAATGAAGAACCAGACGATGTTTGGCATCCAGAGAGATCACTAACCACTCAGTAGAATATATAGTGGCAAATTGAGAGAGAATTCTGAAGAATATCTAGCGAGTACAAACACAATAGGCATTTTATGTCGCGTATTATTGATATTATATCTACATTTGTTTATAGTAGGATCCTATTTATAATTTTCATTCAACGAATTGATACAAATCGCATATGTATTATAATATCAGCAGTAAAAGATTCTTCTTCATCATGTCAATTCGACCGCAACATCTAATAATGGGAGATCTAAAAGAAATTAGAATCATATGATTATAAAAAAGAAGAAAATCTTATCTTAGATCGACCGGTAACATGGAATTTATGTTAGATATTTCAGAATATTCTAAGCAAGAGGGAAAAGAATAGAAACTAGTGTTGAAAACCAGAATGAGGTTTAGCGAGAATATCCATGTGATGTCAATTTTATCCTTGATCACCATTATGCTCTGCAAGATAGACTGTGACACTTCGAAACGAATGAAACCACTCTGACAGTATACATAGGTACTATTAAAAGGTTTGTGCATCTTCTTTGTTACGCGGCCAAAACCAAAAACGTAAACTCGATGAGATTGTAACAATATGTTGGTGTATTAGCCATACAAGGAGCGAATTTCAAGAATCTAGTTCTAGTGCTAGCTATACATAGGTTTTTCCAAGTGCCTTGAACCGATGCACCATTGAAGGGAAGGAGGACTTTTTTCTTCAAAATTATACCTTACCTCTGTAGACGTGCATGCTAGTCGCGGAACGACGTACACCGAATAATGGTAGATTTTGGAATTCGTCAATACTAAATATGTTGAAATGTCTATTAGATCTTCTATAATGGTAGCTTATTAATAAGTCAATTTAGATTGAGACAGAGAATCGCAGCTCTATCTAGTAGAGAAGGTGCCTCGAACGCTAATTAGTTCGCTATGGAATCAGCGCTACTCACAGCAACCTCAAACTCCTGGCTCAAGGGCAGAATTCTGCGTAGCGCCCTACAGGACCTTCACTCACGAGTAGACAGGACGTGTACAGAAAAACATCAGCTGAGATCATTCCAAAGAATGCCACGCACCAGTGCAGAATAGGTAACAGACAGATATAACGTAGAAGTTAGCTCTCCTAACAATTATTCATAAACTCGAGAAAGGAGGAAGATGAGTCCATCCCAGAGAAAGACTGGTTGAGAACACCACATATGATCATGGTGATCGATAAAATGGTAAAGTCAGGTTGAGATACCGAAGAAGCCAACTGAAGAGAGCATCTATTGCTCAGGCTCGTTTGAACTCCTGACCATGGTATTTGAGAAGAAAAAATATGCTCAATCCCATGTATTTAATCACTGTCTCTAAGGTAAAATTATCACACGGATTATGATGCAATCAACCGACTCCTTTGCTAATCATTTTCAAGCCATCCCATGAGAGCTCCAATAAGTATTACTAAGACAGAATAGAGCCACCGCGCCCGCTTCACACATTATTATAAATAAACCTTTGTATAGAAAACAAAATACCCGCAATATTAATAAAGCAGTGATAGGCATCACTGAAAAAACTAACTGAGAACCCTATACAATAACAACCTCCATATAATCACTGATGGGAACATTGTCCATATAAGATTTATGAAGTTATCTTTTTCTTCTTTCCTTACACTCACCATACACCTAGCGTACCGCAGGACCTAACACACAAAGTACAGAGTGAAAAAACCCCCAGTTTTTTCACATGCTATCTAAGAGGATCATAGTCCTGCCCCATCATACTACAAGAGCAGCAAGATTCATCAGATCAGACATGTAAAAAGAGGACTAACTAATCACCATATATGAGAATGTTTACAAGACAAGAAAAGACAAGTGGGGGAGAGACACAGTGAGGAATAAAGAGACTAAAAAAAGAATGATGGATTTCATAGGCTCGTATAAAGGATTAATTGCTAAGTTAAATGATAGGGCGTATAACGCTCTCATATGCTAAACTATGTAAATAACCAGGAGAGAGTGTATACAATTGATTCTTCATAAGAATGAGAGGTACATAAACCCTAAGCGTGTAGGTTACTTCACCTCACAAGTGCCAACCTACTACTGACAATTCAATCAGTATTGCCATAAACTAGTCAATCAGAAAAGGTTTTATGAATTTTATTCTGCTTGGAATAGATGATGGTTGCTATCTTTTCATATGACATCACGAGAGGTCGCGCGCCAGACTTATCACGACCAAATACACAAACGCTATATAGGACTCAGCAGGGATAAGCCAGACACTAATGGGTGGCTTAACAACTTAAAAATGCACTTACAGAAAATTTCTATGAAACAAAGCCATGCGGCACGATATCTCATATAAGTATGCACAATTAGGAAAATAAACAAATGCGATTGAGAATAGAAAAAACACCACCATGTTGCCTGTGACGGCGGTATCTACCTCGAGCTAGACTGGCTTACTAGCCGTTATTCCTCATATTGACTATAAAATTTGATGAGAATTATCGGGCTTTCTGTACATGTAAGACAGACATTTCAATGGTGCGCAACAAATTGATCGAGAAGTGGCTATACCTGAAAAGGAAGCGTGGGTATAGGATTATAGATAAACGATACAACAAACTCACACATAAAATAATAAACATATCCTACTACGAGAATTTCTACCGAATATTATCAAGATATACGATGGATAATACTAAGGTAAAACAACTAACAGAAACACATAGAACTCAATTACAGAGATAAGTCCAACAAAACTATTATTTTAGATTCAAAGGACGTCTAAAGCATACCCTGATTCCGTAAAAGAGGAGGAACTACAACAGTAACTGCAAACAGCAAGCCCATCTTGACAACTTCATTTGCATTACACGATAAACCTATGATATAGCCTCAACTTCAGCAGTGATTACACCGAAGCACGTTTACTGCCATGGAGAACATACTACACTTCATGTATCTGAAACCAGTTAGTCCAGATCTCAAGAATTGGCATCGTAATTCTACAACTGATAAGCAATGAAATACACATTTGTCCAGAAACATGTAGATAAGTTTGTTTTATCGTGTGACGAGTATGCTCGGAGCTAGTTTGAGCGATATAATGTAGTTTTTCTTTTAATAAGGAAGTCCTTGAAGCATAATAGGGCCATGCCCCAGGAATATAAACTAGATTGATGAACAGTGGAAAATCAATATAAACTAATGTGAACCAGGGAAAATCAATATGTTGCACAACAAAGCATCTTGAAGGAAGACCTACAATATATTTTAGCTATTCATTAGTGTGGTTAATGCATCTAGATTTATTAAGTTTTATTATGAATTTCCATAATCCTCGTCTTCGTGACTGTAGCCTACTGTCTTAGGTCCGAGCACAAAGAGAACGTGGAGATGAGATTAGAATGATTAGATCATTAGACTTACTATCTATTCTACTTGCACTAAATTATACATCAATTACTCTATTGTACATTATGATTGAGTACCATGCATACCATTTCATGACCTTTTATTTGTTGTCAACCATGGCTCTACTCTAAGTTTCTTTCATGTTCTAGAGTATCACATATTATAACACTTGACAGAGAGAGGAAACTAGTCCATAAAACAACCTTCAGCATTTACTACTATCCTACCCAGTTCGCAGAAGAGTCGGACACAAGCAAAAGAAAGTGAAAAGCGATTCATTACCAGAGAAGCACAGAGAAGCTAGGGACCAAATATCGAACACTAGAAATCGATTTAGAATGAGTAAACATAAAGCAGATCAAGTACCGCAGGTCACAGACGGCACACTAAAGTTTTATAAAACTCATCCTAAAACGAAGTTAAGTAATATCTGCGACACTGCAATCTGTATACACATATGGTAATATGAAAAATAAATGATATCTAACTGTTAAATTATCGGTAATATTACAACATATGACCACTATACACGTATAGTATAAAACTGGTATCTGACAGCTTATTTTATTACCTAAAATACACATCACGATAATTTTAAGACCTGACCCATATAATGTGATTAACATATACAATGAAGTGCACAATGCTGATCATGTGATCTGGGTCCACACACTCTCCAGAAGGGAATATAAACCGAAGCCCGAGTTTCTCACAAGGCACGATATAAATACTGATCATTCTTCAATCCAATCTTAGTATACTAGTAACACAACAGCCAGATAAATACTGCAAACTGTATACTCACTGATAATAATGTTATAGTGATGCATAGCAAATGCTTAACATTAATACTTGCATCTTCCAATGGAAACTCCAATTTCTCTCTGCTCACCAATAATGACTTCTATATATTATATATCAAATCTTTCTCACATAAATAAGAACGCGTAATTCACAACTATGCTTCTAATATTTGTATCTCAGCTATGGTCTAAGCTAACTATCTCCATCATACACTAGCTATATATAACTTAACATGTAGTACTTGATTATTAAACAATCACTGTGTACTTAACTAGATGTACATTCAGAAGAGAAAAATATCATGAAGGTTTTCATAGTCATTTTCTCTCATTTAATTTATTCCATACTCAATGTATTAAGTTTAAAAGTCTGAAAAAATCACAAAATTTTATCTTTGTTTGTACATACCTTCTATTATCCACTCATCAGAAGATTGATGATTATAAGGCAATAATCACTTGTACAATATCACTAGCTATTTATCTATGCTTTAGCGATTATGATATTTTCTCGATAACAACTTAAAACTATATTATTTAAGAAGTATTCAATAAATCTTATACAATAACAATTATCAGCCATCATATTAATTTAAAATGAATAGATTAAAAGAGTCCTATTATGGTACGACAAGACTAGTTATGCTAATAGATAAATAATATTCCGCCATCCATTTATGAACCAATTGTACAATTCATATTCCATATGATTAGCGAACAATACAATTAACCTATCTTAAAAATCATCAATAAGTGTACATAACTCCAGTATATTTCTATTATAACTGATCTTGATTTATTCAAGTTATATACTTATTGTAAGTAAATAAAAATTAAGCCAAAACCAAAGCCATAATATATTCCTACTGATGATAATATTCTAACAATTACTATCAACATAAAAAGTAATACAGCAGCGAGTTATCCACAGGCTTATGGATCTATGCTATCACCAGCAGCACATTATGTATAATTCATCTTACGCACTATGATTTGAGGGAGCACCTCATCCAGATGGGCGAGATGCTTACGGATTGTCAAGAGTAGTCCAAAATAGCCAAGTAACAAAAGATATACCTAAGATACAAAAGAGATCAGCCTGAGAGCCAGTCATACTACTTTTAAACAAAAAAAGTAAATTATTATAGACCAAATAAATAAGATAAAGTAGTACAAAAAACGGCCAGCAGAAAAGACTAGAAAGATCAGCCTAGCACATTGTGCGGCACAACGAGAGAGGAGAGCGAGTCTGCTATGATGACACACTACTCAGTGCGTTGACGCAGGAGATGCTACTCGAGCCCAGAGTTTGAAGGTTGCCATGTGAAGCACAAACTACGTCATCAGCTGACGCCCAAAAGCAGCGCACAGTCACTCCACTCTCGTATGTTACCTTTGATATGCAGATAAAATGGACTGACTCTGATCAAAATAACAAAGTAAATATACACAAGAAGCAACAGTTGAAACGTATAGAAGAGAAATTCTTAGAAATAGACGTTATTTTAAACAATAAATGTGCATTTTGCTGTCTACATACCCACACTATAAATGCATTCATAATGAATATGTTATTAATATGATTCATTTTTTAATATTTAATCAGAACATAATATGTAAATACTCAAGTAAGAGTAACACAATTGGTATATAATAGGTTACATATATAAAACTTGTACTTCATGCTGTTACTTTCCTACGCTCATATAGTCATCAAGCTTCAAGATATGTACCAATTGTCCTATCCCCTCAGATGGTGTCACACTCACTAACACACATTTAGTGTTGTGAATGATTTCTCCATCCCTTTTTTTAATGCTCCCACCTCGACCATTACATCCTAAAATATTTAGCATAATGTACTTCATGTCATGTAAGAAATTATCTATGTAGATAATGGTTGCACTATAGGTTTTTGGTTGATATAATAAACATTTAATCTCTTTACATGATCAGATCTTTTATATATTACCAATTTTATAGATTGGTCTATGGTTCTGTAAGTACGATTCGGATGGAAGCACTAGTTACATTAAACCAATGTATCATTCGAGGCCTTGATTCAAATATCACTTAGGATAAGAAATGTCGCTATATGCAGCTTCATCATTATTGTCTATCATAACATTTGAATGACCAATCACTGATGACTGCGTCTAATGACATGCAAAGAATGAAATAGTACATTTTATAACAGCAAGAAGTGTCCTCAATGCTATAAAGCGAATTATAAATGTTGCGTATGGCATGACTCAGAAGAGAACCTATAAGTCCAGGGTGAATCACTAACATCATACTATGAGAATTCGGGACGAGATGACATAACCTATTACAACCTGTTTCGTTAAAGGTAATTCGTAACTATATGAATGACCTCAAAAGCTAACAAAGAGAATACCATAATATCCTGGAGTGCGACTATACTTACAGTCAATTCAGTGGTTACTCCCATCGATGATCCCATATGGCATCTACCCCAAGCCATGCATAGATACAGCCAGATTCTACCTAATATGCAACCTGCCATCCTCAAGTAGTATAGAATGCTATTTTTCATTAGGCATCAAAAAAAGTACATAAATGTATGATGATATGGCATCCCACCACATAGGGTCATTTAAAATAACAATAAAAAAAAAGTGCCTAAGTAATGTATACATAATGTCAAAATTGAGAATCAACCTTTTTTAAGCAGTTAGTCATTAAGTTGCAATTGCTACCTTGTACATTTTCAATCAATCTACAGAGTGCATTATATTCTAATTGAGTACATTATACAACAAATTGAAAAAAAATCCCACCCCCCCTATTACATTACTAACAACAGTCTATCCATTTAATTTCACCGGATAACACCATTTAAGGACTGAAACGACTGGTCTACCCAGATAACATTCCTCTCAATCACTACCGTTATAAGCAAAAGTCAGTACTAGATTTCATACATGCATTGGCACACATTACCCTAGGATGAATAAGCTGATCTTATAAATTCAATTTAGAGACAGTATATCAGTAAAGGATGGATCATAAACGATAATATATACTGAATTGATAAGAGGACTTCATAAAATATGAAATTCATACCACTCAATTTTTCATTCTGTATCAATAACTATACAAAAAACAGAATAGTATTCATGGAAATAGACTGAAAACTTATATATAAGAGAATCTTTTGAATCATAACGAAAAGAGGAAAAGTGAATAACAAAACTCAATAAGTTAATAAATAATATGAACCATCACTTAATAATGTTTTCTATAATCTACATATATGCATTGGAAGAGGAAAGAATCAATAGACTAAAGGACAACATGAAATTTTAACAAATTATCTAAGGGAATTGCTATTTTGAATTGGGTTGATATCTTAATCTAGTCTGTCCACAATTCAACAAGCCAGAAGAATTGAGGCTTCTAAGATGCATATGCATTCAAGTGTAAAATCTAAGGTAGAAAGATTGAACAATAAAGATGAGAAGAGATATAGAAGCAAGATACTATAATCTTAATATTTGTCAATAAGTATTTTGACTACATAGAGCACATCACTATTCCACATATACTGTAAATGACCAATCAGAATGAAATCATCACAATTAAGAACTACTAATGGCCTTACAGAAATCCACTAGTCTATTGTGGAGCGCGAAGCGAGGAGCAATAGTGACCAAAAAAGGCTCATCGGTAATAAGACAAAAAAAGATAAAATAGAAAGTAATAACCATACTTTGAAAATACAATAGTTATCACTCCCCTCATAAATTCCACTAGAGAACGAAATGGCTTGAGTTCTGACATTTTATATTCTCACATTTGGACCGCACAGATGAATCTTACAACTATGACGATTGCTAGCATAACAGGAACACCCTCCAAACTGCTCGTCAACCATCCAAAAATTAATTTGACGTTTCATTAAACTGGAATTACTAATATATCTCGAGATAACAAACTTCGTACCTAATCTCATACTATGAGTCACATACTGCTTATTTACAAACATATAGCCAACAATGAATTAAGTATTATGGGCTAACATTACACTGATCAGTTCCTCTTAGACCATAGCATAAACTGTGAAGGTAGAAAAAACAAACAACAGATCAATTTAATTATTATCACATATCAACATACTCTTTCGATGACATTTATCGGACCATACCTGATATTTTAGTGGGAGAGGGAATGAACTTTTCATACGGAAAAATACGTAACTTAGGTGTGAAGATGGATTGTATATTGAACTAAGCGATTATAACACATAGAGGAATGCACACTTGATCCACCACACCACCAGAGCGAATAACACATCATTACATTCCCATGATAAGAGAGTAATCATGGAGAAATTTAAGATTATAACCAAAGTTCATTGATAAGAAATGAATAAAAAATAAAAAAAAGAGCAAAAAGAATATAAAAAAACATTTTCCAAACGAGCATTTAGACACGTTATGCAGTATCTCTTGTTAAGTAGCAATAATATGTAGTATAGAACGTCTATAGATAGTAGGGTCCAGTGAAGTGTGGGAAAGTGTAAGTATGAAACATAACTCAGTACAGCACCGAAAGACTAAGGATTTTGATAGATAAGGGATGAATTATTTAAGACGATTCGTTTCATATAAAAGGAGATAAACAATGCAATAGGACGATGTTATATTAAAAGAGAGAGATCATACATACTTTCACTTACATAACACAATGAAAAGTAGTTAGAGCCATATCCAATGATCTTACTATGAAAAAAGGACTTGCATGCGTAGAAGTCATCTTTGAACATTATATCTCTATAGGATACTTTCAACTATTACACTGAGTAGAGATGTAACTAAAGTAGCCAATAAAGACTATCTATTAATTATAACATGCATGAATGTTAAGACACATAAATATATCTAAAGAGTAGAACAGGGAATACCAGAAATAAATTGTCATGCTCACAAGAATAAGATGACCTCAAGAGAAAACATAAAGATATTCAAGATAATGAATTAACTATCAATATAAATATATACAGAGGTATAAAAACTGAAAAAAAAAAAATGAGAAGAACTAAGATACACAAAATTAAGATATAAAAAGAGTGGAGAGGGGGAAGAGAGAAGAGCCGATTGGGAGAGCATATGAGAACTGTAAAGCAATTGGTACTATATATATGATACTTGAGACAATGAAGAAGGGAGAATGAGCAAACGGAGTTACAAAATTAATTATAATAATAAAAGTCTTATTATAGAGAAAACTAGCGGGTTCACGTTGCCTTTAAATCATCATGTTGATATGCCTGCTATCGATTGATTAGTAAAAAAATCATATACAGAAAAACAATTGTCTTTAAGTCAAGAGTTCAAATGACCAGAAAACAAAAGACTGCTAGAACTGAGCTCTAAAACAGAATTCAAGCCTGAGACACTAGTAGAGATCAGAGAACATCTAGACGCAACAACCTCAGATCAACTAACCGCGGCTTACTAAAAAATCAAGGAGAATAAATACCTAACAACCAGGCAATGGTGTGAAAATTCAGTCTACATGTCTACACAAAAATCGAGGAGGACTTAGAGCAATACAGTATGATCACTTATAGCCTCAGATTCCAGTACATCGTGAAATATTAGGAATCATTGTAAAGATATTTAACACTTCCAAACTACCGCCAAACTCTAAGCGCCTAGAGCAACAGCAGACTGAGACTCAGAAAATAAAAAAAAGAAAGAGAAAAAGAAGTAAAAGAAAAGAAAATATGCGCATAACAAGAAGACAAGAAACATAGAAACAGATATATGGAAGAATAGAAGAAAAGTGAATGAAAGAGATGAAAGAGATAAGTGTATCATTATATAAGGAAAGGAAAGGAAAGAAAGGAAAGAAAAGACACAAGAAAAGAATGTAGAAAACCAAACATATATCATATGAATATAGATAATACAAAAAGAAAGAGAAAAAAAAACTACTATCTTATTACAAAAATAAAAATCACGAGCAAAATACATGAGTGAGATAGTTTAGGAAGATTATTTTAATGTTCTATTCAGATGTATAGTAATGCCATCTGCCTTCACATCCATTTTACTAGTGTAATGGTGCAAAACTAGTTAACCTCTCTAAGCGCATTCTCTTCATATAAAACAGAAAAATGTAACAATATAAATCTATAGAAATTTTTGTAATAGATTATAAAGAGATCATAACATTTGGACTAATACATGTACTCAAGAAAGTTCAAACTTATTAATAGTAACCTAAGAGAGGAAAGAAAGACTAGCATTTATCTTGGGGAGACAATATTACACATATGGCTGGAATAACCATTCCTCAAAAACAACTTAAATATGAATGAAAGAGAGACTAACTATGAAGGATTATGAACTGAACAAAAAAATGGACAACAATACAAGAAAAACTTAATGAAAGTTCAGTCTCTTAGGATACATGCATTGATATCATCTTCTAATTGTGCCAAGATAGAATAAGCGGCATGGAACTTGAAACAGACATATGTACATATACAAAGAAAGGCATACAAAATAGTCATACTAACTGAAGTACAAGGGGTTTGGCTTCTTAGGAGGCAAGTTTGATTGTCTAATACTCTATTTTGAACTATGCTGAATCATGAAGAAGGATTAATGACCGATAGGAGACAACTAACAAAGGCATGTGAGAGCAGAAGGCACCTAAATAGTATAACAAATTTCGGGAGGAAGGAGACTAATACGAGCGTCAAGTAAAAGAATTTATCCCATTCAAAAAGTTATGAGAAGATGTAATTTGCCAGTTAACCAAAAAGCTTTCCTAGACTCTAACTTTTATACAACAGGAATCAAAAATGCAACCAAATTAGGGAATACACACAAGAAATAAAGATATGATTCACTTAAAATTGCCAAAGGGAGAACAACAAGATAAAACAATAGTACAACGTAGTAAATAATACAGATAATTGAGTAGATGATATTTAGAATATGATTATAAATGACCTAAAAAGCAAAGAAAATGGTACAGGTCACCAGGTGTCAATCAAGAGAGCATGAATGAAAACAAGATGTAGAGCAGTATGTGAATCCTTGCTATTCATATAAACTAATAAGCCAAATGCTACATCCAACGAACAGAGTAGTCAACCGAATCTGAAAAATATAACTGTACTTAAAATAATGGATGAGTACCAGATATAGTCAAGTTTAGACACAGATACAGGGAAAAAATTAGTTATCATAGTGGACTTGGATCCACTTACATTGATCTTACAGTCCCTTAAGTCCTATTCTTAATTATGTGTTCCTTGTGTGAATTTCTACAAATATATTCGATAGCGTTTATCCGAATATTACTTTTTGAATTTCTTTACTATTCCGAATAGTATATTTACTTGACCATTTACACGAGGCATATTTTGGCTAAGCAAAAGTATCCACACACTAAGTAGATCCTTACACTGCATTCTGACAAGATTTCATAAGTATGTACTATTATTATTCCCATTTTGCAAGTGAGAACACTAAGACTCCCAAGTCACATAACTGATGATCAGTGTGAGTTCATACTCAGGCAGTCGTGATTTCAAGCCCCCAGCATCTTAGCCCTGATTTTGTTATGATTGAGCATTTGAATTAATTAATACTGGGTATAAAACAAGCAGAAGAAGAAAAAGGAAGAGAAAACTGGTTTTTATAACAATTCTATGTGAGATAGCAAGGCAACTACTCCTCATTTAGTCCTGTATAATAAAAAACATGTAATGATGGGTGAAGTGTTCCCCTTTTTTTCTTTTTATTTCATCCTATTATTGAGGTACAAATATTGTTAAGGTTACATATATTGCCCCTGCCACCCCTCCCCCCTGCCTATTCAACTTCAAGGCGAGGTCCACCCTCCCAGGTGGTGCGCATGGCACTCATTAATGTATAGATACACCTCCATCCCGTCCTCCCCTCCTGTGTTCCCATTTAACAGGTGAAAAATGGAAACTCAGCCAAGTTACGTTGCCCAAATTTGATATGTTAACACATGATTGAAATAGGAAACCATCCAACCAAATTGTGGCTTATTAATCTCCTTCTCTTCCTGCTGAAGTCATTTTATAGTTTTCTGAGAAATATTCAGATCGAACATCCTCACTTTTCTGAATTGAAATACTAAGTAACCAGACTGTGGTTCTTTCTGGCCTGAATTCAACAATTTTGGATAGGAAAGAGTATAGAATTTCAGTTTAGAAATTTAAAAGCTGTATTCTTCAAGCAGATAAGACAATAAGAAAACCAGAGTAG
>NC_033666.1:99990296-100117474 GCF_000165445.2 Microcebus murinus
GTCACTAAGATAGTGGTAAAGGTCTGGGGGGCTCCTGCTGGAGATGACAACATACAGAAGGGGGAGCAGAAAACTCTGAATGAAGGCTGAGTTTGCTTGGACCTACCTTTTTTTTTTTTTCAAACAGTCTCACTTTGTTGCCCAGGCTAGTGTGAGTGCTGTAGCATCAGCCTAGCTCACAGCAACCTCAAACTCCTGGGCTCAAGCAATCCTGCTGCCTCGGCCTCCCGAGTAGCTGGGACTACAGTCATGCACCACCATGCCCGGCTAATTTTTCCTATATATATTAGTTGCCCAATTAATTTCTGTCTGTTTATAGTTGAGAAGCTCTTGCTCAGGCTGGTTTCGAACTCCTGACCTCGAGCAATCCGCCCTCCTCGGCATCCCAGAGTGCTAGGATTACAGCGTGAGCCATCGCGCCCGGCCAGGACCTACCTTTTTACAAATAAAGGTTTTCTGTTCAAAAACTACTATGGAAGATCTCATACCGCATTTAGTATTATCATGCTAGGAAGATGAGGTTCAAAAAGGAAATAGAAAATGAGGTTTCTCAAAAGCCAATGGGAAGAATTCCTTAAGTAAACTGTATACAATGTTTATAAAATTTAAAGAAGTCAGAGCATTTCACATTTCCACTCTCTGAGAGAGTATATATAGACAGGCATAAGTTCACTATTAACTTCTTAAAGGAGATATTTCTCCCAGTTGAGTTTAAATTTGTAATTTGTTGATATGACAAGTAGCAGCCCCTTCTGAGCCCTCTCAGGGGAGGAGGATTTGTTAATCTGATTTTTCAGAACCAAGAATATTAGGATATTAACTAGACCATATTTTAGGGATAGATTTGCTCTTTCAAAATCCAAGTGTAGTACACTCCCTCGTTCATCTACTTCCTAGAGTGTGTCCTCGCCAAGCTCTCTCCCGTGAGGCAGACTGATCATTCTCTCTTCTCTCCATTATTTGAGTAGGTCAATAGTGGGCAAGGGTCCCCTCCTGTGATCAACCTTCTTGAGAAAGAGAGTCAGAAGCCTCCCTTAGGCCTTTGCATCTGTAATCTTATATCAGATAGGCCCAGAATTTACCCAGATAATTTCAAATGTTACACTGGGAGTTTTCCATACCCATATTTAACCTATTGGAATGTTGTTTAAACTACATTAATTGTCACTTATGCTAAGTACAGTCAAGCTGAAAAGAGTCAATAAATATTGACAAACCTAAGGAAATAATACACAATTGATTCAAAGGATTTTTGAGAGAGAGTCAGAAAGAAAAAAGAAAAAGAAATTCATGGCTCATGTGGCCAGACATGTGAGCAGTGATGGATTTGTCAACATTCTTGAGAGATAAATTGAAGAGTTAACCAAAAGCACATAAAAAAAAAAAAATCAATTAACAAAGGATTATAGGAACTGATATATAGCTGCAAAAATAAAAAATAAAAAAGGAGTCAAGTACTTGAATTTGGGACAATTATGGAATTCTCATGGGCAATTCTGTCAACCTGTGATGTTTCACCTTGTGTCCTGACCTTGGTTCTTAGGTTTACATTAGATACAAGTCCACTGGGGTGTGCCTTTCTTTTGTCTACTGTTCTTTTCACGTAAACTCCTAAGACAGGAACTGTGAGGCAAAAATCTGAGTGGCAGGATCCTGAAAGACTGTTTTAATGATACCTAAAGCCACCAAACCTCACTCCATCTTCTTAGAATACTTCTTTAGCAATCTTTCACTTCTCAATCCGTGGTAATCTGGATTCTTTCAGTGTCATTACTCCAGTAACATCACTCTGGGAAGGCCACTCATCTTCTTCTCATGTGCTGAATATTCCGCCTAGAAACAGAGATGCCCTGTGATGCATAAGATAGCGACTCTGCCTGAACAATGTACCGACTGCAAGTAAGACTTACAAGTGCAGCTGCACGTTAAGGGCTAAACTGTGACGATACCTCAGATCAGCAAACATCAGTAGGACAAGCAAAAGGACCATCACAGCTGTCGCCTTCCTTAACTGCAGCTTTGTTTGCCCTCAGTTCTATCATGAGAAGTAGGGCTCTGCTCCTCCCTCATCTTTCTCCAAAAACACAAGGTGCGTGGAGAACAGGTGGTATTTCCTATCGACTTATTTGAAGTACCTTGAGGTCAGAGATTGTTGTCTGTTTTGCTCACTAATATGCCCCAAATGCCTAGAAGAGTGCTTAGCACATGGTAGGAAATCAGCATATAAGTATCAGTATATCAGTATATATCAGTATATCAGCATATAATTTCACATAATGTTAACCATCAGAAACTGAAAGCTCAACTTCCAGGAAAACACAGATTAATGACACAAGTAATGAAAGAGGTCTTGCATTCAGCAATCTCTGATCAATACACAGAAAATTTTTATTTTTGCTTTCCTAACATACTACTTACAATCCACTAACCTACCAATGTATATTTAGCCATCTGCCAACCCCCCCAACCTTGTACCAATGACAACAATAGAAGACCTGTCCTTCTCTTGATAATAGATACATGTCTTCAAAGAGTTAGATACTTTGGGCCTGGCACAGTGGCTCACGCCTGTAATCCTAGCACTCTGGGAGGCTGGGGAGGGCAGATCACTCAAGGTCAAGAGTTCAAAACCAGCCTGAGTAAGAGCGAGACCCCATCTCTACTATAAATAGAAAAATTAATTGGCCAACTAATACATATAGAAAAAATTAGCCGGGCATGGTGGCGCATGCCTGTAGTCCCAGCTACTTGGGAGGCTGAGGCAGGAGGATTGCTTAAGCCCAAGAGTTTGAGGTTGCTGTGATCTAGGCCGATGACACTGAGACTCTGTCTCAAAAAAAAGACTTAGTTAGATACTTTGTTTCCCTCACTTTAATTGTAAAAATGAAAATAAAGAAGTTCCAAGTGTTCAATTCTTCTGATAGGAGCCATGAACATTCTGCTATGGCATGTTTTAACAGTTACAGTTTTCCAAGCATACCTTCAGGAAAATATTCCAATCATCATGATTTTTTTTAACTCATGTCTTTTCAGCAGTACACTGCCAAATGTTTTTTGTTTTAATGTCCTTCATGTAATTTTAATGATTTTGTTTTAGTATAATCATTTTTTAAACTTCTGTCTCTTGTGTTTGTCTTCTCCATGAAAGATAGCAGTATCTGTCTTGCTCAACACTATTTTCCTGACACATTTTGTCTGGAACCTATGAAGCACCAGGTTGAGCTGCTATTGCAGATGGTTTGACAATACTTTTATATAGATGTGCAAGTGTGTGTTTGTGTCCATTTGCACTTTTGGAGAGTTCTCTTTTTTTTTTCTGGACTTATCCCTAAAATCAAAAAGACTGTCAAAATTTGCATTGTATGTAAAATATCTTACATACCATGATTTAATGTAGTAAAAGATGCTGGACTTGAGTTCAAAATAATAGCAGTAATAATAACAATGACCATTATTGAGTGTATATTATGTGATTGAAATAGTTCTAAGCTCTTTCAATTTAATCTTTACTACAATATTTTGAGGGAAGTACTATTATTAATAACATTTTATAGATAAGAAAGTAAGAGATGGGGAAATTACATAATGTGCAATGCTAACACGACTAGTTAGCAACTGCAGTGAAATTTGAACCCAGACTGTCTGGCTGTGTATTTTGTGCTATTAGCAGCATGCTAATCTGGGCATTAAGTCTTTCTGTTACATACTAAGTGTAAATCTCAGTTTCTCCTCAGACTTATTTTTCTCAACTTGAAATTACAATAATTGTCTCAGGCTTGTGGAGAGAACTTGGTGATATAATTAATGAAAACCTTGGACAAATGCAACATGATATCAATTTATACAGAATAGCCTATGATAATTACTGTTTTTTACTCAATTCAGTTTTTCTCTGATTTATGTGTTGATCAGAGTTTGATGAATATAAATATTCTTCCATTACTGGTGTCAGTAATATGTTTTTACCAGCAGTTAAGCCAATAAGAAATAGCTAGAAACAGAGGAAAAATTAATAAGTGGGTATTAGTAAAGATTTCATCAATACAGCAGAATGGAAAAATCCTTGAAACAAATCCTTCATAACAAATCCTTGAAAATAAATTTTAAAATAAACAATAAATTCTTAACCAAACTTGGGGGAAAAAAGAAGGAATGTCATTAGAAAACCAGAAATGTTTATATACGTATAAGATAGAAATCTGACAGGATCAAATGAAGAAAGCAAATCTTCATGGGAAGACAGAAACCAGGTGAGATGGCTGATACGGTGAGATTAGTTCCTGAGACTCTGCTAACTCATAATTAGGGAACATAAAGAGGAGTAGGGAGCCAAGGACAATCATCATTGGGGTGACTGCTTAGGAATGGAATGTGAAACAGGCAGGTTGGCCCTGTTTCCACACTCCCTGCACAAACACATTTACACATACACACACATTTACACACACACAGAATCAGCAATAAACAATGCTGCATCTGCTTCCAGACTGGAGAATTCAACATAAATAACTGGGTCACAGAAGCAATACAGTGTTCCAGGTGGTTGGCAACACCCAAAAGGAATGGAAACGTCTTCATTCCTGTGCTGGAAGACTCTGTACTAGTAGATTCCACTCCAACATTGGAGGCAGGGCGAGAGGAATTCTCAAATACAAATATAAACCTCCAGTCAAGAGTAACAAACCACACACAGAAAAAAAAACATTAAAGATAGACACCAAATGGACAAAGTAATTTTTAAAAATATATTAAAAGCCCAGATATTAGAAATAAAATGAGTAAAGAGTCAATAACTATAGGTGATATAATTGCCTTCTTTGAAAATTCAAGAGAAACTAAATGACAGATTATTTAAATTAATAAACAAGTTCAACAGATAAAATATCACTAAAGTATTTTAAATAATGCCTGACTCTAGTAAGTACTATATAAGTGTTAGCTATACAGCAGTGATCAATAGAAAATGAAAGTTAAAAAAACCTACTTACAGCTACTCGGAAGGCTGAAGTGGGGGGATCACTTAAGCCCAGGAGTTCGAGGTGGCAGTGAGCTATGATCATGCCACTGCATGCCAGCCAGAGTGACAGAGCAAGATCTTGTCTCTGGGAAAAGAAAAAAAAAAAAAAAACCTGTTTACAAAACCTCAGTGTAAGAGCTTCAAAGAAAAAATATAAACATTACTAAAGAACATAATGAAGATGTAGTAAGTGGACTGGTAAGTCATATTTAAGAAGGACAAGAATAAATATTGTAAAGATTCATTCTCTCCAAATTTTTCTATAAATTTAGTGAAATTCCCATCCAAAGTCCTTACAGAATTCTTCCATGAAATTTGCAAACTGATCCTAAAATGAATCTAAAAGTGCAAATGAGTGGTCACTGTGTGCCTCAAGAACCATCATCCCAATTCAAAAATTTAGGATTCTAAGATATAACATGAAAAAATATTGTTAAGAGATTTAACAAAATAAAGTGAAAGCAAGAATCCCAGGAGAGAAGCTTGAAATGGGAACCTGCCCTAGGGGTATCTGCTAACCCAGGACAATCTGAGCTTCCATTTGTATAGAGCATGAGGAATAAGGACAGCCATGAAGCCCACACTCAAATTGGACCAATGTAAAAACATTAAATGGGAGACTAATTCACAGACATCCTCCAGCACACATACACCTGGAATGCAATAAAGGTACACCCTGATTGTGATGGGAAACTACAAACAAATTAAAGCAACCATACAAGCAAACAAAAAATCCTTCCCCTCTGAAAAGTGAACAAATTTATAATAAGTTTCAACCTTGGAAATAAGGGAACAAGGAAAAATAATGTCCGTGGAGAATCCATAACCACAAAGCAGCGTTCAAACATGTTTGCAACATTAATCCCCAAAACCTCAACCCGAGAATTTGTTTTAAAGTGACACTTTCAGTTGCCTGGAAGAAGCAAAAAGGAAACCTTCCGTAAAGGAAAGCAACTTCAACAGAGATCTCAAAACATACCTATAGATAAATTTCTCACAATAGACAGTTTTGAGGGAATCAAATGCACACGTGCACTTAGCATGCATGTGTATGAGCAATGAGGAAACGGGTTGCCACCAGTAAAAACCAGGAGAAACAAAACACAATAATCTGCTACGACCTAAAATAGACCATAGGATTTTTCCTGCTTGCTTGGAAAGATGGGAATATAACAGAAAGGGGAAAAGAAAGTAGGGACACCCACGTGAATCAAAAAATACACATTAATTGTGCTTATGTTGGGAGTTCAAGTGCTCTTAATAATAATACAATTAAGACATAGGTCTTGCTTTCAAAGATATCATAGTCTAACTAAAGAAATAATAATATACATGTTAAAATAAATTATGGGAGCCAATGATACGAGCCCCCAAAAGAGGAGGAAGAGTCACTGTGGCTTAAAAGACTCAGAAGTAGACAGAAACTAAACTGGGCCTACGTGCACGGCTTCTGAGAAGGCAGGGATTTCTCAGGAAGTGCAGGAATACACAAAGGTGGAAATTCACATGGAGTCCTCGGGTTTAAGAAAGCCCTTGGACTATCACCCAGCACTTAAACGAAAAAGAAAGACAGAAAATGCTTCTAAAGGAAGAAAATTGACCAACACCCAGGAAATAGACCAGAAAAGTGCAGGATCACACGTAAATGCAGTGCTCTAAGGCCAATTAATTAATCAGTCAATTAGCTACTGCTTACAAAACAAGTAAATAGTGAAGAAATAGCCATCAATTAATTGTAAGAAAACAAGCATCTATTATCCAATTGTGTAAGTGGGAAGTATGTTTAATTAAAAGTCAGGAGACCCTAAATTCTCTTCCTAGATTTATTACCGGCCAGCCTTGAAACTTAAATTATTTGGAAATCAGTTTTTATGTTTGAAAACTGGGGAGGTCCGCCCCGCCGAGGAGGGCGGATTCATTCATGCTCTCACTCACGTCCGCGTCACCGCCACCAACCTTCCGAACCGAAGTGGAAAGCCCGTGCCATTCCCCCAGCACGCAGAAGGGGGCGCTCGCGGTGGCCACGGAGCCTCACTCCAGGCGTGGTCCTCCGCCTTTTAATTTCTCAGTCCGAGTTTCATTACCCGAGAAATCCACAGGGCGGCAGTAACGCTGAGCCGAAAGTGAATGCAGAGTTTCCTTCCAGGGCTAGTGTTTACAGATTTCCCTCCCCCGTTCCGTTTTTATGACGTCGCCGAGGCCGCGGAAGCTGGCAGAACAGGGGCTGTACACAAAGCATGGTGGTGATCGTGCATCTTCTGCAGGAGAACCCTGGTCTAGACCCTTGGCCATCCTCACGGGCAAAGGAGGCTTTAGCATTCTTATCCTCATTTTACAGAAGACACTAGGAAGCAAGAAATCAAGTAAGATTATCTAAGGGAACAGAGGTAGTAAGTGATCTAGCCAGAATTCAAACCCTAAGTCTGGGGTCAATGGCCAGGGTCCTTGCATCACAGAATGCTGAGAACTCTGAATAAAACCCATTTGGCAAAGACAAAACAGCCTTCCTTGCTAAACATCTTCCTCACTGATACAGAATGAGACTTTTTACTGTTTTCTTTATAACCGAAAAGAAACTTAAAAGATTTGATTCATTTTTAGCATAAGACTATATGAATAACTTTGCCCACCACTATCAAGTAATGTTTTGATAGCTATGGCAATTTCAATTTTAGAGTTTATTTCGGGGCCACTCACGTTTCTTTCCTGCTACTTAAAAGGAGTGGGAACATTTCTTCATTGGCTGTAATCTTAAAGCACTTTGAATTAGAAATAACAGAATTTCATTAAAATTGAGTTAAAGGGGGGGGGGAAAGGAGGAGCTTTTCAACGAAATAATGGGGCATTTCAAAGAAACTTCTCATCTTTAGGCGATAGAGGAGAGTAGAATCAACAACCAGAAAACTATCAGGAATTATGGCAATTGCACCTGCTGTTGTCTCTTTCTCTCCACATTCTCTGGGCTATGATATTCTTGACATGCCTAGGCTATTGCCTCTTTCTGTCGATAGGCTTTCTCTTCTCTAGACCCCACAGCTACTGAATTCACAATCCTCCGCTCCAGTGACTAGCAGAGCCTGACCTGTATCTTTGACTCTGGATTCCTAAGCTCTGAGAGAGAATCCAGCATGGTCTGGCTATAGCTGTGGAGCAGCTTAAACACAAATAAGGATGAAGATTATCAAAGAAGGACATTCTAAGACACACAGAAAATGTATGTTACAACTGGCTAAATACTTTTCTGGGAAATTAAAAAAGAAAAAATAATTAATTTCCCAGAGATCGGGATGAAATTCTAAACTATTTGGCGTGTCACATTTCCATGGTAGTAACACTTTAAAACCATAATTTGGGACATAGATTTTGACAATTTTTCAAAATATTTAAAGTTAGGCCAAAATTAGAATATTCTGAATTTATATTGACAATATCTGTATCTTTTCAGAAGCTATTTTGTGACTGAAGTTAATAAAAAAAAAAAAACAATATCTGTATCTTGGCCTATTTTTAGAACCAACTGTTTTTTTTATTAGGTTATAAAAAAGATGCTTTATTGAATTAAATTTTAAAAATATATGACATACATGAGAATAAAAAAAGCTTTAATTAGCTTGCTCATTTTTTTTTTATTTCTAACCAACTGTTTTTTGAAATGTGCCTTGATGATAAAGTAGATGGAAATACACTTAAAATCACAGGGGATTCATTTAAACTTGACATACAGAAAAACTTCTTACTAAAATAAAGGTGGGGTCATTGATACAAGTTTCCATTTGCAATGAGTACTTCTTTCCTGGAAAATGGTCCTTAAATAATAAAGCAGATCTAGCAAGGATATTTAATGTCCTGATTAGAACCAGGTAAGTTAATTTTTTTAAAAAAGACATTCTGAGCCGGGCGCAGTGGCTCACGCCTATAATCCTAGCAGTCTGGGACTCCAACGGGTGGATTGCTTGAGGTCAGGAGTTTGAAACCAGCCTGAGCAAGAGCAAGACCCTGTCTCTACTATAAATAGAAAGAAATTAATTGGCCAACAATAAATATTAGAAAAAATTAGCCGGGCATGGTGACGCATGCCTGTAGTCCCAGCTACTCAGGAGGCTGAGGCAGGAGGATTGCTTGAGCCCAAGAGTTTGAGGTTGCTATGAGCTAGGCTGACACCATGGCACTCACTCTAGCCTGGGCAACAGAGTGAGACTCTGTCTCAAAAAAAAAAAAGACATTCTCAAGTTGTTTACAAGTAATGTTTATTATTCTGTTTAGCAAAAGAGAAAGGCAAAAGTTATCAATCCATTACAAGGGTAAGTTATTATTCAAAGCTAAATTACATGCTACTTATACCCTATATCAGTGGTTCTCAAACTGTAGGGCATTTCAGAATTGCCTGGAGGGCTTGTTAAAACATAGATTGCTGCCTGCCTGCCACCTTCTTCCCCTTGGAGTCTCTGATTCATTGATTGGGTCTGTAGGTTTGCCTGACTGTAGGATTCAAAGGGTCTGGATTCATTAGGGATACAGAGCCCAATAATTTGCATTTCTAACAAGTTTCCAGATTTTGTTGATGCTACTGGTCTGTGGGTAGCACTCTGAGAACTCTAAGCTCAGGACAGAGATACTATTTCTAACTGACATTTCTCTAGGTTCATAGAGAATTATACCAAACAACCAAATATACTAAAACCGTAAGCAAACAGCTAAACACGAAAATGTTTTCACTGGCCTACTTCTTAGGGTCTTGCTTTACCCAAACTGAAAATAGGGATAATGGTGGTTGGGAGAATTAAAAATATATAGATGTGTTCACAAATGACATCCCACATGCTCTCAAAGGTGAGTGAAAGCTCAAAAGTTGGAGTCGAGGCCAGTACTAGACCAAATGGAAAGAAAAACAAATATGTGCTCAAATTGTCGCATTTGTGAAGGAGTATAGTATAATGGAATCCTTATAGGATTTGTTGTCAGGCATCCAAAGTTCAAGACCTAGGTCTGCTATTTACTAAGTACAAAACCTGAGTATTTACCTAACTCTCTAAGACTGTTCAATTGCATACTAGTTTTCATAGTACCTATTAAAAGCAATGTTGAGAATACTGTAAGATAATGTATATTAAAATACCTATCACATAATATCACCCTAATATGTAGCCACCATATATTAGGCTGCTATTATATGCAAGGAACTCAACCAGGTATATTAGCTTGTTTAATCCTCCCAAGAGTCTTTTGAGGCATCAATATAATCATTATCATCATAACCAAGAAAACAAAATTACACAATCACATGAGCAAAAACTCCAAGTCAAACCCCCAATAGTTTGAGGCTAAACACTGTCTTTCTACAAAGATGAGTTTTCTTATTCCTTTTGTCTTTCCCATCTCAAGTTCACCGGCTGCAGTTATGATCCAGAGGTTCCCATTGCAGGACAACTTCCTCATTTAGTCAATATTCCGTGTCTTGCCCTCCTCAGTTTTCCTCTTTCTGAGCAATGTTCACCACTTTTATTTCTTATTCCATCAGGACCTGTTGGTAGGCCTAATTAGGCAAAAATAAAATGTGGAGAAAATTTTTGATAATATAGTCTTCATTTTTTTTTCCTGCATTTCTCCAGTAATCCTTTAGTCTCTCTGCTATTTGATTCTGTCTCTAGGGGAGTTGGGCTGGGAGGGTGAGAAGTCTGACCTTGAACTTCTACAACATAGATGCTCATTTTCTCTGACTATTCAACATGGCAGAATCTGTTTTATCTGACAAACTAATTTTTATTACATCGTCAATGATACACAATGATATAAATACCATTGAGGGCATTTTCATCCTCCCCCTACTCACCCTTCATGCCAATGATTCTTTTCATCTGTCCCAATCAAAACATTATCTAACTGTCAAGGTGTCACTCAAATGTCACTTCCTTCATGATTCTTTGCCTTATCCCCAGATATTTCATAGCCTCCAATCCCTACAACACTTTGTCACCTTTTCTTTTGTGTTCTTTTCATGCTTAACTTTCTATGTTCAATACTTCTGGCTTTTTTTCTTCCACTAGGTTGTGATCTTTCTTGAGAGTAAACATATACTCCCTTATCACTCTTTTGATGCCCACTTTTAGGCAGGCCCTCTGCTGGTGCCGCAGACCCTGTGTGGAGAGAAAGATAAGAATGAGGGCTCACCATGCAGGGATGTCAGAAGCAGCTCTGAGAGGCTAGAGAAAGCTTGCCAGAGCAGGTGAAGCCTGAACACAGTCTTGAAGGAATGACAAAAGCTCTCAGGTGAACAAAGGGGAAAGGATATTCCAGATAGGTGAAACAGTCTGTAAAAATGCATGGAGCAAAAAAAAAAAAAAGAAGAAGAAGAAGATTTCTAGAGGAGGCAATACATTTACCTGTGGGAGGCAGATCTGACACAGGAATGTCCCCCCCACCATCCCTTATGTAGCCACGCCAGACATCACCAGTCCACCGCAGTTGTCTGTCCTGAGCTCAGATGGGTCCCCAAAGGCCTTCTTTGCAAGGCAGGCCAGGCAACCACTGCTGACCCGCTGAAGTTTTCACGGGATATGAAGTCTCTTTGCCAAAGCCACACTCACCGAAATGTAGGAATTTCTGTTTGGTAGAGTTTCAGTCTAGTGGGGAAAGATTTTAGTGTGAATAACTCAAGTTAGTTCTCCTTGGTGACAGCCTTCTGTCTATATTTAAGAGTAAACAGACACTAGAGCTGCTGAAGAGTGGACCAGGGGCTGAGATGCAGGAAGAATGAAATTCTTTTCTTTGTCTTTTTCTTTAAAAAGAAAAAAAGGGGGGGGGCATGCTGATGCAAGCTCAGGGAATTCCATTATCTTTTTTCTTCCCCCTACCGTTCAGGTGAGTGGTGACAATCAAGCCAAGTTAACTGGAGCAGTAGGTAAGTACCTGAAATAACTTTGCTGGACTTTGTGAGCGCCTTCCTTTTGGTAGGTGTTTCAAAATTTTTGTTTCGCTATTCATTTGATTCTGTTCAGGTACATTGTGCATTGCTCTAGGAATTAAATCCTCAAATAAACAATAGTAAGTTATATCTTGACCGTCACAATATTCATATAAAATCTTGCTTAAAGCTCCAACGGGTCTTGAGAACTCCCTCTCACTCTACTCTTTACAATTGGACAATTGGTCCCATACAAGTGTTGTATGGGACAGAGATACTCTGATGTCCTAGTCAGCTCAGGCTGCTGTGACAAATATCATAAACTGGGTGCCTTAAAGAACAGGAATTTATTTCTCACGGTTCCAGAAGCAGGAAGCCCAAGGTCAAAGTACCAGCCCACTTGGTGCTCCAGTGAGGGCTCTCTTCCCGCTGCCAAGTGGCTGCCCTTGTGCTGAGTCCTCACAAGGCAGAAAGAGAAGGTTCTGGTCTCTCAGTCTTCTTATAAGGACATAATTCCATCATGCCCCCCCCCCATGGCCTCATCTAAACCTAATTCTTTCCAAAGGCTGCACCTCCAAATACCATCACGTTGACCGGGCTTCAATGTATGAATTTGGGGGACACATTCACCCATAACTAACCTGTCATTATTAACTCACTTTCATAAGGCACTCCTAAGTTATTAAAGTCTTTAACCACTTTTTACAAGCTACTCCTCAGAGCTTTGCTGAGAAATGAATCAGCATTATTATGGCCCTTTAAAGACAGAAAAAAAAAAAAAGAGGCCTCAATTTAGCAGGTTATTTTCTGAAGGGCTGACAATCAAAAGCAGAGTCTTTCTTATAACTAAGGTCTTTTTTGTCTTTTGGTCATGAGCACTGTAATTGACCAACAGAACTTAATAAAATAATGTTCTCTTAGTTATCTGGGAATTTAATTAAATCTCAAAGAGATTTAATTATGATATGGTAAATATGGTAGATGCTGCACCAATTACCAATCTGACATGTATTAAGATGGATAGGTAACAAAATATATCAAATGTATAATGGCCCGTAGTTATCATATAGATCTAATGTGTTTTATGCTTTAATTTGCATGTTCAGACATAGAAGATGTTCACATTTTGCTTTTCTTCTCTTCTTTTGCTCTGTTCCCTACTCTGGCAGGTGACCACAAGAATCATAGCTGGTTACAAAGGTGCCACACTTTTCTGCTTTGAGGTCTTATGCTTCTTGGTACACCACTGGGAACCACTGCAACTCCTCTTACGTGCCTATCTGTGTGGTTTTATCATAGCAATTGATAGATTAACAAATTCAAAAAGGAAATTTGATGTACAATGACAGAAAAATGTATTTGAAAGTGTATATATATATATGCAAACATTATAAATGCATAGAAAAAGCCTGAAAGTATTTTTAAAAGCATATTTTTAGAATTTTTAACTACTTAATAGTAGATCATTTTAATGGTACAGAAAAGCTGGAAGTATAAGAACAGTACAAAAATAGATCATATACATTCCTTTCACCTAGATTCGCTTATTAATGTTTTACCCCATTTGCTTTATTATTCTCTCTCTTTTTGCCTGACCCATTTCATGGTAAGTTACATAAATCATGGTCCTTAACTCCAAACTTTTCAAGGTGTGTTTCCTAAGAATTGTGATATTCCCTTATATAATGACAGAACAGTTATCAACATATACATTTCACATTACACCATAGTATTAGATATAATATTTTAATCTACTGTCTGAATTTCAATTTTGTCATTGACCCAATAATGTCTTTTATAGCATTTTTCCCTTCTTTCAGTGCACAGATCTAATCTAGTACTGCATTTAGTTGTCATGTCTCTTTAGGCTTCTTTAATCTGGACCAAATTTATAGCTGTTTGTTTGTTTGTTTTTTACAACATTTGGCATTTTTAACGAATGCAGCCTAGGCCAGGCGTGGTGGCTCACGCCTGTAATCCTAGCACTCTGAGAGGCTGAGGCGGGCGGATTGCTCAAGGTCAGGAGTTTGAAACCAGCCTGAGCAAGAGCAAGACCCCGTCTCTACTATAAAATAGAAAGAAATTAATTGGCCAACTAATATATATAGAAAAAATTAGCCGGGCATGGTGGCCATGCCTGTAGTCAGCTACCTTGGAGGCTGAGGCAAAAAGATTGCTTGTCTAGGAGTTTGAGGTTTGCTGTGGGCTGGCTGACGCCATGGCACTCACTCTAGCCTGGGCAACAAAGCAAGACTCTGTCTCAAAAAAAAAAAAAAAAAAGAATGCAGCCTCCTCTCTTTTTATACTGCATTCCTCATTTTGGGTTTCTCTGATATTTCCTCATTATTAGTTTCAGATTATGGGCTGGGCGCAGTGGCTCACGCCTGTAATCCTAGCACTCTGGAGTCTCAAAACCAGCTTAGGCAAGAGTGAGACCCTGTCTACTATAAATAGAAGAAATATGCCAACTAATATATATAGAAAAATTAGCCGGGCATGGTGGCGCATGCCTGTAGTCCCATGCTAACTCCGTGAGGCTGGGCAAAAGATGCTGAGCCAGGAGTTTGAGGTGTGTGAGCTAGGCTGATGCCACGGCACTCATTCTATCTAGCCTGGGCTACAAAGTGAGACTCTGTCTCAAAAAAAAAAGTTTCAGATTATGGATTTGCAGCTGGACTACTACCTGCTGTAGGTAATGTTTATCCTCATATCTTATCTAGAGACACAAGATGTCCATCTACCCTTCAGTGGTGGTATTAATTTTAGTCACCTACCTGGTCAAGGTGTTATTCAGTTTTGCCACTGTAAAATTACCATGTGTTCTCTTCCAGCTAATAAACAATCTGTGGGGAGAGACTTTAAAGGCATGGAAATGTCCTGCTCCTCACCAAAATTTCTTCCTAGATTTGAAGTCCATTGATGAATCTTACCTGACCCAATCTGCACCATAATAATTGCAAAATGATGATTTGCAACTCCACTCACCTTCCACATTCACCAGTCAGCACTCCCCATTCTGTTGTGAAGCAAGAGTCCTCTCTTCTTTCCATTTGTTTGTTTATTTTTTATCAGTATGACTCATTAAATCCCTTTTTTCCCAATGGTCCATGAGTCATTACTGTACGTCATTATGTAAAACAAACTTTTAATCGTGGTTATCTCTGGTGAGTGGAATATGGGAGGAAAAGCTTAAAAGGGAGATTTTAATGTTTTATAAACTCTTTACTGTTTAAACTTTTTACAATAAATAGTACATATCCCTCCCACTTTCTCCCTATTTTTTTTTTAATCAAATGAAAAAATAAAAACATTGTGAAAGAAAAAATGTCCCTAGGGCACTCTAGAGGCAGCCGGAAGTAATAAGAACTGGGCTTTGAGACAGTGGGCATTCCTAATGCTCTGTTTATTATGTAATGCATTAACATAAGAAAGGCAAATATATTTTGGAGTTACTCCAGTCATTTATGGCCTGTAAACTAATCTTATTCTATTCAACTAGCTGGGTGTACAAATTAACTAGTTAAAATTAGTTCTATAGGCCGGGCGCGGTGGCTCACGCCTGTAATCCTAGCACTCTGGGAGGCCGAGGCGGGTGGATTGCTCGAGGTCAGGAGTTCAAAACCGCCTGACAAGAGCGAGACGCCGTCTCTTTTACCTATAAATAGAAGAAAATAATTGGCAACTAATAATACAGAAAAAATTAGCGGCATGTGGCGCATGCCTGTATCCCAGCTACTCGGGAGGCTGAGGCAGAAGGATCGCTTGAGCCAGGAGTGTTGAGGTTGCTGTGAGCTAGGCTGCCGCCATGGCACTCACTCTAGCCTGGCAACAAAGGTGAGACTCCTGTCTCAAAAAAAAAAAAAAAAAAAAAATTAGTTCTATAGTGTGGAGCTTCAGACATGGTAGACTCTGGTACCAAGACATCTCCACCTTTCCTACTGCATAACAAACCTAGCAGCAAAAAAAAAAAAAAAAAAAAGACATCTCCATCTGTTACAGAACTTACTCTGGTTCCAAAAAGGTTTTGAGGAAGTAATAACATGAGGGTGTCAACGGAAAAAAGCCAAACTCAGTAAAATAATTTTAAAGAGATTTATTTTGAGCCAAATTTGAGGACCATGACCCAGAGCCACTGCCAAGAGGCCTTGGGCAAGTGGACTCAATGTGGTTAGATTACAGTTTGGTTTTTATACATTTCAGGAAGATAGGCGTTACAGGTAAAATCATAAATCAATACATGGGAGGCATACATTGGTTTGGCCCAAAAAGGTAAGACATCTCGAAGGTGGAGGACGGGGTTATAGGTTATAGGTGTGGTTAAAGATTCTTTGGATTGTAATTGGTTAAAGACATGAGTTTTGTGTAAAGGCTTGGAATGTTTTAATATAAGAAGCTGTTATCAGAGATGATCCACCTGACATAGATTTGTTGTGTAAATTGAGGATCTGTAGGTTTGTCTTGCATACCCTCAGGCCTGTTATTGGGTTACGAAGGATGTCTCCAAGAAGGGAAGGGGGCATGATGAGGCATGTCTGACCTCCCTCCTCCTGGCAGACAATTTAATTTTAGGATATTCATTTGGCCACGAGGGGGTCTATTCAGGCAGCCTGTGGGGGTTAAGCCTTAAAATTTTACTTTAGTTCACAAATGACATGAAGCTGGAATAAACTAAAATATTTAGGAACTGTCACATTATTTTCTTTAAATGAAATTAAAGTAAACCTAATCTCTCATCCAACCAGACTAGCAAAAAGATATATAATTTCATATTATATTTTTATATTGTTTTGCCCAATTCCCATTATCAATCCTTATGTCTCTGTAAAGAAAATTTAACCCTATTCTGTTGTCTTCTTCACAGCATAAAAAAATAAACCATTTTTAGCCTGAGTGAGAGGTGCTTCAAAGATAGGAGCTGTCTGAGAAAAATCAATGCCTGGATGTAGGCAATATTTTTCTTGACTTCCTTAAGAGCTGAATATGTAAACTGAGCACACGTGACATTACTTGCCTGTGCCTTTGAGGAACTGAGTCCTCTTGGAAAATTTCTTTCTCCCAGAACAGTTCTGCTCATTGGCAGAGCTGCTCAGGGTCTGTACTAGCCTCAGATAACTTGGAGTCTCAGATAAGGGAGTGGCTGTGTGGGGCTTAAATAGGGATTAAGACTTTTTCTATTGGTGGGAAACAGTGAGTTTCTCCCCCAAGCCAAGTCTTCAGCTGAGCCTCTTCATCTTCCTTGGGGGCACTCCCTCCCTCTTTCCCCCTGCCCGTTGGTGGAACTCCCTTGCTCACCTGCATCCCTGTTTGCCCTTTATCCGTTACCAGGTGAGGATTGAAGCTACACTTTCCTCTCTTTCCAATTTCCAGTGTATTTTCTAAAAACCCTTCCCCAAGCATAGGTCCTCTGTTAAAGAGAAATTACTTGGTAACAGCTAATTACCTTTTCTCAGTTTCTAAGGAGAATATGTAGAGCTAATCCTAACTATGTGATTTGTGGATCATAAGAGAGCTGAGTTTCGCTTGATTCACTTGGTTATGAGCCAAGAAAAAGAGGTGTCAAGTGAATGTGGCCCCTACTGAGACAAGAAGGCCCTCCCCAAATGCTTAGCTTTTTCTTGACAAGCACTCATCATGGGGCCAGTATGGAATGTCACTCTTCCTCAAAAGCACAATTTAAAAAAAAGGGTGACTATACACCTTGAACTCTAAACAGCTATATTATTTTTATTTATTTATTTATTTATTTATTTATTTTTTTGAGACAGAGTCTCACTTTATTGCCCAGGCTAGAGTGAGTGCCGTGGCGTCAGTCTAGCTCACAGCAACCTCAAACTCCTGGCTCAAGCAATCCTCCTGCCTCAGCCTCCCAAGTAGCTGGGGCTACAGGCATTCGCCACCATGCCCGGCTAATTTTTTGTATATATATATTAGTTGGCCAATTAATTTCTTTCTATTTATAGTAGAGACGGGGTCTCGCTCTTGCTCAGGCTGGTTTTGAACTCCTGACCTCGAGCAATCCGCCCGCCTCGGCCTCCCAGAGAGCTAGGATTACAGGCGTGAGCCACCACGCCCGGCCTATTTATTTATTTTTGAGACAGAGTCTAGCTCTGTTGCCCAGGCTGGAGTGCAGTGGCATCATCATAGCTCATAGCAACCTCAAACTCCTGGGCTCAAGAAATGCTCCTGCTTCAGCCTCCCAAGTAGCTGGGACTACAGGCGTGTGCCACCATGTGCAGCTAATTTTTTCTATTTTTAGTAGAGCTGTGGTCTCACCCTTGCTGAGGCGGGTCTTAAACTCTTGACCTCAAGTGATCCTCCCACCTTGACCTCCCAGAGTGCTAGAATTACAGGCATCAGCCACCACACCCGCCCTAAACAGCTGTCTTATACATGTTTCCCTTATGGTGATGAAGATAAGAGGATAAGCAAACATCTACTGAGTATTTTGTGGCAGGTATTATCCTAAGACTGTTATGTACATTGCCTCATTTAATCATCACAATCTTATAAAGAGGTCCTGTTATTATTATCTCCATTTACCAATGAGGAAACTGAAGCAAAGAGATATGAATTTTCCCAAGGTTGCATAGCTTGTAAGATTGAAACTCCAACAAATACAGCTTCAGATCTTCAATCATAATCTCTATAGATGGTGTTCAGAGCTGGTCTCACTTTGGGGTCCAGTCTCCTTCAAGACATAGGCTCTCTGCAGGTGGCTCAGGCCACCATGTTGATGGCAGGTTAAAGTCTATGACAATTCAGCAGAGGCAGCAGGATCCACTCCTGGCAGAAGCTGACTCTCAAGTGACAACAGGAAAAGGGTATCCAGATTAGGTGTCCATTTAGCCTTCCAGTTACCTAAAAATTTGAACAGTAGCATTCAGACATGTGAACTGCTGTATTAACTCCCCATCTAGTCTATTGCCAGGGCCTGGGCCAATCCACAAACAAAGGCTTGTCTGCCTATACCCTCCCCACTGCTGAGGAAGGAAACAATTTCTTCTTCCCTGCCTTCCACCAGCTTCTCTAGCTGGGAGAAGTTTGGAAGTGGATTGGGTTCACTCAGATCAAGCTTTGCTCTGCCCCCCCCATGCCAGTGGTGAGTGGTCCAGCTAACCTCACTATGAATATAGTCAGCTTCTCTTAGCTTTCTGGCAACATTTTGAAAGTTCACCTACCATATTCTCTGGTCTTAAGTCCCCAGAGCCAGTGTTCAAGTGCCTTCAACTATAGTCACAGAAACACAATACCTGAGAGCACCAGTGGCCTCTTCCGGTTGTCCTTCTCAGCTGCTCCCTAGGTCATGTCCTTTTCTCAGCTACCTGCCACCTCATTACTGAGCCATAATCAAGATAGAAATGTCTTTTCTCTTGGGATGGAAATTGCATCCTCTGCGAACACTCTCAGTTTCTGGTAGGTAATCGTTTCTATCGCAATCTAAATGGCCTTTTCCGGGCTCTATCATCTATTCCAACACGTTAAATCATGTGTCTGATGGCATGTCCAGGTTTGGGGAAATAATTTTCACCTCGTACCCAGGATTCTGACAGCATCGTTCCTCCATCTTCACTCAGAGGTTTAATTTTTAACAATTCATTCTGAAATGAGGGTCTTACATCCATGCTCCAATAAAAACATTCTCCAGGCAATTGCTGAACACTAGAACAAGGCTCCCCGCCCCCCCCCTTTTCCTTTCTTTATCTCCTGTTGGATAATCATATGCATAGTATTGTGTTGTAACTTTAAAACTGTCTCATCATAGTCCACTAGACACATATGACCAGGGAGCCCTGAGAGTGCACACACAACTCCACACCCGAGTCACACCTAGGTTGACCAGTCATGTGGTTTGCCTGGGAATAACACGTTTCCCAGGACTTAGGAATTTCAGTGCTAAAACTTCAAAATGATTCGGCTTCAGTGCCAGGACTTATAATCTACGCATGGCTCTGATATGGACTGCACAAGTATTTTTGTTAATTCTAGAAAAAAAAAATGGTACATGTAAGGGATATGAATCACAGTCCACAGATGTAGATGTGGGGGGGAAAGTCACATATTGTATCAGTCGGGGCCCGGCAGGAAAAAGATGGCATGATAAACAGCAATTAATTGAGGAGAATTAACAAAGGAACTACTTAAAAATGTGCAGTTAGCATTAAAAGAAATCAGCTAGGCATGTTGCAGCAAACATACAGCTAACAGTAACAGAGAAGCTTCTAAAGATACTACTAGGTTTGAGAGGGTAAGGAGAAGGAATAGTTATAAAACCCAAACCAGAGAGAGTAGGTATTCGGGAGGGCCACCAGACAAAGACTTGCTACCTTCTGTAAAGGGACCCAGCAATCCACAGGGAGGGATCCTTGGAAATAAATATTCCAACTCATTCTATTCACTTCCTCTGACTCCATGCCAGAGCCTCCCAGTGACTGGTCCCAACTGGAAGCCAGAGAGCAAGGGAGTCTGAAATGGTTAGTCCCCCGGGGCACAGAGTGGGAGAAAAAAAAGGTGGAGAATGGATATAAGGCACAAAAATGTATTCAGCCTACATTATTTTCTTTAACTTAAAATTGTTAATTTTTTTTTTTTTTGAGACAGTCTCGCTTGTTGCCCAGGCTAGAGTGAGTGCATATGGCATCAGCCTACTCACAGCAACCTCAACTCCTAGCTCAAGCAATCCTTCTCTCAGCCTCCTGAGTAGCTTGGGACGAGCAGGCATGCACCACCATGCCGCTAATTTTTTTTTTTATATATAATATATTAGTTGGCAATTAATTTCTTTCTATTATGGAGAGACGGGTCTTGCTCTTGCTCAGCTGGTTTCGAACTCCTAACCTCGGTAATCCGCCGCCTCGGCCTCCCAGAGTGCTAGGATTACAGGTTTGAGCCACTGCGCCCGGCCAAAATTGTTAAATTATTAACTGAACAGATTATTAGCGTTAAGGGCTGCGCTCTCCTCCCTATCCGTGCTCATCCCATCTAAGACTCAGTAGAGCAAACTGTTTAGCCTTTAGTCTAGATTCTGTTCACACCCTCTGCTGCGATGAGCATGTCCAGCTTGCAGGAATGCCCACGTCCAGTGGTTCTGTGAGTCTGTGCCTCAGTGTTCATGGGAATCTCTACCAGAGGTGGAAGACCATGGGAGACAGAGTGCTCACCCATGCAGGCCCACAGTGAGACTCCCCACACTGGAGAGGTCCTTCTAGGGGGCTCAGGAAGACCAGGCCACAGTCCCAATTATGCATAGTAACCCATTGTCCCTTTCCCAGGCTTGAGAATCCTTCTTGGATTCTTGCTTTTTTGTATATATCCTTTCTTTTTTTTTTTTTGAGACATGAGTCTCGCTTTGTTTGCCACGGCTAGGTGAGTGCCGTGGCTGCCTATCAAGCATCATTTCCTGGCTCAGCGACTCTGCGCTCCTGAGTAGCTACTCGGTGTTACACAGCCCCTATCTTTTGTACATATATTTTTAGTTGGTCAATTAATTTCTATTTTTTTTAGTAGAGACAGGGTCTCACTCAGGCTGGTTTTGAACTCCCAACATCAAGTGATCCACCCACCTTGGCCTCCCAAAGTGCTAGGATTACAGGCGTGAGCCACCACACCCAGTCATGCTTTTGTATATTTCCTTTCAAAGACACTAACTCTTCTCTCCTTCCGCTCTAAACACCCTGGAATAATTCCTTCAGTGGATTTGGATTTTCACAATATAAAGAGAGGTCTTTTTGAAGCACCTTCTGCTTTCGGCCCTGCAAACTATTACACTAATGGCCAAAATCTTTCATTTTGGCTTTCTTTTTGGAGTAAGGAAAAAGGAAATCACAGAAACAAACCCAGTGATAGCCAGAATTCTCTCTGATTGTTCTATTGCAACATAAATAACATGCAATTTAATTTACATAAATAAAGTTGGAAACTTAAATGGAATTGGGGTAGCATTGCAGAAGGGAAAATTGAGTTTAATTCTAGCATGCATGTAAGATAGAAACAAGAAAAAAAATTTAAAAAAAGAAAACCAGTATAGAAAAATATAGAAAAACAGCCATAGCTTTGTCACATATCTCACTCCACCTCTGTCGTTTTTCTCCTCCTCACTTTGCTTCCATGTATCTGAGCCTCTGAGACTGATAGAAGTCAGGGAGGAAGGAGGATGAAGGTAACCATATAGTGATATGGCTTGACCTACGATTTTAAAACAAACTTGCCTCTCTGAATGTGTCTTGAGCTTGTAGTCTTCCTAGAGCTGGTAGTCTCGCATAATCTGAATGGATAACAGCAAGAGAAGGGTCAGTGCAAAGTTGAAGAGATGGCCCTGGCTTTGGACCTTGACTGATCTGAGTTTGCATCCCTTTTCTATGATCTACTAGCTTTAGGACCTTAGGCAAGTCATCTAACCATTCTGAGTTTTGGTTTTCTCATCTGTAAAATTAGGATAATGACACCAACCCTGCAAAGCTGGTGTAAGGATTAAAAATGAAGAATATAAGGTCCCAGTTTCATACTTAGACCATGGTGGGCACCAGATAATTAATACTTCCTATTAATATTTAAGTAGTTGTGCCACCCTCACTACCATGGAAAACAGCAAATGAGAGAAGGGCCTGAGAATTTGAAGGATTAAAAGATGAACTGGACTGAGAGGAGATAAGGGCAAGTGAAATTACAAGGGTCAGCTAAAGAGAAGAATCAGTTTCTACTCAGAAGATATTTTTGTCTCTTCTCCCCAGTTTTTGTGTGGGAGAGATGGGAGGAATCCTCTAATTACAAAACTTAGTCTCCATATGAGTTTGGTCCCCATCTGGAGTTAAAGGTGTCAGTAATAACAATCCAGCATCTTCCTGACAGATTTCCATCTCAGCCAGCACTGTGGCCTATTTCTGGAGGTGTGTGCAGCTTGCTTAAGAGTTTCAGTCATAATAGAGGTCAGGAAAGTGCCAACTAATCTTGAGGGACCAGAATATATTGAGATCAGAAACTAAGGCAAAGGTGTGCCCTGTTATACCTGTTGAGCGGTCACAGTGATTCTTATTTCCTAATCTAGAAAGAAGAGTTGAGTGATGGAGTGAAGTGTGGATAGCCTTCGAGAGCAGACTCCTACTCCCATCAAGTCTGGCTAATAAGATACCATTTAAGCACATCCTTACTGGCTTTTCACAGAAAGTCAAGACTACATCAAACCATGGCCCTTTGCCCACAAAGATTGGGGGTACCTCAAAGGGACACCTCAAAGTCATTCTATCAGATGACTGAATTTCTCCCCCTTCACACTTTGATGCTACTAAACTGAGATCTTTCCTGGTACAATTTGACTTGTGTTCTTCTGTTTTACTCTTATTTGCTATAACAAAGTAGCTAGTTAGCATTATTGTACTTAATTAACGCAATTCAGATAAAATGACATTCCTCTGTAATATTTTCTTAGGCCTCAATATGCCTGAAAAGTCCCTTTGAATGTCAGGTTTCATATTTTAGCTTTAAGGAAATATCTCATTTCATGGAAGTTATAGGTTATAAACCTTGAATCAGAACACACACTCATGAAATTGAGGTAAAGGAGAATGGGAGTCGTCATAGCCAAACACTATAATATGTGTCTTCACTGTAACACACTTCTTAATATTGTCTGCCACCGTGACATACAGGTTTTTAGATTAGTTGAGTTTTTTTAGGATAGCAAAATAATAATAATTATTATTATACATGCATAAAAAATTATCACTACTTCACCACCACCCAAACAAAGTAACATCCTCAGGAAACAAACAAAACCATTCCACTTGATTCTTGCAATGTTGTTTTTACAAATTAACCTACTTGAATTTGTTTACCCCTTTGAAATTTCATAACTCTTCGTATTTTTATTTTCCATGGAAAATTTCACAGTGGCTACTCCTAGAGTGGTATAGTTTTAAACTCTCAAACATTTATTTTTATCTTGAAAAACTCTAATTTGTTTCATCTTTATCAATGAAAACACTCTTTCCTTGATTACTCCTTTTCATCTTCAATGCCAAAGAAAAGAGAAAACTGTCCTGAGAGTCAAGATGTTGCAAATCACTGTAACTTGCCTCAAAAAGAATACAAATAAAAGAAAAACTATTTTATTAAAACTATTTTTGAAAATATATTTCATGTCTTGAAGTAAAACAGCATTAGGTAGATGTGTTTCCAGAAATTTGCAACAAGATTATCTGGAATTGTAAATACTAGTAAAATATAATCTGGTAGGGACATAGGTGCTATGATCTGAAAGTTTGTGTCCCTCCAAAATTCATACATTGAAACCTAATCACCGAGGTGATAGTATTAGAAGATGGGGCCTTTGAAGGATAATTAGATCATGAGAGTGGGCTCTCCTGAATGGAATTAGTGCCCTTATAAAAGAGGCCAGAGGGAGCTTGTTAGCTGATTTGCCCTTCTGCCATGTGAGAACACATAGAAAGAAGGTGCTGTCTGTGAGGAATAGGCCCTCACCTGCTGGTGGCTTGATCTTGGACTGCCCAGCCTCCAGAACTGTGAACAATAAATTTCTGTTGCTTATAAACTACTTAGTTTAAAGTATTTTGTTACATTAACCCAAATGGACTAAGACAAAACGTATCCCATAATAACATTCATTTTTGCTCAAACTCCCCACCATCCCACACTTATTAAAAGACCAATAGTGATGGATGCAAGGGATTCAGACAGAGCCAGAAGAAAAGGAAAAAAAACTAGAAATAGCTTGCTCACAGTGCTGTAAGATTTCTGGAGATCCAAACACACGGAAGAGGTAGATATTACAGTCCTTGTTCATATTCAGTCCATAATGCCAAAATAAATATACATTCAGATCTGCAGTAGCAAATACTGCTGTCCTCTGGCAATTTTTTTTGTGTGTATATATGTATTTTATTTCTGCAACATTATGATTTTATCATATGGAAGTCAAAACTCTGATGGAATTTTAACTAATTTTTTTTTAAATTTTTATTTTGACTAAGCCATTTTATATAAGAATTTTAACTAATCTTTCTCTCTTGCAATTTATTAGGAGCCAGTTTCCTTCTTACCCTCCCAAATTTTCTCATTCTCAATTTCTACCCCAAAGTTCCTATATTGGGAGAGCATCAAAATTCTGTTAAGCAGATATTTCCAAAACATGAGTATTAAACAGATCGTTGCAGTGAGCAGTTAGCGATCCTAATAAAAAATTAAATCAAAGTCTGACTAAAAGGAAGAGTTCAATTTGAAGAGAAGAAAAGGAAGAATTTTGAAGAGTAAAGCTGAAAAGCTATATTGGATACTTTTCATTTTTTTCATTTGCTGGTTGAGAGTATATTTTCCAGAATTATCCCATCTGAATATAAAAGATATACCTTCTAAAAAAGAATATAAGTTAGATATTCCATGAGATTTAATTCCTAAACAAGTGAGAACATAAAGGGAAGTAGTAATGAATAAGATAAAATAATAAAGAAAGCAAATTAAAATACAAAAAAAGACAACGTGTGCAGAAAGAGTCAGAAGAAAGCTTTTTCAGGAAGAAGAGAATATATTTTATTCATTGTTGCAGAAAGTTAGTTCCAAAATGCTTGAAAATAAAATTGCACACAGCTGTTTGGTTTCCTCTCCAGAGGTCCTAATTGGAAAGATCTGACCATGTTTAGTGGTGAGAGAGACTTGCTCTATTTCTGAGGTGAATTTAGAGTGTTTACATATTTCTCTGCACGGTTCCAACATTTTTCCAGATTCTAATTATGATGAACTTAGTCAAAGAGAAGCGTTGAAACACTCTTATTCTCAATGCCAGAGCATGGGGACTTTTCCAATCAGCATTGCAAAGTGGAAAGGGCACTGAATTGGTTGTAAGAAGACTCAGGTTTGGGTTCCAGCTTCCTCACTAAATAGATGAATTAGTTTGAGAAAGTTGGTTAATCTCTCTGAGCCTCAATTCCTTGTTTCTAAAATAAGTGGGGGTTGAAATGGATAATTTATAAGGTTTCTTTCTAGTTCTTATTTATAAGACAATCTTTTCAATTCTTCCATCAAAACTGTACCAGTTTGCTGGTCTTTAAAGAAACATTAAGAACCTGTCTAAATAGTTGATTTAAAACATAAAAGCATGCCGGGCGTGGTGGCTCACGCCTGTAATCCTAGCACTTTGGGAGGCCGAGGCGGGCGGATGGCTCAAGGTTAGGAGTTCGAACCAGCCTGAGCGAGACCCCGTCTCTACCAAATAGAAATAATTAATTGCAACTAAAATACTATATAAAAAAAATAGCCGGGCATAGGTTGGCGCATGCTGTAGTCCAGCTTACTCGGGGGCGGGGGGTGAGGCAGTAGGAATCGCTGAGCCCAGGAATTCGAGTTGCTGTGAGCCAGGCTGACGCCACGGCACTCATCTAGCCTGGGCACAAAGTGGAGACTCTGTCTCAAAAAAAAAAAACAAAAAACAAACATAAAAGCAACAAATACACAGATTTTAGAAACTAGAACTTTTAAATAAAAATCAATATATGCTAAATAATCAATTTTTAACCTACCTTTTAAACTTCTCAGTAATTGCTTAACTTTTTTTTTTTTTTGGTTTAATAATCTCAGGTCTAGAGGTGCAACATTTGAACCTGAAATCCAGCTTCCCATAGGGAAGAGTCAAGTCACAGCCAATATCTACCCTACTCCTAGTTCTCTTTTTTTTTTTTTGAGACAGAGTCTCACTTTGTTGCCCAGGCTAGAGTGAGTGCGTGCGTCAGCCTAGTTCACAGCAACTTCAAACTCCTGGCTCAGCAATTTCCTGCCTCAGCCTCCCAAGTGGCTGGGACTACAGGCTTGTGCCACCATGCCCAGCTAATTTTTTTCTATGTATATTAGTTGGCCAATTAATTTATTTCTATTTATAGTAGACGGGTCTCCTCTTGCTCAGTGTGGTTTCGACACTCTGACCCAAGCAATCCGCCCGCCTCGGCTCCCAGAGTGCTAGGATTACAGGCGTGAGCCACCACGCCCGGCCCCTAGTTTTAATGAAAAGGAAGAAAGTCCATGATATAGCTTCACTTTGGTAGGCCAATATATATGAAAGTTAAAGAAGGAGAGTGCATGTCTATGAAGGCACTCTTTGTGCTTTCCATGGTGGCATGGAATGGATACTGTAACTTAACTTTGCTTACATACCCTAGAGCTTATTAGTGACACCATCATATATTTATTCAAAATTATGGAATTATGGTTCATGTAAATTCTTTGTAAATTATATGTAATAAAGGAAGTTCAAGCCAGCCTGACAGGTAGTGTTATCTTGATGGGTCACCACAGACTGAGATGTGGTCCAGATTGCAGATCCAGGACTTTTTCACAATGGGTTCCTGGAGAATTATTCAGGCTGAACTTCTAGTTGTTGAGGAGGCTTGTGTTACTCAGTGTGGTAGCCACTATCGACACTGAGTCCAAATTGAGATGTGCCATAAGTGTAAAAGTATAAAATAGACACCAGAGTTTGAAGATAATACTAAAAAAAGTAAAATATATCACTAATAATTTTTATATTGATTAAATGTGGAAATTATATATATATACACATATAGGGTTAGATAAAATATATTAAAATTCATTTCATTTGTTTCTTTTTACTTTTTTATTGTAGCCACTAGGAAATTTAAAATTACTTATGTGGCTCACATTAGGGGTTTGACTTGTATTTCATTTGGGACCATGCTGGTCTATGCCATAAGCTCTTTAAAAACAGGTGCTGTTCCTGTCTAGTTTTGCATTACGTTCTTAACACATAACAGGAATGATCAATAACTGTGCTGAATGCATTATTAGTGAGTACCAAACAGAGCACAATAATCAAAGTCCCCTCTCCCCTGACATCACTAAAGACACTCTGAGAAACCTTTGCTTTCTTATTCTTCTACTTTTTTTTTATTCCAAACTGACTCTTTTCCTTCTGTGTTGTTTTAAGCATCAATCAGGTTTAAATTAATACCTCACTGTTTTCCAGTTTCAGATATGCTATAACAACACATCAATGCTTTCTTACTTTAAGCTCTAGTCCCTTAAATGACTTGAAGTCTCCCTCCTCTTTGTCGCCAATTAATTGCATTTTCTTCCTTAGGGTGATATGCTGGATAGTCTCCTGTCAGTTGGGCATCTTCCTCAGCCTCTTCAAAGGCAAAAACTACATTTCCCAGAATCCCATTCCTCGTAGAGTTCCAGGTTGGAATGTGTGAATGAAAGACACTGAAGATTTAGAAGGCAGAAGAAGCGGAGGCCATTATTTTCCAGAGTCAGTTGCAGACAGGTGTGCGGGCATCAAAGCTGCTTCCTGGTGAACTTCTTGAGGAGCTCCTGCATCTGTGTTGCCAACTGAGATAGCTGGTGCAAGGGTGGACTATCCCTGAAGCAATGAAGTTTAAATTCCTGGACCTTTTCTAAGCCTCTGGGAGTGGCCCTAGCAATTTTGTAATTTATTATTTTTTTGAAAGAGGGTCTCTAAATCGTATTAGCTTTAAGTGTCACAAAACCTAGATTTAGCCCTAAATGGCAGAGAGCTTCCCAGAGATCTTGTGATCCAGTGGCTTCAGGAGAACTGAGAACCACTGGCTTAGGGACTGGAGTCTGAGATATTCAGTGAAGCCCCTCAGACTTTCCCTCCCTCAGCCCTTCCAACAGTTGTAGAAGCTTTCACGTCCTTCATACCAGGAATACAGTGGCTTTTGTTTTTCTGACCAAACAGTAATTGCTTTAAAATGATTGTTATCAGCAAGTAGATTATAACTCTTTTTTGGTCTCAATCTCAAATTTAAGAAAATTTTTTTTCAGTAGAAATGATAGTGAAAAAAAATTTAACATTGCATCAAGAAAAACTTAGAGCAAGTTCCATCTTGACCGACATTGGATACTCATAATGTTGCACATTGGCACACAGTGTGTGTTTAGTAAATATGTGGGTGAGTGCATGAATTAATGAGTGAGTGAAGGAACAGATGAATTTATGTGCATCTGTACCCAAGTTGCTTCCTAGTTATGATTATTAAAACAACATTGATTATGTTTGTTCTAATTCTCTGTAGATTTATTTAGCACAGTACCAAGAACTCCCAGCTGCTCACTGCTTTTTTTGGATGAAAATGAGGAGTAGTTTTGGGAGCCAGTCCAGTGCAAATTCTAGGAAACCCCAGAGTGCATCTGTAATTAGTTTAGGGTCTTCCAGAGGTTGGAGACCACACCTGTTAGTTATGAATTATTTTCCAAGGAAGAATATATTGAAAAGAAAAAACAGGATTGACTATTGGATCAGTTTAAAGAGCTCAACCCCTCTCTCATTTTTCTTTCTTGCAATTCAATTCTGAATGGTAAATAGCAATGATAATCATCTTTTGGAGAAGAAAGTCAATTGCCAGTCTTCACCAGAATAAATCATGCTTGTAATTTAATTTTAATTAAGACCATAATCTTTAAATTTAAGAAATAACGTAATCATGCACTGAATGAGATCTGCATTTTTTTAAGCATCCACATTCATAGAACATTACTGTGTGCTCTATATTGAAGTCAAACTAAGATATGAATCCAGCATTTAGGAGTGTGTAATTTTTAAAATATAGGTGAATTACATGGAAAAGCCCCCAATCCATATTTTGCTATTTTCCTAAGAATTTATTTTCTTTAATTTGTAATTTTTATGGGTAAAATAAGAAGTGTCCTGGCCAGTTTACAGGACGGAGGATGAACACGGAACACAAAACACAAATGCAGAACACAAAGAAAAACGCCAACACATACAGACGGTTGACTTGAGTAATAATACACTGGGTCAGTTTTATTTTTATATTCTAAAAAATTAAAGTTAGTTCCTTGTATGTAACCACCCAGGCATTTCAGCAATGGCCACAAATTCCGGAATGTGTAGCCTTAGGGAAGCAGATATCCCCTGGCTCAGAATTTCAAGGTGGTTGCTCCAGGTGCTAGGCATAGATCACGGACTGAGATTAGCAAGGATGAACAAGGCAAGCCACAGGGGGCTTTTCTCATCCCCAGCTTCTCTAAGGGTGACCCCCTAAGATCTTCAGCTAAACCCTGGTGGCTGTGCCTGGCTTAGGTCGCCCCTCCCTTGAGGTCATTGACTAACCAGCCATCTTATGGGGTGTTAATCGTGCGGCCTCCAGACCCCCAGGGCTGTGGGGCAGGGCAGCTCTTGCTTACTTGCAACTCAGGTCCTTTGTTATGCCTCTAGGCATCAGATTTGTTTATCACAGGAAGCCTGTCCGGAAGACATACATTACTCACTAACTTTAATTCTCAAACTAGGAAAATATATGTCAGTCCCCTACAAAGAAGGCAGGATAGTTTCATAATAATTGATAGTGAAAGTGGATATAAGTAATTGAGTTTGGAAGAAGTGCACCTCTTTGTTTGTAAACAAAAAATGTTTACAAACAAAAATGTTGCAAACACTTTGTGTTCAAACTCTGTGCTGGTACTATGCTAACCAGAGGAGACACAAAGCTGAATTACACTTGATAGTTGCTCTCCTGATGTGGGGCAGACAGCCACATAAGTTCCAGGGGGAAAACAATAGGTAATGGTTTGGAGAGACAGGGAATAAAAAAAAAAAGAGCTTTTATTGCAGCAGACGCTGGAGTTACATACGATAATCACATATGATAATCTCATCTACTTTTCCTGGGACCTTTGAGAAGCTTTCATGGGAGGAAACCGACACAGGACATTGATTATCTGGCCAAAGCTAACTGTTAGTAAAGAGCAGCGCCAGAATTTGTAGTCTGTCTGAACACTAGAGGCCAAACAGTCCTGCCTTCTAGATAGTCCTGGGGTGCAGGTCGCACTCCCTTGGCCGTGTTTAACATCATCCAGCCCATTCTCTAACGGCCACGTGGACTCTCCAGAGCGAGAGTAATGTTTATTGGGGAATCTGTTTCTCCATAACTCTCACCCTCAAGGCTAAGAGGGCTCAGTTGCTTAAGCTTTCACCAGCTGGCAGAGGCAATTGGAGCAGAAGGTAGGACGTGGATTTATTCAGCTTTTTTTCAAGTGCATTATCAAATACATATTGACAGCTCACTATTTGTTGCTGTTAAATTGGTATAAACATTACATTAATTATCTGAGGTCTGGACTTCAATTTCCTCATCTGTGGATTATAGATGACATTATGGGTAGCTTACCTTTCAGGAGTTGGTTGCCAAATAGTCTTAGGTTTTATTATTCCAGTTCGTGACTGCGGTACCTGGAATAGTTTCTGGTGCTTGATACACACTGAATGACCAAAGGTGAACGATTTAAAACCGAGTGTTGGGGAGAACGAAGAGCAGCGTAATTGGGATGCTGTATCTAACCTCTCCTAAGGGCTCTTTTCGGGTGTCAGGTTGTCTGGAGGGAGGACACCCCTCCGCCCCGCTGCATCACGGGGGCGGCAGCGCGGGCGGGCCGGGACACTCCGGGTTTCAGTCGGAGTCGGAGCCCCGCGGCGCCCTCGCTCTGCCCCTGCGCTCCGCGGGCGGCCCCGCGCCGGCCGGGCGGATTGGTGGGTCGGAAAGGGCGCCGGGCGCCTTTAAATGCTAATGAGCCGAGGCCCAACTCGGAGCCAAGTTTCCCCACCCTCTTCCCTCGCCCGCCCTCCCCGCCCTCCCCGCCCGGCCGGCGCGCCGCCTAGAAAAACTTGTGCGGGGCCATTTTTGGGGCAGTAAGATCGAGCGAGGAGCCCGCGAGCGAGCGCCGCGCCCGACAGCTCGAGCCGCCTCCGCCGCGCGACCCCACCTCGGCCGCCGCCCGCGCCGCGAGATCCGCACCGGCCTCCGAGAGCGAGCCCGGCCGCCGCGACCACCAGCCGCGCTAACCGCCGACCAACCGCCACCAGGGTGCCGAGGGAGAGCAGAGGAGGCGGCATGAGCGAGGCGGGCGAGGCCACCACCACCACCGCTACCACCCTCCCGCAGGCTCCGGCGGAGGCGGCCGCCGCGGGCCCCCAGGACCCCGCGCCCAAGAGCCCGGGGGGCGGCGGCGCGCCCCAGGCCGCGGCCCCCGCGCCCGCCGCCCTCGCCGCGGGAAACCCGGGCGGGGACGCGGCCCCCGCAGCCACGGGCACCACGGCCCCCGCCTCTGCAGCGCCCGCCGGCAGCGAAGACGCGGAGAAGAAAGTTCTCGGTGAGTCAGGCCCGGGCAGGCAGAGGCTGCTCCCGAGGGGCGGGCGGCGCGGCCGCCGAGCACGTGTGGCAGCCCCGCCACGCTTCCCGCCCGGGCGGGAGCCGCCGACGGCTGCGGGCTCCGCGCCGGCCCCGCGGGCCGCCCGCCCCGCAGGCGCTCCCGGTGAGCGCCCGGCCGCCCTGCGCGCCTGTCTTGCGGGCCTGGGCCGGCAAGCGGGCTCTCAGCCGTGTCGCCGGCTGGCACTGTCGCACGTGCCCCCGGGAGAATGCCCCGGTCGGAAGAGGAAGGGAGAGGCGGCCCGGGAGAGGGACCTTGGGCAGGGATGCATGCGGGGGCAGGGGAGGCGCAGACACGTGGTCCCGGAACTTTGGAGTCCGGCTTGGGCTCTGGGTGAGGAGAAGGCTTCCTCCGGGGAAGAGCGGGGCGCAGGGACGAGACGAGGAGGCCGAGGTGGAAAGGCTGTTGCCAGGAGGGCTCAGGTGTCCGTCCCTGACGCCCTTCCCACATGGGCACGGGAAAGGCGCCATGCTTCTGCCGGCCACATGCCGCCCGAGAGGTGTTGCAATCCGCTCCGGGACGGGTCTCGGCCCCGCGTCCTCCTCCCTCGGTGCCCGCTGCCGCCGTGGGTCGCCCGGTCCGCCAATCGCCGCGCGCGTCCCCTCTTCCCGGACTGTGGGAACGCACGTGGTGTAGCAGCTGAAAAAACTTCGTCGGAAGTCGGGGTATGACGTTCGTCCAAAACATTGTTACCGTGGGACTTGTAACCTAGGAAGGGAAACAGGAAGCTGAGACGTTCAGATTTAGGGGGCAGACGACTGCAGAGGGCTTGTGTGATGGTTGTTGGTATTGTCACATACTTCGGCGTCCTCTTTCCTAAGTAACGCCCTGTGTGAGGCCTGAGACAGGCTTGCAAAGCAGGTGGGCGGTGAATAATCTCCCCAAAGGGTGTGTGTGCATATCTTTCTCCCTTTTAAGCAGGGAAGTTAGCAGATGGTGGAGGATGCTTCAGAGAGATCCTCAGGGTTTTGTTTGGGGCGTGTCTGATCTGTGAGCCTTGCCTCCTCATTAGGAAGAAAGTTGAGGGAATAATGTGAGGAAAGTATAATGTGGTGATAATATCCCCCACCTTGAGGACTACTTTCCTCTTTTTTTCAGAACTTTTACTCAGTTCCTGCAAACAATATGCTAAATGTAATTTGTGTAGGTTAAGAAACAAAATAACCCCTTTTTTGCTAGACTAAAAGTTGCTTAAATCTAGTCAGTACCGTATTGTGGTATAGCTTCCAGCAGTGTTTCTTGGAACATTTCCGTGCAAAATGTCTGACAAAGACAACCTTGTGTTATCCAAAGCAGTGTTAAGATACTTTCTTAATTATACCTTATTTTTGTGTAAAGGAACTTTTGTAGTTTTTCACTTGACGAGTGTACCCTCTGAGAATAAGGAAAGCAGATTATCATTAGAGATGAAGGAAAAAGATAAATTAAGGTTAATTGCACGAATGGCCAACTGCTGTTATGCCTCCACCAGATCCCTGGTGATGAGTCTGGTGTCTTTTTTCTTTCCACTCTGTCTGCAACTCTCTCAAAGTGAAGGACAGCCTTCTCTACTGGGCACTTCAACACTGTTTTTCTCTGTCCAGTATGTTCTGCCATCTCCTGTCCTTTGCCAAGCAAACACATGGATGCCTAAAATGTGCTAGGCACAGTGCTGACTGAAATGGATATCTGTTCTTGGATTCTCTCCTTCTAGTATTTGCAAATGGGCCTTAACTTCAGTTTATATAGCACATAGGCTGGGGAGAATAGTTTATTTACATGAGTGAAATAAAACTTCCCTCCTAATGAGCATTATGGAAGCCTTACCCGCCTTCTTCTGTCCCCCTTTTCCCCTTTGTATGTGCAGTGAGTTTATGGTTTAAAGCAAGAAGTGGGAATGAATTTGTTTGACCATATGAACTCGTTAGAAATATTGTAGAATTAGAAAAAAATTGTAAGCTACACTGGGGAGTTAAAAATAACCTTCAGCCAGGATTGAGGTTAGACTTGAATCATTTCTCGTCTTTTTTCTCTCTTATTAATGTTGCCTTTTTATTCAAGATTTTTCCTTCAATAGTGTTAGACTTTAAGAACAGTTTCTTTATATTTTCCCAGGTCAGTAATTTTTTGGGCAAATGAAAGGAGGTATAAAAATAATACCATTTGAAATAATATGTGACTTAAAAATACATATATTTTATCAAAAACAGGCCTCTTCTGTGTACATTTGCATCTAAAACACCAAATGTTTTTTCCTCCTTTTCCCTGCTGCTCTAATTAGAATGGCCTCAACCTAAAGATTCCAGAGGTTTGATCTCTCCCTTGGAGAGATCTTACTTGGAATTAAGAGCTGGAGACTGCTTAGTTAGTGTGGGCTGAATGACTTTGGTGACAGAAAGAGGAGGGAGGGTTTTTTGTTGTATTTTTTACAGAGAGAACTAAAATACTTCCCCAAGTGTGTCAGTCTAGCAAAACTCAGAACTAACCCTGCCCACAACAGAACAAGTCCTAATTACTAAGCAAAGACTTATTGTTTATCCTTGGAAATGAGGAACTTTGTATTTCATAGAGAGGCAGCATGGATTAATGTTAATAGTTACTTTCATTCTCTACTAAACTTTTTTTTTCTTTTAAGGTAGTTTATTGTCATGTTTCCTGTTTCCTTGAGTCTTTGTAATTGCGTTCTGCATTTCCTGAATTTTAGACATAGGCATTCCTAGAGGTATTGGATTTGACATTCACAGTTGATTCCAAGGATTTATATTTAAAATAGTTGAGATAAATATGAATCTACAAAGTATAAGTTACATGAAGCTATATTTTGTTTAGATTCCTTCTCATAAAGAATTCTGCTAAATTCTGGCATTGTAGAGAAGTGGTCCTGTTCATGACAGAAGGTAGAGACAATCAAGTTAAAGAAGGAGATTTTACAGAAAATTCTATTTGATTTCTACCAACTGTAGAGAGCAACGTAAACAATGAACCCCAAAGTCATCACTGTGGTTTGAAAAGGCCTGTTATATCACATCTCCAGGATGGCTAAGTACAGAACTGGAATGAGACAGCTTCAGTTCTGTTATTACTCTTCACTCCTGATCAGCCCCCATTTGGCAACCAGACAAGTTACTTTATATCTTTGTAGATTGGCTATTAACAAGGATCCACTGGGTCACTTATTAAAGTTTGCCTAATATTTCAAAGTGTGGAAGTGACCTGTTAAGGTCTTTCATCTGCCTATACTCTTTCATGGTGGCCCCAATTTTGTGCTTAAAAAATTTGTCTAGGTTAAGTCTTGGAACATTAATCTTAAAGAACATTTGAACACTGTTTTTCAGTTTTAATTGTTGCAAAACATATGACCCCTCATCTTACAACTTTGTGAAAAGTTTAATAAAGAAGAAAGGTTTAGTCTTCTGAAAATTATTTGCTTATATTCTGGCTTCATTTTCTTTTCCTAATATATTTTTGAAGTAAGCTTTTAATGGTTTTCTTGGGTATGTTTAGGCTTTGTATAATGTTATCAAGATCTTAGTGATATGAGCTTTATCTCTTTGTAGGTCAGATACTAATTTATCTGCTTAATCCTATTTTAGCCACCAAAGTCCTTGGCACCGTCAAATGGTTCAACGTCAGAAATGGATATGGATTTATAAATCGGTATGTGTGTGTATCTACATTTAAATTTATATTTATGTTGTGACAATAGCCGTTATAAATCCCTTAACATACTATATTAATGGCTTAAAAAAATAAACTTTTTAAGTTTCTAAGCACTATAAGCATTCTCATTTCTAAGCTGCTGGTTGTTAAATATTAATTAAAATACATTTCCAGGACACTAATAAATAACTCATTTCATAAAATCTATTCATTAAAAGAAAAAAAGGAGGGCCAGATAAAATCAGAAGTGGGAAGGGCCCTAGGATAAATGAGCCCATATCCATAATTTCACAGACGGAGAAATGGAGTCTTAGACTGGTTAAGCAACTTTCATAAGGTCACCCAACTTGGGAGTAATTGAGCTGGATCCGTAACCCCGGTCTGGTCCATGTCCGGTGTAGAAACTGTAGTATTTCCTTTAAACTATGGTAACTTCTAACCATACAGAAGTGAACACAACTGCAAGCTGTTGGGAGTATCATGATGGTTTTACATGATATAGTCATTTGCTTTGCTTTCCCACCCCTTAAAAATATTTCTCCAATTTCTTTTCTTGTCTGTTTTGGTGGGGTGGGGGCGGGGGGCTGTTTTAAGTTTCAGTGTAAGGAGAGCCTAGTTCACAGCTGTGCCCTGTCCTTTTAACTGTCTTGCTTTGCTTTTGCTGGGAGGAAAATCTAGAGCTCTGATTACATGCCACGTGATTCAGAAAGAGACAGGAAAGGGATGTTTCTGTATGTTGAATCTGTACACTTGGATCTAAGCACTGTGGTGATGTGGGGGAGTAAGGGGATATCTTGTGGAGTTAGAAGTTTTAACAAGATTGAGCCTAGTGTCTGAGTTGAGTTTCCAGGATAAATGAAAATTTATATTGTATTCTGAAGTCTTGGGATCTAAATTCATAACACATCTATTCTTTTAAGCTTTTCCACATACCTAGTACCTTTAATTGTGAGCTTTTTGTCTTTCAACAGAAATGACACCAAAGAAGATGTATTTGTACATCAGGTAAGAGGGATTATATGTGAGGGAGGGGTGTGTGTAATCTGCTATTGTCACTTTCCCTAAAGTAAGTCCTATAAGTTACTATTCTACTCTAAATTATTTCTGTGATTTACTTTGGGATGAGAGCTTAATTCCATATTTTAAGATTGGCAGAAAAGCTCTTCTGTCCTGTCATAGTAACTGTTTTCAAATAGTTTTATTTTTGTATTTGAATGACATAATATTTAGTTGGACCATTTAGAAAATGGTCCATTTTCTAAAGCCTTTGAGTCCCCAGCAAAAAAATGTTTCCATGTTAACATCCTATTCTGATGTTGTGGTTCCTCCTCAATGTTTGGCTGGAGCCAACCTGGCTGGGTAGATGTTGGTTAAAGTTCTTCTATCATTGCAGTTCTTAAAAAGCACAGTGAAGCAGATGGTAAGACATGAGAAAACTTCTAGTTCCCAGGGTAGTCCTATTAAATGAGGTCTCTCAGTCTTTCTTTATATTGTTAGCCTACTGTGTTATTTATCCTATTATTATTATTATGTATCCTGGACTTGCTTTACAAAATAAGTTAAGAGAAGTAATACCTGTCCTTACTGTATGTTCATTTTGTAGATTTAGTTTTGAATGAATTGTCTGAAATATATGTGTTGTTCTTGGCATATAACAATAAGGAAAGGTATACCAGGCATGTACGAATGCCAGCACATTTATTTGCAGGGCTCTGTCAGGCATCTGATTTTCTATATTTTTGTTTCCATCTGTTTAGTGCGTATGTATTGGGGTGGGGTGTAAGGGTTGGAGATAGTGATATAAAGCTCTCCAGTTGTGGTTCCCATGGTTTAATATTTCTGCTTGATTGGATATGTCAATTGTACCTAGATGATTTGAGTAGATTTTTTGTTCAGATACAGTGACTTAAAGGTGTAACAGACTGAAACAAAGTGTTGCTTTATAATATCTGGAAGTTAACAGAACTTTTTGGGGTGAGAACTCTGTATCTGATGACTACTAGAGTGAAAGTCCTCACAGTTTCTGTACTGCCAGCTTATTAACCTGTGAGTATATGACCTGAATCCAGCCCCTGTATAGTGAGTCACCTCAGTGTGTTGAGGCTTGCCCAGTTTAACAGGAAAAAGGGAACGAGCTTGCAGGGAGGGGCTGTTTTTGGAGTGCCTGAATGTTCCTGCTGCGTGCGCATTTCTCCTGTCCTGAACTGCCTTTTTTTCCTCTGTGGGTGAGGTATCTGCTCTATTGGCTCACTCTTCTTTTTTCTCCCTCCTACTCAGAGTAGGGGAAGGGCTGGATTACACACACTTAATCGCTTTATAAAATAAGGTTGACCTAGTTCCATAGAAACTCAAAGCCCCTTTAACTGTTTAGAGATACCAGCCAAAGATGTGAATATTCGTTGCAGGAATTATTCTTTGCCTTCCATTGAAAGAGAAAGACCTATTCATAAGTAGTTATTTATGTGTAGATATTTAATAAAGAATAACACCTTCATTAACTTTTTAATGTATTATCAGAGAATATAGTAGGATTAGTTGACATATGAATGCGGTATGATACGAAAAATGTTGAATAAATATTATGTAGATAGAATACAGGGATGTGAACTCCCTCTCCTCCCCACGCCATCATCCTTAGGGCTGTTATCTTTGTGACCTCAGATAAATCATTTAACTGTTAGCCTCATATCGACTCATCCATAAAATGGGAGGGAAAGGGAAGGCCACATTATTACTACTGTTTTGATTCTTAGGTAATTTTGTTTGCTCTATCAGAAATATTTATCTCCTTGGCATTCTTGTCTTTAAGAACTTCTATACCTAAAATATGCATTGGTATGTGTATGCAACAGGAAGGCATATTTTCCCCCTTGCTGATGGAGCTACAGGCTGAATCTCAGAAGCTTAATGGTTTGAGGAAACTAGGCTGTAACAGCAGTGTGTAACAACTGTACACACTGTTACAGTAGAAACACTCTACCTGTCAAGATGAAATTTGAAGAATAACACAAAGTAATGTGGAATGTAGTGTTAATGCTTTTGTTTGTTTTGTTTTGGAAAAAGTAATAAGAGGGAGGTCAGAAGTTTCTTCCAGTTCACTCTAGTAAACTTGAAAACAATGAAATCTGTGACCAGTATTGAAACATACTTTCGATAAAACTTTGTGTTCTCTTTTGATAGACTGCCATCAAGAAGAATAACCCACGGAAATATCTGCGCAGTGTAGGAGACGGAGAAACTGTAGAGTTTGATGTGGTTGAAGGAGAGAAGGTGAGGGAAATTGCGGTTGCCATCAAAGTGTGCTAGCACACAGTTTTGTTGCACAGTAGATGGTCTCTCAGCCCTTCTGAATTGACATTATTCTGGAATTTTTGGATAATAGGAGGAAGTGACTTTTAAATAGAAATACTTATTATTATTGACTGTTATTGTAAACATTCCTCAATATACTAAAAAAGTCATTTTGATTTCTCATTTAATAAATGATGAAGTTTGTTTATGGAAGGAAAAGCTAATTTCTCAAAATTTTAAAGTAACTTTTATTTTTGTAACAAATGTATGTCTTTAAGACTAGATTAAAATTTCACTGTTTTATGGCATTAAAAAGATTTAATAAACACTTTGGGGAGAAAAATTTCTTTTTATCAGAATAAAGTTTTCAAACTGATTGGTAAGCAATTCTTTCTGTTTATAAATTCAAATTAAATTCATTGTATTTTCTCTGTTTGGCTTGTATTTTGGGAAGCTGAAGGCATCTTGATAGACTGTACCAGCATTGTTCAAGTGAATTCAATCTTAGAAGCTGATGGATCATCTTGAAGACTATCTACAGAATCTTTTAATGCTGTTTTATATTTAATCCCAATATTAGTAATGTCCTTTCTGCTTTGTTTTTTTTGTTTGCTTGTTTGTTTGTTTTTTGAGTCAGAGTCTCACTCTGTTGCCCTGCCCTGGCTAGAGTGCCATGGCATCAACCTAGCTCACAGCAACCTCAAACTCCTGGGCTCAAACGATCCTACTGCCTCAGCCTCCTGAGTAGCTGGGACTACAGGCACGTGCCACCATGCCTGGCTAATTTTTTTCTAGATATATTAGTTGGCCAATTTCTTTCTATTTATAGTAGGGACAGGGGTCTCGCTCTTGCTCAGGCTGATTTTGAACTCCTAACCTTGAGCAATCCACCCACCTTGGCCTCCCAGAGTGCTAGGATTACAGGTGTGAGCCACTATGCTTGGCCTCTATATATTTTTAGTTGGCCAATTAGTTTCTTTCTATTTTTAGTAGAGATGGGGTCTCACTCTTGCTCAGGTTGGTTTCGAACTCCTGACCTTGAGCTCTACGCCTTCCCTAGCCTCCCAGAGTGCTAGGATTACAGGCATGAGCCACCGCGCCCGGCCTATGCTTTGTTTTTTTTTTTTTTTTGAGACAGAGTCTAGCGTGTTGACCAGGCTAGAGTGAGTGCCGTGGCGTCAGCCTAGCTCACAGCAACCTCAAACTCCTGGGCTCAAGCAATCCTTCTGCCTCAGCCTCCCGAGTAACTGGGACTACAGGCATGCGCCACCATGCCTGGCTAATTTTATATATATATTAGTTGGCCAATTAATTTCTTTCTATTTATAGTAGAGACGGGGTCTTGCTCTTGCTCAGGCTGGTTTCGAACTCCTGACCTCGTGCAATCCGCCCGCCTCAGCCTCCCAGAGTGCTAGGATTACAGGCGTGAGCCACCGCGCCCGGCTTGCTTTGTTTTTAATCAACACTGTTATAGATAAACATCTTAAAACTGCGTATGGTACAATTGCCATGGCAGCTGAATTATAAAGTAACTGAATGAAAGGCTAGTTAACTCTCATGTACGTGCCCTTTCCACACACGTACACACCATTCCATAGTCCATGTTTTTAGCAACTCTCAAACTATTCTAAAAAAAACATTATTTCATGTGATACAGAAATTTAAGTGGTTGTCTTTACCAGTGTGATACCTAGGGTGTCTTACAAATCTCTTGGGAGTTTCAAATTACCCACCAGCTCATGTTGGCTTTTGATAATCTCTGATATCCTATCCAGCTCTTAAAGATTTGTTTTGCGAGGTTGATTTTACTCCTTCATGTTTTCAGAACTTAAAATTTTATAAACTGATGTATAGGGTGTCAAATACACTCTTTTGAATCTGCTTTATCCTAATTTTAAAAATATTTTTGAAGTATTATCCATTTGTCCATATGAGGATAAGAACTCTGTCTCAAGGATAATAGGAAAGTCTAAAGAAAAACTACATGTGTGGAGACTTTATATGTTACTAAATCAAGGACTTCTTTCTTCCTGTTGCAGCCAAGATGGGAGAAGTTTCACTTTTAAGTAATTTAGTGCTAGACAGAGCCCTGTGAGCCCATGAGTACAGATTCTCTTAGTACCTCTTAGAGTAACATAAATTTCAACATATTATAAGATAACAGTATCTCAATTCTTTTCCATTTAGGAATATTCTTCCTGGTATAGCATTACCTGTCCTTTTACAGTTGTGTTATATTTACTAGTATATGTTTTTTAAAGAGGTACATATTGCTCTTGAACTTGGCATAACCAGACAAGAAAGCAAAGCTTGGATTGTGTGAGCAAACAAGCCATATATGTTTAAATCAGGACATTAAGCACCTTGTTCACCTTGTTAAAAACTTGAGTCTGCTTTTAAGATCACAGTTGAATTCTTAGTATGTTCTGCCAGTCTTATACTCTAGCTGTCCAAGGCTGGTTTTTGGCTTAATTTATCTTTTTAATTTTGAGGCCATCTTTATTTTCTTTCCCAGGGTGCAGAGGCAGCCAATGTGACTGGCCCGGATGGAGTTCCCGTAGAAGGGAGTCGCTATGCTGCTGACCGGCGCCGTTACAGACGTGGGTACTATGGCAGACGCCGTGGGCCTCCCCGGAATGTACGTTGTCTCTGTTACTAATCAGTGATAGAAAAATTCTTCACGTCTGAAATTAAGTGAATATACTTGGAGCAGATAAATGCCATGTTTTCTCCTGGAGACAGGACAATTGATCCTTTTTTCCTTCGAGGGAAAATTTTTAGTGCTCAGAATTTATGCATAGCCACTGGTCTCATTGGAAACTTGCCATTGAGAAATTTTATCAATTAGGATATATTTGGCTGCAAGTAATAGACATTTAGTCTTCCTTTTAACAGGAAGACTGACTTAAGGTAGGCAGTGCTGAGGTTGTCAAAGAGATTTTCTTCATTTGGTTCTTTGGCCAGAACCTAGTCACGTGACATGCATTGGCAAAGAGGCGTGGGGTTTTGCCATGGACCTAAACCTGTTGTTCACTCCTTGGCGCTAATGGTGTTGACCTCTAAGAAAACCAGCATTTGGTTGGCGAGAAAGAATGAGGACTAGCTTGTGTATAGACAATAAAAGTGCTGGCTTACAGAAGTATTAAATAATTTACCTCGATTAAGTGGCTATTTTATTTAGCCTAGCATTTTCCATTTTATTTTAGCCTAGCATTATTTCAAAGAAGCAGTAAGTAATGCTCTGGATTTTTTTAGATTGGTCCCAATCCAGGTGAAAAAGTTTACCAGCAAATCTGGCTGGAGCTTAATTAGGAAGCTCAATTTGAAGAATTGTTGTCAAGGCACCCGAAATGAACACAGTTCATATGTGATTATGAGGACCTTGTTAAATTTGAATCAGTTTTTGATGTTTCTAGAATTAGAACAAGGGATTGGCACCATAGCCTAAAACTTGGGGTATTTGAGAGCATAAGATTGTGCCTATCCATATCATCCAAAGAAAAACTTCTGAAAAATCTCAGCGGAATAAAATACCTGCAATTGAGAATGACTCATTTCTATTTTAGTAGATTTATACCTTTCTGCTTACCTAAATGCTTTTCCTTATTTTCTGTCATCCTCACAACCTGCCCAAATTGATTTAATCAGATTCCTTTGGACTTTTATGTGTTTCAGTATTTTTCTTACCCTTGTTTTTCCTTGTTTGATTTTAATGATAAGGTGGGGGAGGGGTAGAAATGAGCTGCTGTAGCATTTATTACATCATGTTAACTCTTTCAAGTTCATCAGGTTCACAGAGCTATAGCTGTGATTGTTTTAACTCCTAAGTTAATTCAGAAGTAAAAGTGATGGGAAAACTTTCAGAGAAAAATTTTTCTTGAAGACTTTTCCCCTCTGAAAGCTGGAAATTCTGAAGTCATTCGTGTAAAAGATTTAGCAATAAAACCTCAGATCTCAAAAGTATACATACAGCCTCACATTGAGCATTTTGGTGAGCATTCCCTATGCAAATAATTAATCTTTGCATAGTTGTGAATCATATCTTGATATGGGTTTTAAGAAGATTTTTCTGAAATTAGACTAGTTGAGGTTTTCCTTTTTGAAAATATATAGTTACACAGCTGGGGTTGGTCTAGAGGAGTCTAAAGCTTAAATACTGTCCCACAAAGTAAGAAATGGGTCATTCTGTTTTTAATTTATTCATTTTTTAAAACTACAGTTACTTCCCATAAAGATATTTGCATATCTCCCTTTGAAAGTCAGATTTGAAATCACATACCCTTTGAGTGATGTTTGGTGGTTGAATTTTTCTTTCTTTATTTTTTGAGACAGAGTCTCATTCTGTTGCCCTGGCTAGAGTGCCATGGCATCAGCCTAGCTCACAGCAACCTCAAACTCCTGGGCTCAAGCAATCCTTCTGCCTCAGCCTCCCATGGTTATTTAATTTTTAAAAAATATAACATGGTAGTATCCACTACTGCTTAAATACAGGAAAAATATAAAATGAGTCACTGATTCCCTTTGTTAATAAGGTCTATATTTAGAAACTACCAGTGTTAGGACTTACTACTTCCTGTTAAAGTATAATTAAAACTTTTCTCCTAAACATAAAGGGGTATCATGCCATGGGTCAGGGGTTCTCAGACTTCAGGTTTGAAGCCACTTATATGCTTACATATTATTGAGGATCCTAGAGTTTTTGTTTGTGTGTGTTTATGTCTATTAGTATTTATTGTGTTAGAAATTAAATTTAAAATGTATTTAATTGATTTAAAGTAACATGTTAACATAAATAACATTTATTAATGAAAATATTTAAATTGAGCTAGAAGAATGGTATTGCTTTACACTTTTGCAAGTCTTTGATGTATGGTTTAGTAGAAGATAGCTGGATTCTCATCTGTTTCTGCATTTGATTTGCTGAGGGACCACATGTCACTGTATCCTTTGGAAGACCCCATGGTATACCCATGAGAGAATGGCAGGGGTATGGAAGGAGACAAATAGCAATTTAGCAACATTATGGGACTAGTTTGACCTCGCTGACCTTCTGGAAGGTTTCAGAGACCCAATCCCCAATGTGAGAACTGCTGAAAGAAGTATACTATTAATACTCAGGTCAAATGTGTTGATAGCAGCATAAAATGTATTCTTTTTTGGCTTTGCCCCAAGGGATGGTAAATGTTTGGGGAGACACATTTGATAGAGCTAAATATTATCAATCTTGTAGATATTCTTTGGGTGGGGTTGGTCAGCTGATTCATCAGTTCTAATTAGATAACTATGAAATTCATTATAGATTGATTGCTCTTGCTTTTCCGCTTCTTGGTATTTTATCTGCAGATCTACTCTAATCTTAATGTAGTTTATCCCAGGTAATCACATGATAATCTGGGCTAAATGCATTTTGTCTGTATAATAAAAGGGATTATTGCTTTGGGGAGTTTTTTTTTTTCCTTTTGGTGATAGTCATCCTAAATGGTATTCTTTGGTTCTTTCCTTGCTGAAACTTCTTCTGAATCTCTGTTTCTTTGCTTCGCTAGTACGCTGGGGAGGAGGAGGAGGAAGGGAGCGGCAGCAGTGAAGGATTTGAGCCCCCTGCCACTGACCGGCAGTTCTCTGGGGCCCGGAATCAGCTGCGCCGCCCTCAGTACCGCCCTCAGTACCGGCAGCGGCGGTTCCCGCCTTACCACGTGGGACAGACCTTTGACCGCCGCTCACGGGTCTTTCCCCATCCCAACAGAATGCAGGTAAAATTGCACCTGGGACTTCTCTTCAGCAATCCTCACCCTTCCATCCTTCTCTGCCTCCTCTTCCTCCTCCTCCTCCAACACCAGCTGCCGGAACTAAAACCTTGCTTGTGGCTTCCTGGTGCTGCAAACGCTGAGGCAAGGCCTTCAGTCTGCTTTTGCAGAGCAGTCGTTTCTAGTAACATTTCTAAAAGCACAACCACATGAGCCATGCCTACAATGGGGGGGACCTTGGTGGCTAGAGTGAAATTCCTAGTTTATGGACAAATAAAAGAAATAAGGTAGAGAGACAGATGGTATGTGTAAGAACTTGGACTCTGAAGTCAGACAAAGCCCGGATTTGAATCTTATCTCTGTTACTTGTGAGGTTTTGAGAAAATCAAGTTTAAGAGAGATTAAATTCATCCGGTAAATGGGGGCATTAAATGCCTGGTAGGATTGTGATGGTTAAATTAAATATAAAGGGTTTAGCATGATGTCTGCAACATAGATAACATTTACAAATTACTGGATTAAAGTGAGATAGATGGTGCTGAGTTTTAAAACAACCTAACATAGAATTGAGATTGATTATTGGTTCTCATTTCTTATTGCAAAATATTATAAGTACAGCTGTTATGAATTTATTCTGTGATTAATAAATGTTACATCAACTTTGCAATTCCCAGGAAACTTGGAAGACTAGGAATAGGTCATCATTTTTATTATCACTAGCTACAACTTTTCCTCTTTAGTGTCCTTGGGGTTTCTTTTTTTTCCCCCACTGAATGTTTTGACTGAACATTATGTTCAGTCTGTTCTTTGCTACCCTTCTCCTATCCCATCATGCATGACTGTGTTCTTTCTTGTTTTTTCTCTTCTACTCTTCAACAGCTGTCCCTGACAAATGTGCTAAAAATAACAAGGAGACTTACATATATGGAGAGATTGGGTACATGAGGCATAGTAGGTTTCTTTAGGGCAGCACTGCAGGCTTCTAGGAAATGAGGACAGGAAAAGCCAGTGAGATCGTGGTGCACATTTATTTCTAGTACTTTAATAGTGCCTTCCTTTCATATTATTTCATAATCATTCTTAGTATTTGGTATACACATATCACATTTGCTGAAATCATGAGGATTGTTTCGCATATCTTCTGAAATAAAGTATATTTCACCTTAGGAATTGAAGTTTCAGAGTAAAGTGAATCCTTAGTGCCATGTAGAGCATCATTTGCAGAAGCTAATTGAAAACTAAATTTTGAATATGTATGCTTATTCTCATAACTGCTTAGTTGTTTCTAATGCAGGCTGACTTTCTTACCCAGTCTGTGTTGGAAGTAAAAGTTTTCTGAGATCTTTTCAACAGTTTTTTCTTAGAATCTTTCTGATTCATACTGTTTGGGTGTTGAGTGACTAAAAAGTCTGATTAAGCCAATCAACAGCATCAAATGAAAATTCCTAAAGCTCTCTTCCTCTATAACTAAGCTACTTCAAGATTATCAGTATAAAGTCTTTGCCAGTATTTTTGTACTATATATAACACTATGAAATTTATGGGACACAATAGGAAAAAAAGCCATGAGATATATATATATATATATATATATCCATCCAATAGTATTTGCCTTATTCACTAGGGACATAATACAATATGATTCTTCAGTGACCAGATGACTTTGCTTTTTAAAGGTAGTATTTCTGTGTATCTGAAAATTAAGGAGACTCATTCACTGAGCTAGTATCAACCACTTGGTTGTCTTTAAGAAAAGAATTATATGATGGGGGGAAGGGAACAACATTTGGCATTTACCAAGTGACAGATGTTTGAACTTTGTTTTTATTCAGTCCTCTTTACAGCCTTATGAAAGCAGTGGTTTCCATATTTTTTTGTTGTTTACAAATGAAGAGCTTTGAATATTTTTAAAAACCAGCAACTTCTACATAGGCAAGGTTACACGGGCAAGAAGTGGTACAACTTGATACTAATTTAGTATGTCTGTATTCTTCTCATTCTGTCATTCTAGTAGACTCTTATCCTTTACTCATGTTAATTGCGGTTTTTGTTAATATTTTTTTGTGAATCAAAGTTTCTAAGGAAAAAGTAACCTAGTGCACCTAGGAAACTAAAGGGAGGCTTATGCGATTGAGATGGTGTGAGTGAAGGGAGAAGGTTGAGGTGAGATTAGAGTGAGGTCTTAGAGGAGATCAGGCATGCTTGGTAGACCACTGTAAGCAAGGTTGACCTTTCACTGTGATGAGAAGCCAGGCAGGATCTGAAGGGAGAAGACACATTTAAGAGATTATCATACTGTTTTATGGAGACTGGACCACCAAGCAGTAGAGTAGAAGTAGGTAGACCAGCTATTGTAATTTCCCAGTGGAGAGATGGGTGTGGGTTGGATTAGGTGCTGACAGTAGTCAGATGCTGATCAGGAGATTTGGAGGATGTGTTAAGTGTAGTGGGGTCAGCACTTGACTATGGAGTGAATATGTGATATGAGGGGTAAACAGTACCTCTATGGTTTTATTGAAACAAATGTGGGGAGATTGAAGAGAGATTGGTTTGAGGGGAGAGGGGAAAATGCTTTGGGAATCTTTTTCCACTTTAAAATCCACCTATAATAGAGGTATCAAGTAGGCAGAAAAATAGAGCAAAGTCAAGAAGTAGAAAATGGCTGGAGGAAGGGTGGTATAATTTTAGAACCAAAGTCTTTTGGGGCTCATTGTGATTTCAGGGTCGAAAAACAACATATTTAAAGCCATCAGGGCAGGATAAGTGTAGGTGGAAATATGATCCTAGGACTGAGTTCTAGGCACACCAATTGTTAAAAATTAGGAAGGTAAGGACTGCCTGGCAAAGGACAGTGAAAAAGAGCAGCCAGGGAGAATGTATTTCAAGAAGGAAATGTGTTACATGCTGTTGATAAGTAGAGGAAATTAAGCTAATTGATTATAGGGTTTGGTAACTTGGAGATCAGTGGTTTGGTGAGGACCAAAGTTTGATTAGAGCAAATTTAAGGCATAGCAAAGGATGGGGAAGAAGAGATACCATACACCCCCTTGAGGAGGTTTCTGTGGTGGTAGTGGTGGTTGGAAGTGGTTATTTAGTATATATGTCCGTAAAGGAGCTCAAAGAAATGGGTAGTAGCTGGGGGAGGATGTGGAATTGAGGCAAGATTTTTGTGTGATTTGCCTTTTGTTTAGTGCAATGATGAGTTCCCCCGTCTCCCTTACTCCTTAGCTCACCAGCAGCTTACTCTAAAGCTGTTATGTGGAGCAGATCAAGTTAGGCATGTATATTTGCCATACACATATGCATATGTAACGTTTGGCGTGTGTGTTCCTTAGTTCTGTTTACTGAAAGGTCTTGAAAGCAGTCACACCTTAATAGCATTGAGCACACCTGGCCCCAAGTTCTCATCTCTAAATAACATTCTCTAATGAAAAGAAGCTCCTTTGGAGAAATGGCTGATTTCAGAGCTGGGACAGAGAGAGTACAATATGAGCCTGGAACATCTTGTTGTGCCAGAAAGCAAGGGAGTACTCAAAGAATGTTGGAAACACGTCAGAAAGGACATGAGCCAGCTTGAAGACATTCCCATTAGCCAGTGATGATAGTAACAGATTATAACTCATTGAATAAAATGGAAAACCATGCATATACAGATATAAATAAATAAATGACTACATTGAATAATTTGATGAGGAACAGGATATTTGCACACTTTGAAAGTACTTCCTCACAAAGTACTCATTAATTACAAAGAAGGAAAGAGTCAACTTACAGTGGAAGACCCTGGCAGACAGCACCCTAACCCCTTATCAGATTAACCCCTTATTGTCAGTAGTGGTACAAATTGGAACCATACACCACCTGACAGGATACAGTGAGAAGAATTTGGTGTCACTTTTGCAACTTCTGCTCTCAAGAGGCAGAAGCTAAATCTAATCATTAGGAACACCAAACAATCCAAATTGAGGAATATTTTTATAAAATAACTGGTTTGTGATCCTTAAAAGTGTCAAGGTCATTATAGCCAAGTAAAGACTGAAGAACTTTTCCAGACAAAAAGAGTTAATTTAGTGCATGGTTTTAGACGAGATCGGGCGCGTTCAGGGTGTTGTGGCCGGAGACTAGTGCATGGTTTTAAATGATCTTTTTGCTGCATTGGGACAAATGGTGAAACTCAAATGGTGAACTGAAGATTAGGTTCTGTAATTCCAATTATTCTGTAAGTTATTTCAAGATTTAAAAAAATTGAAGATTGGTGCTATTTCAACATATTTGTGTGTTTGGATGCAAATGATGGTATAGAGAAGGAAAAAGGAGGGATGGAGTTAACGTGCTCTCGTTGGTAAGAGAGCTCTTACCAACGGTAAAGGGGCTCTTTTTGGAGATGAGCATGGACCTACTTCTCCAGCGCTAGTGGGAGAGAAGAAAATTAATGTAAATGCAGGTAGTTTGGTAGACTTGATTATCTTCTGATTGCTTCCATTAGTGAAATGTGAATGGCAATATTTGAATCTGTGGAGGAGGAAGGGATGTTAGTTTTGAGAAAAGAAAGTAGAGATATGTCTGTATGGTAAAGAATTTCAGAGATTATTGATGGAGATTGTTCAGTTGTTTGTTACTTTTTAGTTCTTCCCCCTGGAAGTTGTACTATAAATTAATTTTATTCCTCCAGCTTAAAATAAGTATATCATCAAGAAGGCATATTTTTTCTAAGATGTTATACTTAAATAATGCAAGCAGTTAAAAGGAAAAAACTGAAAGGAAGAAACAGGAGGTGAAGGCAGGTCTGGTTAAGGTTTAGATGCAATTCGTCATAGTGATTTGAGGGAGAGAATCTTTGTAGAAACTGTTAATGGTATTGAATTTCCTTTTGCAAAATAGGTTTTCTTATAAGAGATGAATGAAACTTGACAGATTTTAGGATGCTAAATTAATATAGTAAAATAAAGTTAGGTGCTCTGGTATAAGGCAAAGGACCATTCTAGTAGGACTCAATCTTTCCTCTCATATGCACAGATCTAATCAAATAATTCACGGTTACAGCTGAAAGTGCACAGCTTTGTAATGAAGCAGTTTACTTTTTACCTCTTAAAAAAGTTCTGAACACACTGTATGCTCTGTGTGTCTCTTACACCTAGCACTGTGACACTCACTCGGCTCTCATTGCCTCTCTAGGCTGGTGAGATTGGAGAGATTAAGGACGGGGTTCCAGAGGGAGCACAACTTCAGGGACCCGTTCATCGAAATCCAACCTATCGCCCAAGGTACCGTAGGTAGGTAACATTTTCCACTAATGACCAGCTGAAGGACTGGTGAGCAACAGTATAATGAGGTTACTATTGGTCTCTTCTGTGAGTTTATTATATAACTAGAAGATGTGGCTGCTTTGAGTATACACCAGAGTTTTCAGGTGGCCAAGTGACATTTCCCCTGCTATTTAACTAGAATTTTTAGTTATCTCTTTCCCACAGCATTATTCATATGTTGTAACTGCTACTTGATATATTATTAATTTTTATTAAATCAGATAAACAGAAATTAATTGGTGATCAATCCAGTGGGAGAGCTACAAATGGAGGAATCCTCCATCTGGGACACTGAATATTTGAATCACCGAGGCAGTCCAGTAGAGGGGTTACATCAGGCTGTGGATCAAATCGCCAGAATTTAATTTTCCACTCTACAGTTTAGTAGCTGTATGTTCTTGGACAGATTTCTGGACTCATTAAGCCTTAGTCACCAGGTCTATAAAGTAGACATTAACAAATGTTCTGCAATTGCCAATAAGATTAAATTTACTAATGCATCTAAGATAATTAGTATGGTGTCTGATAAAGTAAGCCCTTGATAAATATTAGATATAATTATACCACCAATGATGTTAATATTACTGAAGGGTTAGTTATTTCACCATTTGTGTTTGTATCACTTGAGAATGCTGAATTGGGATAGACTCCCTAAGATCCTTTTGAAGCTATTTAAACTGTAAGCCTTGCCTGTTCCTTTACCTTATCCTTGGGATAAGTGGAAAAAGTAGAACTTAACTTCCTGAATGCTGTGCATGCTACTTTGAAATTTGTCAATGTGGGCTTATTGAAGGGAAAGTATTATAGAGGGAAAGGATTTGTACCAGTCTATGTCCTTTTTCCTCACAACATTCATCCCAGTTTTAGGCTTAATCACTAATGATTAAGTACTAAATACTTTCAGAATAAAGGAGACATCATAGAAACGTCTTAATGAAACACAAAGGAAACAGTAGAAGGATGTGAAACCCAGCTTTGTCAGTGCCTAGCTATGTGATCTGGGAAAGTCATATTGGACCTTTTTCTTATTTATAAAAGCAATACTTCCATATAGTTAACCACACTAATCATTTCTAAATCTCTGGGTTTTCTCATTATAAATCTAACCTACAGAATTAGCATTGAAATTAAATACTTAATGTGAAAACTTGCTTTAGCACAGGCTTTTGGCACACAGTAACAGTAGTTTCCCCATGTTTTAATCTCCCTAGTCTCCACTAAACTCTGTGCCTGGAGGGCAGACCACACCACTGTCCTTTTTTCTATTCTTAGTGACTATCAAAGTGCCTGATAGGAAGATAGTACGTGTTCAGTGTATGTTTGTTCAATACAAATATGAAAGGGAAAAAATGATAGAAAAATAAGATTTTTTTCCACCAAACCTCTGTTCCATTTGCTGCATTGGCCTGTGAATAATTCTAGCAATAAATACTTATTGCTTGACTTTAAAAATAAATAAAACACTTCATTCTCGAGAATTCCTGTCCCGCTGCACTTCTCTTTTCCCTGTGTTCTGTGCTATAGGGGACCTCCTCGCCCACGACCTGCCCCAGCTGTTGGAGAGGCCGAAGATAAAGAGAATCAGCAAGCAGCCAATGGTCCAAACCAGCCATCTGCTCGCCGTGGATACCGGCGTCCCTACAACTATCGGCGTCGCCCCCGTCCTCCTAACGCTCCTTCACAAGATGGCAAAGAGGTAAATCCAGCCTGTATAGAGTGTGCCCCGTGTGACACAAACTGAGTATTTGAATTCAGCTAATTAACACTTCTGAAAGAATTACCCAAATCCGTGGGGTTCACAGCTGAACCATACAGGGCGCCAAATAAAGGACAGTGTCCATAGAGAGGAAGCCGGCTCTGCATGAGTTGGAAACAATGCATATCCCGGACTCCAGTGAGAGTAGTGGTATTTAGTTATCTGGAAGCCGGTCTCGGTGGTACTGATTTTTTTTGTTTGTTTTTTTCTTATTTTTTGTTTTTGTGAGGATTTTTTGTTTGGTTTTGGTGGAGATGCTGGGAATCAAATGCAGTATTAGTTTTTGTTATGTATAAAATAAATACATTTAGTTTTAAATAAATAAAATCAAACTTTTGAGAATGTTTAGTCTTGAGATTTCCACTGTCATCTGAATTGATACATTTCTGTTTTCATGGTTTTGTGTTGTGTTTTAGACCAAGGCAGGTGATGCCCCAACTGAGAACCCTGCTCCCACCACCGAGCAGAGCAGTGCTGAGTAACACCAGGCTCCCGTGGCACCTTCACCATCTGCAGGGTAAGAGCTTAGGCAGCCAGCCTTGAGCTGATGTTTCCTTTAAATATCACTGATTTCTCAGCAGTAGTACAAATTAGTCTAAACTAGTTCTTAGATTCATCTGTGCTAACATTTTATTTCCATTGGGATTCTGGGGGAAAAGTGGTTTTGGTGGTTAAATATCTCTGGGATTGACCTTATTGTGATGAGCTTTGGCGATATAAACAACTGTTTTTTCCTAGACAGGCAGTTTTTAACCATTAGTACCACTTAGGAAAACTGATGCTTCACTTTTGTGGCACCTAGTGCCCAATTCGATAATTTTAATGTCCCTAATAAAGACCTGGTTTTTTTTAACAGGAGACTGTTAACCTGTAGAACAAACTAGAGTGTCTTTTTCCTTCCTCTTTTTCTTTGATAATCAACATTATTTTGAAGCAGTGCAATATGATGTGTTAAGAGCCGAAGTTTATACATCCAGTGTAGGCTCCCCCGTCTCATGTGCTGGGTGATCTGACACTGGTAACATGGGAATATGGATTATACCTGGCAGCTAGGGTTGTTGTAGGATTAAGTGAAATCACATGAATGAAGTGCTTAGAGTAGGGTGTGATAAAGAATAACTGATAAAGGTTAGCTTGTTATTTGCATCATTGTCATTTCCTACTTTTTTCTGTCTTGTTTAAGGTCTTGGAAATTTTATTTATATAGATAGAAATATGGCTAGAAAGACCAACCCAATTAGAGTTAAGGGTTCATATGCCATAGTTGCTTCACCCTTTTAACTGAGACTTTAGTTTTTTTATATTTCTTTTGTTGCCTTTTCCATTCGCTTTTAGTTAAAAGAGAAGTTGTAAAACTTGGTGTCTGCTATTTTTCAAAAAATTGTTAAAATTTCATTAATAAAGTTTTTTGTTTTTTGTTGTTTTTAAAGTTCCTGCTTTTTAATGAGGTCTGCTTTTATATGCAGTGATTTTTGGATCAGCCTTTCATTAGGTAGACATTTGCTGTGCTACAAATATTGTATTCCATCTCTGCATAGCATGGATGATCATAGAAATAACCTTCCTATTTAAACTTGGCATTGACTGACTTAGCGTGATATTACTCATTTAAAAATAGCTATAGCCTTTTTGCAAGTAATATTTCTGGATATTGTTTTTAAGGAAATAATCCAAAATATGGGGGAAAATATTCCTACTATTTATAGACTGTCTGACATTGGGTACTTAACCTAACTCATTGTGGTGTATCCATATTAGGAGATATGGTACAGCCACTAAAATGATAATGAAGAGTTATTGATGGTATAGTATTGTTTATTTTGCCTCATGATGGCTTTATTTTATGCAATTTTATAAAATTTTTGCTATTATGTACTGACTTTTCTGGTTTACAAAAATACTTCGTTAAAAAGTAAGAGTTTTAAATTAATGTATGGTTTACATAGAGTATTTGAAATACTATTTTGTGAATTATATGAAAAGCGGATCATTTTTGCCTTTTTCTTTAACTCTTGATCATTTTGTCACTCTTTATAAGTTTGATTTTAATTTTTTCCAGGTGACCTAAAGAATTAATGACCATTCAAAAGTAAAACAAAGTAAAAAGCAGACCACAACCTTACCAACACCAAAGAAACATCCAAGCAATAAAGTGGAAGACTAACCAAGATTTGGACATTAGAATGTTTATTATTATTCTTTCAGAAACTAACAACTGCAAAAGGAAAATGTCAACAGATTTTTCCAGCAAGCTGAGATCCCAGGAATGCCTGCACAAAAGACGAGAGCAACCTCCCCAGTTTCAGCAACCACTAGGTTTATATTTTTTTCCTGGTTTTTACTGTTTTGGTAATATGAATTGAAAGAAGAAATATTAATACCATGTGGGGAAGAACCCCAACCAAAGAAATCTGAGATATATAGTAAATGCTTTTTTTCTTTTTTGTTTATTTTGGATGCTGGTGCTAAACTTCCAAGTGTCGTGATTTAAAAATAAATTTTATGCCCTTCTTATTTATTTCTAGGATGAGGGGAGGATAACATTTTTGCTTTCTTATGTGACTCTTTTTGAAAATGTGCAGTAAGAATTTCCTCAAAAAATAAAATTTTTACCCTTCAAAGGAAAAGGTGTTTAAGTGGAGTATATTCGCCTGTCTCAGCATATATTTCATCTTTCCCTCCTACTTTCACTTGACTTGATTAATAGTAAATTCATCCCAGAACTTTGGGAGACTAAGGTAGGAGGATTGCTTGAGCCCAACAGTTTAAGGCCAGCCTGGGCAACATACTAAGACCCTATCTCAACAAAACAAAGCAAATGTGAATTAATGCTATTTAATAAATTTAGGCATGAGTTTGAGATCATAAGATTGGATTCCTTTTGAAATGTATAGCTGGCAAGTTACAAATTTGAGTTTAGTAGTAGGCATGAATTGTTTGGTACTCTGTCTCTTCCCGAATAATCTTCATTGAGATGATTTGATGGCCTTTAGGTGAATATCTTCAGATTCAGTGGTAATTTCCTTTAGATTAATGAAGGAGTTAATGGTTCTGACATCCTTGAACTTCCAGTCTGAGGTTTTCAGCACCAGCCGCTGTGTGGTGTGTCTGTATGTGTCTTTCAGAGAAGAGGAAGGGAAGCTCTTTCCAGCTATACCTACAAATCTTGCCCTCCAGGGCTGGTTCTCCTAAGTTGAGAAACACTATAGTATCTCATTGTTACGTAGTTACTTCTCAGATCTATTGCACCTTCCAAATTGTTATTTCAATCAAGTACATATTGAGCCTAGGTTTGTTCTAAGCACAATTCTAGTGGCTAGGAAGGAACAAGCCAATAACATACCTTCGTCAGTGACCAGATGTGTATAGAAAATAAACAAATACAAAATTCACTGTAAGATGGCAATAAATGCTGTTAAGAAAAAATAAAACATGGTAAGGGGATAGAGACTAGTATAATACAAGGCATATGTTTATTTTTAAATAGAGTCGTGAAGGTGAGGAATTAGTTAACAATTTGAATATCTGGAGGGAAAAACATGTTCCAGGCAGAGGGCGCATGATTGGCCTGTTTGATAAATGGTAAGCAGGTAAAATTAGACTGTTCTCGAATCTTGTATTCTTGCAAGTCAAAGTTTAAAAATTGGTAATATGCACAAGGCAAAACTTAAAAGGTATAAAAAAGTAGTCTTTTAAAAAAGCTGACCATCCTAATCCCAATTTCCTCAAGGTAACATTTTTAAAAATGTATCTATTTCAGATATTTTTTTCTAGTTTTCCTTCCCATTCCTTCTCATTTTGAGACAGTCTCACTCTGTTGCCCTAGGTAAAGTACAGTAGCGTCATTGTAGCTCACTGCAGCCTCAAACTCCTGGGCTCAACTGATCCTCCTCCCTCACCCTCCTGAGTAGCTGGGACTACAGGCATGCGCCACCACACCCAACTAATTTTTTGTATTTTTGGTAGACACAGGGTCTCACTCTTGCTCAAGCTGGTCTTGAACTCCTGACCTCAAGCAATCTTCCTGCCTCAGGCTCCCAGAGTGCTGGGATTACAGATAGGCGTGAGCTACCAGGCCCAGCCTGTTGCTGTTCATTTTAAAGCATTTTTAATATAGACTATTTCAAACATAACTTTAGAAGATGTTTTGAAAATGTACCATACACTTTTTGGCAGTGATTTCCCCCCCCCTAATTTCTTTCCTGTTCTATAAGCATGTGTAGATGCCTCTCATCAGTGGTACTGGCTGCATAACATTACGCTATATGTAGCTATTGATAATTGTGCTAGTCTTCTATGATTAGGTATTGAAGCGTTATTTTAAATTGCAGTGGTAAACATTTTATCTTTTAATTCCAAACCCTTACCTCCAAATACCATCTGTTTTAGTGTTACAGCTATTCTATTTCTTAAGAAAAAAACATGAAACAATGAATACAAATAGTTGGAGGAAAAAATCTTTGGTTTGGGATATCAGTATACTCCCTAAAACACACTGGTTGTAGGTGCAAAAGAAGGAACACAAATTGGATGTGATCTGAGGTTGGGCCTGGAGCATGCCTGGTGTACAGCGGAGAGGCAGGGACTTGGATTGCTTTATCAAGAAACACAGCCAGTGATTAACTAGAAGGCTGTTGTACTGTGATCGCACCCTAGCTATGGTTGGTATTGATTGGAAGCCCAGGAGTTGCACATATTTGATGGCATGGCCTCTACTAAACAGTAGCACTGCACAGCTCAGAATATTTGAGTGCCAACTCCATCAAAAGTGATGCTGAGTGCCTTCCTATCACAGGTACTCAATTGTGACAGTTATAGTCTCTTGTATGTATTACAAAGATGTAATTTTTGAAAGTTCTTTTCAATGTAGTGGATAAATGTGTTTAAAACCTAGTAATTTGAGATTTTAAAGTAATAATGTTCTTTAAATCTTAGCACTGGCATAGATTGGCCCTCTGGGAGCTGGCACTTGGTTTCTGCTAAAGAGAGGAAAATACAAACTTAGTCTCTTGACTTCAGAGGAATGGTTTTGTATATTGTGGCACAAAAATGTCTTGTTTAATGAGAAAAAGCCTAGAAAGGAAACAGGCGTTGATATAAATCTCTGAAATTAGGTGATCTTGTCAGTAGCAGTGATAAGAATTCATCAGCTTTGTTATTTTCCCAAAACGCTTTGTGTGAAAGCATTTCATTTTATCTGATGAGCTAGCTTCAGAATAGCCCAGATTTTCAGGATGGGGATGGTAAGCTGTAATGGAACAGATCCATGCAGGTCACGTGACACAGGGAGCTTAGTTTGCAGATCTCTCCCTGCACCTCTGTAGTTTGGACAGTATTCTATCAAAAGGGGTATAGATTGGAGGCATGTGATTAAAAAGAGACTAGAAGTCACCACGTTGTTATTGCCATAATATCTTTCTTTCATGCATTAATCTTCTCATTGTTTAATTCACGAAGGCCTCACATAAGCGGTTCCAGGAAACCCCTGTGCCGGCCGCATGGACATGGCACCACTGGTGAAAAGTCCCTCTCAGTCGAAAACAACTTCCTGCGCAATAAGAATATTGGGGATAATTTGTGTGTGTGTGTAATTGTAAGAAATTCCTAAACTGTTTTCCAGAGTGGCTGCTATGGGCTGAACTGTGTCCCCACCAAATTCTTATGTTGAAGTTCTAATCTCTAGTACCTCAGAATGTAACAGCCGTATTTGGAGATAAGTTCTTTTAAGAGGTGATTAAGTCAAAATGAGTCCTGTTTTAAGGTGAGGCCTAATCCAATGTGACTGTTAACCCTTGTAAGAAAAAGTCCTGGGAGCACACATGCGTGGGGGAGGGGTGACCCCGTGAAGAGGCTGCAAGAGGACAGCCACCTGTAAGCCAGGGAGAGAGGCCTCAGGGGAAACCAAACCTGCCCCGACTTTGCCCTTGGACTTCCAGCCTCCAGAACTGTGAGAAATTAAATTTCTGTTGCTTAAGCAACCAATCTGTGGTTTTTAGTTATGGCAGCCCTAGCAAACTGATACAGTAGCTGTATCATTTTACATACACAGCAACAATGTATGAGACCCAATTTCTCCACTTTTTTGTTAGCATTTGGTATTGTTACTCTTTAAAATTCTCATGTGCCTGCGGTGATATTTATTTTTAATTGCAGAATATTATGGAGGTACAAATATTTGGGTTGCATAAATTGCTTTTGTACCATTTGCGTCCTATGTATGCCCATCCCCCAGATAGTATGCATGGTAATTGCATTTCCCTCACAGCTAATGATGTTGAATGTATTTTCATGTGCTTATTTCCCATCTGTATATCCTCTTTGGTAAAATGTCTATTCATGTCTTTTATCAACTTTCTGATAGGGCTGTTTGGGTTTTTTTTTACTGTTTGAGTTTTGAGAGTTCTTTATGTAATCTAGGTATGAGTCCTTTGTGGTTATATCTGGTGTGCAAATATATTTTTTTTCTCTTTTATTTTGGGACAGAGTCTCACTCTGTTTCCTGGGGCTAGAGTGCTGTGGCTGTCAGCCTAGCTCACAGCAACCTCAAACTCCTGGGCTCAAGTGATCCTTCTGCCTCAACCTCCCGAGTCATTTTGGACTACAGGCATGCGCCACCACACCCTGCTAATTTTTTCTGTATATTTTTAGTTGGCTGATTAATTTGTTTCTATTTTTAGTAGAGACGGGGTCTTGCTCTTGCTCATGCTGGTTTCGAACTCCTGACCTCAATGATCCGCCCGCCTTGGCCTCCCAGACTGCTAGGATTACAGGTGTGAGCCACCGTGCCCAGCCATGTGCAAATATTTTTATCCCAGTTTGTAGCTTATCTTTTCACCCTTTTAACAGTGCTTTTTGCAAAACAAAAGTTTTAATTTTGATGAAGTCCAATTTATAGATTTGTTTTCCTTTATTGATTGTGCTTTTGGTGTCAGGTCTAAACCCTTTACCTATCCTAGATCTTAAAGATTTCCCTGGGTGTTTTCTTCTGAGATAATTTTTGTATAAAAGATGAAATTTAAGTTGAGGTTCAGGGTTTTTTTTTGCCTATGGCTGTCCAATTATCCTAGCAACATTTTTAAAGAGACAATTATAATTTAGTTGAATTGCTTTTATATCATTGCCAAAATCCAGTTTTCCCTACTTGTGTGGATCTATTGCAGTGGTCTCTATTCTGTTCCACTGGTCCAGTCTATCCCTCCGCCAATAACACATTGCCATAATTACTGTAAATCTTAAAATCAGGTCAAATGATTCCTCCCACTTTATTCTTTTTCAAAATTATTTTAGCTATTCTGCTTCTTTTGCCTTTCCATATACATTCTATAGAATAAGTTTGCCTGTTTATCTACAAAATATCTAGGATTTTGTAGGGACTATGTTAAGCCCATGATTAGTTTGGAGAGAATTGACATTTACTCTTCCAACTCTTGAACACAGTACATCTCTCCATTTGAGGTCTTTGATTTCTTTCATCTGCATTTTACTTTGCAGCCTACAAATCCTGTATGTGTTTTATTAGGCTTATATCAAAATGTTTCATTTTGTTCTTAGTGATTGCAAATTATGTTTTTAATATCAGCTTTCACTTGTTCATTGACCTTTTATCCTGTAAATTTGCTTAACTCACTTATCAGTTCTAGGAATTTTTCTGGTAAGTTCTTTGGGATTTTCTGTGTAGTTCATAATGTTATCTGCAAATAAGGACAGCTTAATTTCTTCCTTTCTAATCTGTATGCCATTTATTTCCTTAGTATTATTATTTTTTGTCTTACTGTGCTGGCTGGCTAGGGCTTTGAGTGCTATATTAACTAAAAATAGTAACAGGATAAATATTGGGGGGAGCATTCAGTCTTTTAACATTAAAAGTGTCAAGTTAGCTGTCAGGTTTTTGTAAGTGTTCTTTATCAAGTTGATGAAGATCCTCTGTGTTTCCAGTTTCCTGAGAGTTTTTATCATGGATGAGTGTTGAATTTTGGCAAATGCTTTTTCTGTATCAGTTGATGTGATCATATGATTTTCCTCTTTAGCCTGTTAATATGGTGGATTACATTGTTTTTGTTTTTGTTTTGAGACAGAGTCTCACTTTGTTGCCCAGACTAGAGTGCCATGGTGTCAGCCTAGCTCACAGCAGTCTCCAAACTCCTGGGCTTATGCAATCCTCCTGCCTCAGCCTCCTGAGTAGCAGGGACTACAGGCATGTGCTACCATGCCTAGCTAATTTTTCTATATATTTTTAGTTTTCCAGCTCATTTCTTTTCCATTCTCGCTCTTGCTCAGACTGGTCTCGAACTCCTGAGCTCAAATGATCCTCCCGCCTCAGCCTCCCAGAGTGTTAAGATTAGACCCGTGAGCTACTGTGCCCCGCCCATTTTTGATTTTCAAATATTGAACCAGCCTAACTTCCCTGGAATAAATGCATTTGGTCATGTTGTATAATTTATAAATATATTATTGGATTTAATTTGCTAATATTTTATTGAAGATTTTTATACTTTTGTACATGAGGAATTTTTTTATTTTATATTTTTACTGTTTTTTTCTGCTTTTGGTATCAGGGTCATACTGGCTTCATAAAATGAGATGGGAAGTGTCCCTTCCTCTTTTTATTTTTTTGAGGAGATTGTGTATAATTGATGTTAAATTTTTTTTTTAAATATTTGGTAGAGTTGTTCATTGAAACCATCTGCACATACAGATTTCTTTTTTTGAGAATTTGTAAAATATAAATTTGATTTAATAATTATGAGACTATTTAAATCATATATTCCATATTGGATAAGTTATAGTAGTTCATGCTTTTTAAGGAGTTAGTTCATTACAGCTAAGTCATTACCACGTTTATGTGGAGTTATTCATAGTGATTCCTTTATTTTCTCTTTGTATCTGTGGGGATAGAAGTAAAATCTTTTTCATTCTTGATATTTGTAATTTGTGTCTTTTGTTTTTTGGGGGTCAGTCTTACAAGAGGTTTTCAATTTTATCAGTCTTCTTAAAGAACCAGCTTTTTGTTTCATTTATTTTTTTTCTCTGGTTTTCTGTTTTTTATTTCGTTGATAATTGCTCTTTATTATTTCCTTCCTTTGCTTTGGGTTTATTTTGTTCTTGTTTTTTTTAATTTCTTGAGCTTATTTGGAGGTTCTAGCAGGGGAGCGCAGCTAACTCACATCCCCTTGACTGAAGAAAGGTCCTCCTCTATTGGGGACGGTTGTCCTCTTTGAGCGTGCAGCACCAGGAGGGACGCACATGGAGCACTGAGGGAGGAAGGGGACACCCGCCTAGCCAGCCAGATCAGCTGAACCAACCCTGGTGATCAGTGGGGTGACAGATGTCACAGCCAGATCACTCTCACATCCCTTTTTCTAGTTTCCTAAAATAGGAGTTTATATTATTGATTTTAGACTTTTTTCCTATTCTAATAGAAGCATTTAATGCTATGAATTTCCCTCTCAGCACTGCATTAGCTGTGACCCACTAATTTTAAATGTTGTGTATGCATTTTCATACAGTTTAATGTATTTTAAAAATTTCTCTTGAGACTTCCTCATTGACTCATTCAGATGTATGGTATTTAATTTCCAAGTATTCTGTGGTCTTTCTGTTATCTTTCTGATACTTGAAGTTTTATTCCATTGTAGTCAGAGAACATACATTATATCATTTTAATTTTTTTAATTTGTTGAGTTTTGTTTTTGTTTATAGGCCAGGATATTGTCAGTCTTAGTGAATATTCCATGGGCTTTATATATATATATTTTTTTTTTTTTTTTTTGAGACAGTCTCACTTTGTTTCCATGGGCTTTTAAAAAATAATTCTGCTGTTGTTTTGTGGAGTGGTCTGTAAATGTCAATTTGATCCTATTGGTTGGTGATGTTGGTAAGCTCTCCTATATCCTTGTATCAATAGAAAGACCATTTAACCTTCTAGGTCCAGTGGTTTCTGCTCCATGAACTTGATACTGCTGAGTTTTGGGGGGAGACAAAGGAAACCTGGGGCCATACGGTGACTGCCTTTACAGAAAGACCTAGTTTGAATCAACCTGTGTGAAGTAAGGGCAAGATCTTAGCACCTCCCCCACTTTGAAACTTGCCTTGCGAACTCACGGGAGATCTAACCTAAACCTATCTTAACTACTTCAAAAATTTAAGAAACTGGGTGAAGCCAAATGAAAGATTATAAAAATTTTGTGAAAAAAAGTCAAGAAAGTGGTATCATTAACTTAATTTTTAATATGTAAAGTTTATTTATTAAATGAAAAACATATTAAGTACCTGTATTCTCTGCATCATTTTAGGCCTTCACAACAATCCCCGTTAGTTGCTTTTGTTGCTGTTTAGAAAATGAGAAGGTCATGGATGCTGGTGACACAGAATCATTAGGAGGCTCAAATCCACAGAAAGGAGGCTAGACTGAGAACAAGCCTGGGAATCACAAGATCTAGGTTCAAGTCTAAACCTTTCATAATAGTTAACCTCAGGCTGCTCATTCCTGCCGGTGGTTTCAACATCATTGTCTGAAAGGAAAAGTGTTGTAGGAATCATGGGTTTTCAGTTTTCCCCAGCCCTCCCTCCGCTGTAACATGCCATTGTCTTTTTGTGTGTATGGCTCTGTCATGGTCACATCTAGCAATGGCACCAGGAAATTATATTTTATTGGCTGAGATGTGTGATCTCTACCTGTACATAATTGCACAGCAAAGTTAGCGGAGGCAAAAGCCAATGTCAAGCATCCCACGTGTATGGCAACATGGTGCGGTAAGTTAAGTGACCAAGGTTGGTAAGAGAGAAGCTGAACAATGAATGAGGATCAGACACCTTGCTTGCTCTGCGCATTGGTTTCTCTTTAGGAAAGTGTATTTAAACTGTGGTAGTAAATCCTTTTTGACATAGTTTGAGGTAACCGTGAAGATGTTGAAAGTAAGTTTACTGAATCAATGGCTAAGAATTCCTGAAGTCATTTTCTTGCCAGAATGAATTTTCCAGGCCTTCCCCCCTACCCCTACTTTTTCTGCTTAGTCCTTAGCCTTTTTTTTTTTTTTTCCTTTTTAAGGTTAAATTTTATTTTAAGGTTAAATGACTGCGGGTGCCACATGCAATTGTTAATCAGTCGTCCCCAATAAGCAGTGGTCAGGGAGGACTGAGATAGTGGTCGTTAAGTATATCAATACCACCTTCCTTAATGAATATGACTGTGGTTGGAAGGTTGTGGTGGTTAATTTCATGTGTCACCCTGACTGGCGATAGTTGGGGGGTGCAGATTAAACAGTATTTTGGGGTATGTCTGTGAGGGTGTTTCTGGAAGAGATTAGTATTTGAACCTGTGGAGTTAGTGAAGTGATTACCCTCCTCAATGTGAGTGGGCACCATCTAGTCTATTACAGGCTTGAATAGAGCAAAAGGCCAAGGAAGGAGGAATGTGCCCCCTTTTCCCTGCCTCACTGCTTCAGCTAGAACACCTCTCATCTCCAGCCTGAGACTGGGCTTAACACCACTGGCTCCCTTGGTTCTCAGGGCTTTGGACTCAGACTCATTCATAGCCCTGGCATCCCTGAAACCCAGCTTGTGGACAGCAGGTCATGAGACTTCTCAGCCTCCATAATGAGTCAAATCCTCATAATCTTATATATATATATATAACAGAATTTTAAGGATGAGTTTCTGAATTGGTTCTGGAGTTTCTGACTCTCTAATCTGATTAGACTTAAAGATGCTTAGACTTTACTCCAACAGTAAAGAGAATATTGATAGATAGTCCATGGTACAAACTGTTTATGGAGACATATAAAATATCTGCATTGATTACTCCTAATCAACCACTTGGAGCAAACAAGGAGCCAGGTGATTGTATATATGATACTTTCAAACATTTTTGGTTGTTCCTATGACACTAGACAAAGTGGTGAAAGAAAAACACAAGCTCAGGGATATGAAATCCCAGCTCAAGCATTGCATAGATGACTTATGAGCTTCCGTCTGTGACCTGAAGGAGACTCTTATCTCCTGTGGCTGCAGGGCTGAAATTGCTGAAAATCAAAGGCAGAACCTCATCCTGTGACTGGCTGAATTACAATGCAAGTTAAATTTCCAGCCTTGCAGGGTGTCTGCTACTAAAGTGAGAACATTGATTGGAAAAAAAACGGGATCCTGTAAATTGGCATGTGGGTGTATGGGAAGACCCTGATGAAGGTGGGGACATTGAGCCCCTACCTTCTGCTGAATCTTCCGTAACAGTGGAAGGGATCTTCATTCCCCAGCAGAATCTCCATGCTCAATAGCAGCTGTATCACCCTTCCACATGGTCTTAAACCTGCATTGTGTGAGATGCCTAAGAAAACTGTAATGACCTCCCCTGAGGCAGTTGCCTTGTAAAACAATGCTGATTCTCTCTTGCTCCTATATCTACAACTAGACTCAAGTCTCAGCAGGCCCTTAAAGGTGAGATATAAACTATACGGCCCATGAGGGGTGACATTATACTCCAAAAGAGCTACTTGAGTTTTCTAATTTGTACAGAACAATCCAGGGGTGTGTGTGTGGGAATAGATACTAAGGGTGTGGGAAAATAATGGGAGGAATAGGCCAGTCTCCGTGGCTCACACCTGTAACCCTATCACTCTGGGAGGCTGAGGCGGGAGGATCGCTTCAGGTCAGGATTTGAGACCAACCTGAACAAAACCGAGACCTTGCCTCTACTAAAAATAGAAAAAATTAACCGGGCATCATGGCATGTTTATGTAGTCCCATCCCAGCTACTGGAGAGGGTGAGGCAGGAAGGATCACTTGAGCCCAGGAGTTTGAGATTGCTGTGAGCTAGGCTGATACCACGGCACTCTAGCCCAGGCAACAGAGTGAGACTCTGTCTCAAAAAAAATAATGGAAGGCACATAAAGTTGGGTTAGGCTGAATTTATTAATACGAGCTCACTAAGCTATATTTAATATTGCAACTCAACTTGGGGAGTTAGAAGGATCTGTAACAATTTGGTTGGCTAACACATGAATCAAAAGTTGGCTCACCATAAGTGAATTGGATATGCAGAACATGCCCTGTTTAATGTAGAGGAAGGGATTCGAAGGCTTAAGGATATTGGAATGTCAGAGTGAATTAGTCATTTATGACATACCCACACTTCGTGTCCAGGAGACATACCTTTCAGCAATACTGTAAAAAATAAATTTGTGAGGGGAACTGTGGCATCCTTGAAGAGCTCTGTGATTGCTCTTTGTAGGCCAGAACTCACAGTGGCAACTGCTGTCACTGAATTGGGAAACCTAAATGCAATAGGAGTAATTGGATTTCAGGGTAGCATGGGCCAAGCTGTGGCCCTCAACCACCAAAGTCAAGGTGGGCATGGTTACATTAATAGACAGTGGAATCAAAGCATCAATCAGAATAGGCTGACTTGTACAAATATGGCATTGGCTAATTGTTAATGATGTTCTCAGAAATGAAACAGATAGAAAGCCTACTACATTCTTACTTGATCAATATAAGCAGAAAGATTCTAGGTCCAGTGAGCAAAGGTTTAACCTGAATCATAAAAACAGTCATGGCTCCTCGATCAATTACCAGACTTGAGCCAATTTACAGACCCAGAACCCTTTGAGTGAAGGAGTATCCAGGTCCCCTCTAGGAAGGACCCTAGTACACTGCTGAAAATTTTCTCAGCCTTCCCCAAAGGGGCCTATTGACTTTTACCAGGGTAACCACATTTGGGGAAAAAATAATCAGGCCTTCTGGTGACTCTGGACACTGGTTTTGAACTAACACTAATTCCTAGAGTCTCCAAATATTGCTATAACCAACCAGAGTAGGAGATTATGAAAATCAGCTGATCAATGGGGTTTTATCTCATATCCGTCTCATAGTGGTTCTAGTGGGTCCTCAAACCCATCATGTGGTTATTTCCCTAGTTCCAGAATGCATAATTGGAGCAGACACATCTAGCAGCTGACAAAATCTCCACATTGGTTCCCTGACCTGCGGAGTGAGGGCTGTTAGGATGGGAGAGGCCAAGTGGAAACCATTAGAACTGCTTCTACTTAGAAAATAGTAAATTGAAAGCAATCTTCATTCCTGGAAGGATGGTAGAGATTATGCCACATGAGGGACTTAGAAGATGCAGGCGTGGTGATTCCCACCACATCTCCATTCAGCTCTCCTATTTTGCCTGTGCAGTAGACAGATGCATCTTGGAGAATGACAATGGATTATCATAAACTTAACTAGATGACACCTACAATTGCAGCTACTGTACCAGATGTGTTTTCATTGCTTGAGCAAATTAACACCTCCTCTGATACCCGGTATGCATCTACTGATCTGTCAGATGCCTTTTCCTCCGTACCTGTTCATAAGGCCCACCAGAAGCAGTTTGCTTTCACCTGGCAAAGCCATCAATACACCTTCACTGTCCTACCTATACCTCAGGGGTGTACCAACTCACCAACCCTGCATCATCATTTAGTTCTCAGGGATCTTGATTGCTTTTTTCTTCCACAAGATGTCACAGTGGTCCACTACATTGATGATATTATGCTGATTGGAATTAGTAGAAGTAGCAACTACTCTAGACATAAGGGTAAGACATTTGCCTGTCAGAGAGTGGGAAATAAATCTGACTAACATTCAGGGATCTTCTCCCGCAATGAAATTTCTAGGATGCAGTGGTGTGGGCCATTTTGAGATATCCCTTCTAAGGTGAAGGATAAGTTGTTGCATCTGGCTCCTTCTACAACTAAGAGTCATAAATACCTAGTAGACTTCTTTGGATTTTGGAGGTCATATATTCCTCATTTGAGTGTGTTACTCCAGCCCATTTACTGAGTGACCAAAAAAGCTACTAGTTTTGAGTGAGGCCCAGAGCAAAAGCACGTTCTGCAACAGGTCCAGCTGCTGTGCAAGCTGCTCTGTCACTTGGGTCATATGATCCAGCAGATCCAGTGGTGCTTGAAATGTCAGTGGCAGATAGGGGTGTTGTTTGGAGCCTGTGGCAGGCTCCTATAGGTGATCACAACGCAGGCCTTTAGGATTTTGAGGCAAACTCCTGCCATTATCCTCAGATAACTACTATTCTTATGATAAACAGCTCTTGGCCTGCTACTAGGCCTACTAGAGACTAAACACTTGACTATGGGCCACCGAGTTAACCTTGCCCGTCACGAACTGGGTGTTATCTGGCTCAACAAAACATAAAGTTGGGTGTGCACGGCAACATTCCATCATCAAATGGAAGCAGTATATATGTGATGAGTCCTGAGCAGGCTCTGAAGGTACAAGTTACATGAAGTGATCCAAATGCCCATGGCCCTGCTCCTGCTACTGCCTTCTCTCTCCCAGCCTGCACCTATGGCCTCATGGGGAGTTCCCTGAGAAGACTTAGGCCTGGTTTACAGATGGTTCTTCACCATATGCAGGCACCACCTGAGAGTAGACAGCTGTCTACTCTCACTTAACACTTGAACTCCTCTCTGAAACATCCCTGAAGGACCGTGATAAAGGGAAGCCTCCTGGTGGGCAGAAGAGGGAGCAGTGCACCTGATTGCTCACTTTGCTTGGAATGAGAAATGGCCAAATGTGTGATTACGTACTGATTCACAGGCTGTGGCCAATGGTCTCACTGGATGTTCAAGGACTTGGAACATGATTGGAAAATTGGTGGCAAAAAATATTTGGAGAAGAGGTATATGGGTAGCCCTCTCTGGATAGGCAAAAAGCATGAAGATATTTGCGTCCCATATGAATGTTCACTAAAGGGTACCTCAGCAGGAGAGGCTTTTAGTAGACAAGTGGATAGGATGACTTGTTCTCTGGATGCTAGTCTGCCTCTTTCCCCAGCCATCCCTGGCATTACCAGTGGCAGAGTAAGAAGTATATTTGGCGCAGAACTCCTAAAACCCTTATAAATTCCTGAGTAATAGGAATGTCTTTTGTTTTTTTGTTTTTGTTTTTTTGTTTTTTTATTTTTTTTTTTTTGAGACAGAGTCTCACTTTGTCGCCCAGGCTAGAGTGAGTGCCATGGCATCAGCCTAGCTCACAGCAACCTCAAACTCTTGGGCTCAAGTGATCCTACTGCCTCAGCCTCCCGAGTAGCTGGAACTATAGGCATGTGCCACCATGCCTGGCTAATTTTTTCTATGTATATTAGTTGGCCAATTAATTTCTTTCCATTTATAGTAGAGACGGGGTCTTGCTCTTGCTCAGGCTGGTTTCGAACTCCTGACCTCGAGCAATCTGCCGGCCTCAGCCTCCCAGAGTGCTAGAATTACAGGTGTGAGCCACCTCGCCTGGCCAGGAATGTCTTTTGTTAATCATGATGAGCCCCTTTTAATCACATTGGAGTTAGTGCTAATTAGGTAACTTAGGGTGGGGCCCCTAGACAGCCTCAGGATGAAGCTGCTCACCAGAAAGACAAATGAAGCCCCATACACCAACCTCTGGGAAGGAGGGGCTGGAGATTGAGCTCTATAAAAACTCTTGAACAATGAGATTTGATGAACTTCTGGGTTCTGAGCATGTGCAGGTGCTGAGAGGATGGCATACCTGGAGAGGACATGAAGACTTCACGCTGCCCTCTCTCCATAACTTGCCCAATGCATCTCTTCCATATGGCTCTTCCTGAGTTGTGTTCTTTATAATAAGCCAGAAAATGTAATCAGTGTTTCCTTGAGTTCTGTGAGCCATTCTAGCAAATTATTGAACTTGAGGAGGAAGTTGCAGGAATCCTCAATTGATAGCCAGTTGGTCAAAAGTATGGGAGGCCTGGATTTGAGATTGGCATCTGAAGTGGGGCAATCTCTTGCAACTGAGCCCTTTAACCTGTGGGATCTTTTGGTAACTCTCTAGGTAGATAGTATCCAAATTAGATTAAGTTGTTGAACACCAGCTAGTGTCCAGAGTTGGAGAATTTCCTGGTGTGGAAAAAACTACACATATGCTGTTAAAAATTTGTGAATAGAGAAAGTTTTTTCTCGTCCAAGGGGGCTCATGAACAAAGTGGCCACAGCGACAGGGACAGAGATTATGGGCTCAGCAGCATGGACTTCTACTCATCATGGCCAACCTGGTTGCAGCCACAGCTGAGAGCCCAGTCTGTCAGCAGCAAAGACCAACACTGAGTCCTTGCTATGGCACCATTCCCTGAAGTGATCAGCCAATCACCTGGAGGCAGGTTAATTACACTGGACAGGGGAAGCATTTTGTCCTTAATGGAGTAGACACTATGGATATGGATTTGCCTTCCCTACATGCAATGATTTTTCCAAAACTACCATCCATGGACATATTGAATGCCTTATCCAACATCATGGTATTCCAAACAGCATTGCTTCGGATCAAGGAATTTACATTATGGCCAGAGAAATGTGGCAATGGTCTGTGCTCATAGAGTTCACTGGTCTTACCAAGATCCCCACCATCCTGAAGCAGCTGACTCTACAGAACAGTGGAATGATCTGTTGAAAACTCAATTAAAATGTTAGTTGGGTGGTAATGCCTTGCATGGCTGGGGCAAGGTTCTCTAGAAGTGTGTGCATGCTCCAAATCAGCATCCAATACATGGCTCTCTTTCCCTGATAGTCAGGATTCTTGGGTCCCGGGGGTGGGAGTGGCACCACTCACTATTCCTCTTAGTGGTCCACTAGCAAAATATTTGCTTCCTATTCCCATGACTTTATGTTCTACTGTCCCAGAGGGAGGAATGCTTCCACCAGGAGACACAACAATGATTTCATTGAGCTGGAAGCTAAGATTGCTGCTTGGCCACTTTTGGCTGCTCATACTTCTAAATCAATAGGCAAAGAAGGGAATTATTGTGCTGGCTAGGGTAATTGTCCCTGACTACCAAGAGAAAATTGGACTACTACACAAACAAGGTGAGGAAGAGGAGATAACTTAGGGCATCTCTTAGTATTACCATGCCCTGTGATTAAGGTGAATGGAAAACTATAACAACTCAATCTAGGCAGGACCAGATCCTTCAGGAATGAAGTTTTGGGTTACCTCATCAGATAAAAAACCATGACCAGCTGAGGTATTTGCTAACAGCAAAAGGAACATGGATTGGGTAGTAGAACTTACAAATACCAGCTACAACTGTGTGACCAGTTACAGAAATAAGGACTGTAATTCTCATGATTATTTCCTCTTTATTTTGTTATGAATACATTTGTGTGCATCTTTGTTTTCTTTCCTCTCTTATTCCCTTATCATGTAACATAAGATGTGTTTATTGTATATCACAGTACTTAAGTACAGTTCTTCCTGAGTATCTATGGGGGATTGGTTCCAGGACCCTGCAGATACAAAAACTCATGGATGCTCAAGTCCCTTATATAAAGTGATGTAGTATTGGCACATAACCTATGCACATCTCCCCGTATAGTTTAAATCATCTCTAGATTACTTATAATACCCAATATAATGTAAATGCTATGCAAATAGTTGTTATACAATATATATATATTTTTTTTTGAGACAGAGGCTCACTCTGTTGCCCAGGTTAGAGTGCTGTGGTGTCAGCCTAGCTCACAGCAACCTCAAACTCCTGGGCTCAAGCAATCCTTCTGCCTAAGCCTCCCGAGTAGCTGGGACTACAGGCATGCACCACCATGCCCAGCTAATTTTTTCTATGTATTTTTAGTTGTCCAGCTAATTTCTTTCTATTTTTAGTAGAGATGGGGTCTCGCTCTTGTTCAGGCTGGTCTTGCACTCCTGAGCTCAAACAATCTTCCCGCCTCGGCCTCCCAGAGTGCTAGTATTACAGGCGTGAGCCACCGCGCACAGTCTATACTGTATTATTTAGGGAATAATGGCACGAAAAAAGTCTGTACATGTTCAGTACAGATACAACTATCCATTCTTCCCCCCATATATTTTTAATCTGTAGTTGGTTGAATTTGTGGATTGGTAACCCACAGATGTGGAGGGCCAATTGTATTGTTAATTTTACATCTTGGTATTTAAGTTATGGGATGTCAAGGAGAAGAGTAAACACCACTCAAGAATTTTGCCTCCTGTTTTGGGAAAGGGGTAACTGCAATTTTGTTTATATGCAGGATAATTGTACCATGTTAAGGGGAATTATGACTTTGTTATTGGCTTCATTTGGAGGTCAGGTATGGTTTAAGGAGATGTATATGGGTGCCAAGTTGACAAGAGGTGGACATGTGATAGTTGACTTTATGTGTCAACTTGACATTATTTCTGGGTGTGTCTATGAGGATATTTCTGGAAGAGATTAGCATTTTATCCTATATACTCAGTAAAATAGATTGCCCCTCCCCAGTGTGGGTGGGCGTCATATAATCCACTGAGGCCCTGAATAGAGCAAAAGGCAGAAGAAGGAGGATTTGCCCTTTTTCTCCTGCCTTACCACTTGAACTGGAACATCCCATCTCATCTCCTCGGCCTGGGACTGGAATTTAAACTGTTGGCTCCTCTGGTTCTCAGACTTTGGAACTTGTACTGAATCCACTGGTTTTTGTGGGTCTTCAGCTTACAGATGGCAGTTTGTGGGACTTCAGTGTCCAGAATCATGTGAACCACTTCCTCATATAGGTTTATTTTCTCTCTCTCTTTGCTCCCTCTTACCCCAAGGGGACTTTTAAAAGTTCATGGAGGCTGGGCACAATGGTCCATACCTATAATCCTAGCACTTTGGGAGGCTGAGGCAGCACTTGAGGCCAAGAGTCTGAGACCAGCCTGTCCAACGTAGTGAGATCCCATTTTCACAAAACAAACAGGAAAATCAGCCACGTGGGGCGGAATGTACCTGTAGTCCCAACTACTCGGGAGACTGAGGCAGGAGTATTGTTTGAGCTCAGGAGTTTGAGGTTGCAGTAAGTTATGCTGATGCCACAGAACTCTACCTTGGGTGACAGAGCATAACCTCGTCTCCAAAAAGAAAGTTTATAGAAAATGGGTATTATGATAAAAATTATGCATATATTTCAAAAATTTTTTGCACCAAAATAAACTTTTACTAACTTTTTGTAACATGTCTGAACAGGATCTAGTTTGAGAAGCCAAGAAGAATAAGACATCAGTTTTTTTAAAAAGCCCCTAACAGAACAACATGAATTCTGCTAAATCAGAAGAAAGAACAAACATTAAATTTACAGTGAAGCTTGGGTGGAATGGTGAAATCACTGATGCTTTATGAAAGCTTACGGGGACAGCGCCCCCTAGAAATCAGCAATTTACAAATGGTTAACTTGTTTTAAGAAGGGACAGGACAATGTTGAAGATGAAGCCCACAGTAGAGGATCATCCACATTAATTTTTTAGGAAAAAAATAAATCTTCTTTGTGCTCTCCTTGAAGAGGACTGATGATTGACAGCCCAAACAATAGCCAACACCATCCTAATTGGTTCCACTTACATAAGCCTGACTGAAAAAGCTGAGCAAAATTTCCACTCAGTGGTTGCCAGAACCACTGCACCCAGATCAGCTACAGATAACAGGAGAACTTTCAATGGAAATTTTAAACAAATGGGAGCAAGATTTTGAAGCATTTCTTCAAAGAATTGTAACGGGACACGAAACACAGCTTTCCTAGTATGATCCTGAAGACAAAGCACAATCAAAGCAATGGCTACCAAGAGGTGAACGCAATCCACTCAAAGCAAAAGTGGACCGGTCAGGAGCAAAGGTTGAATTTGACGGACCTTATGTTGAGAAATAAAGTTTTTATTCCTTATTTTTATCTTTTAATTCCATTTTTCCATGAACTTTTTGAAGTCCCTGTGTGTGTGTGTTTGTGTGTGTGTGTGTGTGGGGTATATGTGTACCAGTTCTGTTTCTCTAAAAAACTCTGACTAATAAAATTTTAGATAAACCCCTGATGCTCTTAACTTGCACATCTCAATCTCATTGCCCATTATGCCCATTTGTATACTTGTAATTTAGATTTGTCAGAGAGTTGTTTGGTTTATTTTCCTACCATGATTCATAGGGATAAATTTCCTGAAGTTAATAAAGAAACAAGAGAAGGCAAAGTTGTACAATTTTTCTCATGATACTCTCCTAGTGGTTCCAAATAAAGTTATTTAAATTTCAGATGATATAGTTATCATTGAGAGAAGTTGTCTCTCCTAATTAATTCAATTAATTATAATAAATTAATCATTTATTCTAATTTAAAAAACTATTTTAAAAAATAGGTATGCACCTCTGGTACATGTATATTTTTTCATATATAATCTCCATATATGTATGACCACAATCATAGCATATGTTATAATACCCACAAACATAAACTGTAGGTCAAATGCTTTCAGAAAATGTATATTAATGTAACAAACTTCTTCATATTAAGATATTTTAATAATCAATAATGTGGTTTAAAATATTTCATTATCTATAAAAGTATAGTCTTAATACCTTGTAATATATTATTTGAAAATCTGTTTCTTTTTTCAGTGTAATATAATATTTGATTTCAATGCCTGCAATATTTGAAAAAAAAGTAGTGATCCAAATGGAAAAAAGTATGCTGACTGTATCATGGTATAAATATTTCAATCCCATCGACCAATTATTTAAATGTTTTTGTTAAAATTTGTATAGAAATTGTCCAATTACACTGGTATCAAAGCAGTTTATGTAGACTAGTTATAAATGTTACATAATTGCTTTAAAAATTAACCAGAAGTATTCAATTTAAAGATTTTGGGGGGGGGTGAGGGGGACAGAGTATCTGTCACCTAGGCTAGAGTGCAGTGGCATCATCATAACTCACTGCAGCCTCAAACTCCTGGGCTCAAGCTGTCCTCCCACCTCAGCCCCCCTAGTAGCTGGGACTACAGGCATGTACCACCACACTACAGGCATGTACCACCACACTAAGTTTTCTATTTTTTGTAGAGATAGGGTCTTGCTCTTACCCAAGCTGGTCTCAAACTCCTGGCTTCAAGCTATCTTTCAAAAATGCTAGGATTATAGACATGAGCCACCGCACCCAACCTAAAGATAATTTTTAAAGAGATTAGCAAATTCTTTTAAATTTTATAAGTAATGTAAGTTGAGAGAATTCATAGGTGACATATTTATCATTTTAGTGACAAAACACAAGATAATGAATGGTAACATCCCATAACGTGTTCTTTTTGAAAGTTTCTTTTTTTACCTTGAAGATGTTTATTTTTTCACAACTGTTTGCTTGGTAGCATACTCTTGCCAGTACTTACCAAGAAAAGATAGCAACATAGGAGAGTTGCCTTTGTATAAAAGGAAAAATGAATAATATTTTAAATGTGGCATCTCTTTTGAGTATTTTGACAAATGATAATAGTAAGCCTCTATATAAAAGAAACATGCTAACTATAATTTCTCTCATTTTAAGGTATTGCTAAGATTATACTGGTTATTGGTTTTTATTGTGTAAACTAAACCACACTGATATCCTAGATCGCAGTATGGTAAATATGCATGAACAAATGCAACTTGCAAATTATCAACCCCTTATTTTACATACTTGCTGTTCTTTCTTCAGTATATCTCATGTTCCATACATGGTATGTGACCCACTGACATACAGACCCAGTGAGGGTGGGTGCACTGTCACTTCATTGTATGGAATATTAGTGAATTTCAGTGAAAGCTTATTTTTATATATTTCAAGATAAAAATACAAGCAAATCTTTATTTCCTTCCAATTTACATATATATCCCACTGAAGTAACCTAAGTACCAAGCATTGTAAAGATATCTTTTACCTTTACTGTGAGACATACTATTTCCCTTTTACAAATGTGGAAAACGTTGGCTCTGAAAAATTAATATGCCTGCATTCCTCAGGATAATTAATGCTAGGTGCTATAACCAACAATCTTAAATCTCACTGGCTTAATTTAATACATTTTTTTTTCCTTTTGTAAACTGTTTGGTTTGGTGGCTCTCCCTGGGCATTTCTCCTCCTAGTAGCTGCTTAGGAATAGTCTTCATGCTTGGCTCTGTCACCTTTAACATGTGGTTTTCCCTTGTCCTGCTGCCATGCAGCCAGTAGACAGGGAAGTGAGCCAGTCTGCTTCAGACTAGAAGTGACACATCACTAACGCTTATGGCCCATGGACAAGAGCTAGTTACCTGGTCGCACCTAGATTTAAGGGTGCTGGGAAAGTAGTTTAAGTTCACCTAGGGAGCAGTAATAGGTGAGATGAACAGAACCCACCACAGTCTCTGCCACAGTTCCGAAGTGTGAACTGGGAAGAAGTAGATATAGGTTTCATCCATGGTCTTTCCGACTATAATGTCCGCGCTTTTCTCTCTGTTTACATTGTGAGTGCAAAGCAAAAGGAAGAGCCCACAAAAGACTAGTTGCCTCTTCATGCTGCGCTTTGTAGGAACACAACATGATGAAAGCAGGATCTGCCCTCAGCTCTGCCCATAAACTTTACCATTTTTCAGTTCGCCAAAGATTGTTTAATGCTATGTTCACAAAATGACTTGTAAGAAGTGACATTTTAATAATCTAAACTTAAAAAACTTCTATGAGTTTATTGAATTTTTCTGCTCCCCTATTCTAGAAAGATTTAAGATGTTTTACTATACACACACACACACACACACACACACACACACACGAGACACCAACAGATAAAATAAGTGAAGAATTGGTAAGAGAAGGAAGTGAAGGGCAAATAAGTTGGAGTCAAAACTGAAGGGCCAGCTTCAACAAAGGTTTCTTGAAAGAAGGGTGCAAAAGGCTACCCTTCTTAAAATAATGGTGAATGGATGGTAAGATACTTCTTTAATGAATGGTTATTTTAAAGGCTCTAGGACCGACTTCTTGGAAATACCCACTTAGCTGGGCCTCCACAAAGATTGGTCTGCCAGAGTCATCTTTGGCTCCGAGCTCATGAAACCAATGCGCCACAAATGCTGGTGAAAGTGCTGCAGTCCTTTAAAGATGGTGAAATAATGGTACAAGATGTTAGAGTACAAGATGTTAGCAGTGAATCCTGTATATAGTAGGGCGGGCTATGAATTTGGTTCAGAGATTTGTAGCAACTTTAGTTTCCTAGATAGAAACATAAATAGCTGTAAGACACTGTATCTATAGGAAGAATCAAACCATTTGCTTCAAAAACATGTACAACTACACCTCATACTTAAAACCAGAAGGAAATATAACCCATGGATAATTGATTCATTCACTTGTCTATTTAATAAGTATTTATTGAGTGAGTATTATATGCCAGATACTATTCTAGGTTCTAGGGATACTTCTGTGAAGAAAAACAAGATCCTGTCCTTATGGAGTTACGGAAGAGAGATAACAAATTAACAAGTAATTGTATAGTATGTGTGGGATTAAGTCCTATAGGAGAAAACATTGTAAAGGTGATAGATGTGGCAGGATGGAGTGAAGTGGGTGTTCAGGAGAGACTTCGCTGATAAGAGTACATCTGAGCAGAGACCTGAAGGAAGTGAGGGGGTTAGCTGAGGAAAAATCTAGAGTGTTCCAGGAATAGTATATCCCGAGTGTACTGGTCTGGGAATATGTTTAGAGTTTTTGAAAGGCATTGGGAAGCTAAGGAGATGCAGTCTTGGAGGTACTGGGGGTCTTGAGTGATGTTTAATAGCAACCTCACACTACACAGAGTGTTCACATCAGCTGTTAACAAGCATATTTCCCTTTGGTAATGTTGAAACACAGATTTCACTTTTTGGTTTTTCTTTCTCTGGACTCCTTTCAGATCACTGCATTGTTATGACATAGCATAAATTAATCCTCAATGGGATTTAGACTTCCATACATTTCTTAATCACTTCTTAGAGACTTTAGCACATAGTTATATGTTTTAAAATTGATTTTTCTAGCAATTGTTATGTATTAGGGTACAAATATGTATTTAATAAAGCATTTAACTTGGAAAGTCTTGAACTTGGAGCTTACTTTCTGTGTGACTATGAACAAGCCACAACCACCAAGTCTCAATTTCCCTATAGTACAATAAAAAATACGTGTGCTTCACAATAGGTGAACTCTTTCTTTGGAGAAAGCTGTTATAGGAATCAAATAAGATGATGAACTGGAAAGTATCTGGGGATTTCAGTTTGAGATCATCACTTTTTCTGATCTTCTTCTCATATTTGGCGAACATGTGCCAGCACTTTGCTAGGGTCTACATATAGTGATCGTGGTGTCTGTCTTCCAGGAGAGAATAGCCTATTGGAAGAAATAGACAAGGAAACTATTACAAATGAGAAACACTCTGGGCATTGAGAAAAAAGAAGGATCGTCTGCATAGGAGAGGATTCAAAGTGAAGTTCAGAGAACATTTACTTCTCAGAGATGAGTTGCATCCTAAAGTATCAGGAGGAATTATCAGGGAAATTAGAAGAGAAGGGAATTACGAGCATAGGGAACAGAGCGTGCAAATGCTTGTGCAGTGAGAAGACTGGGTACTTCCTGTTTTTTTGGTTGTTGTAGAGATTATGAGCAGTTAGGGCAACTGGAAGATATTAGGAAGTAGAGATAAGATGAGTGTTTATGGAGATTCACTATGATTAAGCGATGTTATTCTGTAATTATGTAATGATTTTAAATGGGGGAATGTATTACACTGTAAGACTTGCTTGTTGGAAAAATCATTCTGGCAGTAATATGAAAGAGTAGAGGGAGGATAAAATTGAGAAATGGAGCCCAGCTAGAAGAATCTTACAGAAATTCAGGCAAGAAATGAGAAGGAGGTGAGTTCACACAATGAAGACAAAGAGATTTAATAGGTATTAATAGAAGGATTGTTATTGATGACATTCAAGGAGGTGAAATGGGGGCAAAAAGCATGATAAATAAGCATCTACGGGGCATTTCCTAGCTTCCTGATCTGCACGGCTGCATGGATGTGGGATTCTTAATCTGAAGCTTATAGCCCTCAGGAGGCAGGTAGCTATTTGGAAAATCTTATTCAAAGAGTGTTTATCAAATAATTAGTGTCAACCTTTAAAGAATTATTTAGTAAGTACTATGTATTAAAACCCTGTTCTTTTTACTATTATCAATGAAGTAGGGAAAATAATATAAAAAGTGTGTTTTCTTTTTAAAAAATTAACTGTTAGTTGACCATATCTCAATAAAATATCCAGAAAGGTATATGTCAGAGTTTTGATTCAGGATTGTTTTTAATGTTTTACCTGAATGGGACTGAGATGAACAAGATTAAATTTTTTAAAAGACAAATGTACAACCCACCATAGATTGCACAAGTACAGGTTACTAGAAACCTAGATTATTATTGATAATATTAATAATTATATGACAACACTTATGCAGCACTTTTGCTAGTATTTTCAAGTATATTTTTTATTTGAATTTCTCTGTGACGTGGATCATTTTTGTCTCCATTTGACATACATAAAGAGAGGTTGTCACATTTTCTACTTAGTATGAGAAAAAATTTCTGATATTCAGGTGTTATGAATGGGAGTAAGCTGCCTGGTGGCCATCCCTCAGCACTGAAGAGCCTCAGACAGAGCGGGGTGTCTTCCCGCCAGAGATGTTCCATTGTAGGGCAATGGCTCTGCTAGGCAGGAGTTTGGACCAGATGAGATTTTCTGTTCAGGGATTAGGGAATCATAAGAATATGAAATTTGACAACAACCTGAGGCTAATCTAGTCTAATCTTGTCATTTTACAAGTGAGAAAACCGAGGCCCAGAAAGGTCAGCCTGCTCACCTTTCTCAGGCTTCAAAGCTCACACAGTGTTGCATAAGCTATGGAACTTCGCTATAGGTAGATGATCTCTACACTGAATGACTCTATGAAAATCCCGAGGAAAGGACAAAAATGGGAAGAAAAAAATGAGTGGAGCCAGGTGGTTGGCATAATGTCCCAAATCATCACATTTTTCTCCATGGGGAGCATGAATCTTCTTGACTAGAATAAAAGTAGTTGGCAAGTAAGATACTTGTTTTATGTTCAACGTTTATTGATCTCTTACTATTTGCAGGAAGCAGGGACTACAAAGAAGCATACGATATGGGCCATATACTACAAGCTCTTCCAAGCAATGTGTGGTAGGCGGAATAATGGCACCCCCCAAGATGTCCACATCCCAATCCTGGGAACTTGTGATTATGTTATCTTAAATGGTAAAAGTGATATTGTAGATGCAACTAAGGTTACGGAGCTTTAGATGGAAAGATTATGCTGTAGGTATACTCTAACCACTACATGAGCCCTTAAAAGCAGAGAAACTCTCCCAGCTATGTTCAGATGGCGAGACAGACAGCAATGGAAGAAGGGTCAGGGAAACAAACACATGCTGTGAGAAGACCTATACCAGCCATTGCTGTCTTTAAAGATGGAAATAAGAGCTATGAACCTATGAATCAAAGTATATATATATAAGAAATCTAGAAGCTGGAAAAGGCAGGGAAACAGTTTCTCCCTAAGCACCCCTAGAAAGGAAAATAGCCCTGTGAACACCTTGATTTTAGCTCAGGAAGATCTTTGTTGAACTTCTGGTTTACAGAACTATAAAACAACAACAACAAAAAAATGGTACTGTTTAAGCCACCAAGTTTGTGGTAATTTGTTACATCAGCAATAGAAAACTAATATACAGTGTAAAAAGAAACAACTTAGGAATGGAAGCTTACCCATGATCAGCATTGTCTAGGACACACCAACCCGGGGTAACCATGAGGCCAAACTAATAGTAATATCCCACATTCCTTTATCTCTGTCTTTAGTTGGTTTCAGAACCTCTGATTTTTCTTAAAAGACCCTTTCCCCAACTGTCTCTGAGAGTCCTCAAGGTAGTAGGGAATCCCATAAATTTTTGCCAACTCAAACCTTAGCTGCTACCTCGAATCTGTCATTTTCCTTGTCTGGCCAAAATTCCTTCTGGTGATGTGTACTGTTCTCTCAGTGCCTACAAGGCCCCATTTAGCTGCCAGACACTGTTGCAGTGACTCCACTGTTGACTGTATTTACGGCTTCCATCAAAGTTGCTCTGATCCTCTGTGCCAGAGGAATTCTTTCAGGTCTCAGGAGCCTGCGGAGCTATCCTCCACAGATAGCCCCTGCTTGCCCTCCTGCGGTGAAGTTGGGCTGTGTGTTCACAGGAAGTTGGAAGGGTTCACCTGCCTTGCTTTTGTGTTAAATTCCTTTGAATATAGTTCCGAAGCAATACTGCTTTGTGTACCCAAGGCCTAATACAGTTTTTGTTGTTGTTATTGTTATATTTTCCTGTGAAATAACACAACCAGTTGTACTTACAGTCCCCTCTCACTAGGACTCAGTTATGAGTCAGGAGAGGTTGGCCAAAGGACAGCGAGAGGCAGACACAATGCCGAACCCCAAGCTATTCTTGTTAATGGACAACGCCTTCATGCTCTGACTTTCTTTTTCTTTATAATGAATGATTTCCCAGGGATTCCTCCATGCCTCATGTAAATAGCTTCTAGGAGTGTCCACTCCACCAGACTTCAAGCTGAATTCCCTCCTCACAATTGCAGAATTGTATAATACAAGAGAGACTACATTAATATGTGAATGGATGGCTGCAATAGGAGCTTAGAGGAGAGCAGGGTCTGGTAGTTAAGGTTTGTGTGGAGTAAACTGGAGAATGAAGAGATCTCCAGTGTATACTCAGTGTGATTTCCCACTGTTCAGTACTTAATCTGGGCAGAGCAGATAATGGGCACTCAATAAATGCTTATGGAATTAATAGTGAGGCAGAGATAACCATCTAGAAGGGATACTGGGACTGAGTATTGGGGAAAATGAGTTGGAGGGCCATAAATTGAGATCAAAGTAATAATTGAAATTATAATAGAATGAATAGCTGGAGAAAAAAGAGAAATAACAGATTTTCTGACTGGGTGTGGTGGCTCCACACCTCCTAGCACTCTGAGAGGCCGAGGTGGATGGACCGTTTGAGCTCAGAAGTTCAAGGCCAGCCTGAGTAAGAGCGGGACACCATCTCTACTAAAAAAAATAGAATGAAATTAGCTGGACAACTAAAAATATATGCAAAAAAATTAGCTGGGCATGGTGGTGCATGCCTGTAGTTGCTGCTACTTGGGAGGCTGAGGCAGGAGGATCCCTTGAGCTCAGGAGTTTGAGGTTGTTGTGAGCTAGGCTGATGCTATGGCAATCTAGCTGGGGCAACAGAGTGAAACTCTGTCTCAAAAAAAGAAATAATAATAATAAAATAACAGATGTTCTAACCATTTTATTCATGAGTATAATGTGTGGGATCAGCCACATTTATGTATCTTCTTGTTTTTATCAGCTATTTAACTAGCACTTGCTATCTAGTAGTACTTAGGTGTTTCTGTGTCTGGGCATTATTATTTCCGTTGTTTTCTCTATTTCAGAAATTAAAAAAAATTTATAATGTATTTGAATTGCTCGATAAAATTGGAGAATAAATTTTTGCCTCCTCCTCTTGTGTTTTTAAAATCCTAGAGATTATTAACTTCTATCGCCATAATGGTAATTAGCCTTTTAAACAAAATTCTGTGCAAACAGAATGGATATCTCACAATATGCTGCAGGGATTACAAAAATGAAGCAGCCACAGTCTATACCATCAAGGAGTGCTCTTGGGGCGGTAGAAGAGGAGATTATATAATAATAAGTTCAGATCAGTTCATTTGACTTTCATTAATCAGTTATGAATAAAGTATGGAAAGAACAGTTAACCAATGAAATGTCTTCCTTCAATCCTTTTTGTAAAATTGAGGTAATCCTATTACTAGAGATAAAAAAAAATTGAGGTAAATTCACATAATATAAAATTAACCCTTAGCCATTTTAAAAAGTACAATTCAGTGGCATTTAGTACAGTTCACCCTGTTTTAAAAGAGCTCTGGGCTGGGTGTGGTGGCTCATGCCTGTAATCCCAGCACTCCGGATTGAGGTGGACGGATTGCTTGAGGTCAGGAGTTCGAAACCAGCCTGAGCGAGACTCCATCTCTACTAAAAATAGAAAGAAATTAATTGACCAACTAAAAATATATAAACAAAAAATTAGCCAGGGCCGGGCACGGTGGCTCACGCCTGTAATCCTAGAACTCTGGGAGGCCGAGGTGGGCGGATTGGATTGCTCGAGGTCAGGAGTTCGAAACCAGTCTGAGCAAGAGTGAGACCCTGTCTTTGCTATAAATAGAAAGAAATTAATTGTCCAACTAATATATATAGGAAAAATTAGCCGGGCGTGGTGGCGCATGCCTGTAGTCTCAGCTACTCCGGAGGCTGAGGCAGAAGGATTGCTTGAGTCCAGGAGTTTGAGGTTGCTGTGAGCTAGGCTGACGCCATGGCACTCACTCTAGCCTGGGCAACAAAGCATGCTCTGTCTCAAAAAAAAATAAAATAAAATAAGTTACCCGGGCATGGTGGCGCATGCCTGGAGTCCCAGCTACTTGGGAGGCTGAGGCATGAGGATTGCTTGAGCCCAGGAGATTGAGTTTGCTGTGAACTAGGCTGATGCCATGGTACTCACTCTAGCCTGGACAACAAGGTGAGACTCTGTCTCAAAAAAAAAAAATCATTTTTTATTAAAAAGTTATAAAAAAAATTAAAAAGTACAAGAGCTCTGCAGAGAATGAACATTTTAATAGAGAAAAACACCTCGAGAACTGAAGTACCTCAATTTCTAAATACTGCACATTACATTGCACCCAAATTAGTTTTGTTGTAACGGACGCCAGTTTCTGCTTGGTATGCTAATGACGCTGAACAAACTGGTTGTCTAGTCCAGTTACCCATGACCTATATTTCTTTAATGCAACTTTTATTAGGTGTTAGTATCTAACTCGGAATTCTTTCAGCCGTGTTTCTTCTTGAGCGTTTCGTATGACTGTAAATCCCATGCGGGCAGGTAACATAACTATCTTGTTCATCACCATTTCCCCAGAGGAGGGCCCAGCACACAATGGGTTTAAAAAACATATGCTAAATGAATGATTGATTACCAACTCTTGGGATTTTTTAGCCCCATCACTTCCTTATAGGTTGCCCCATGTCACGGCGGTGGTCAGTACTATCTTGCAACAACCGGCCAAGGCTTGGTCGGGGTGGAGACCGTCCTGGGATTGACTAACCAAGACCATCTTAAGCGCCGGCGAAGGCAGCAGCTACGGGGCCGGCCGGGAGGTGGCGCTGTTGCTCCGTGTCACGACTCCGTGTTCACCTGCCCGGGAGTCTCCATTCTACCTGGCCATGTAGCAATCGCAGGAGTAGGAAATCAGTCTGCAGATCCGCAGCGAGTCCAGCTTTCACAGTTTCAGCAGGGGTTTCCGGCTGGCTAGTGTGTGGCCAGTGCCGGAAACCCCAGTGCCCGCAAGACTTCCCTTTGCGGGGAGCCGGCCCAAACTCCATCCTTTGCTGGCAGCCACGCCCCACGCTGGGAAGGAGGGACTGCAAAGCATTTCCTTGAGGCTGGCACGCCTCGCCCTGCCCAAACCCGCCGTTTTTACCCCCGGACCGGGCCAGTTCCATCTGAAGCCGGAGTGACCGGAGGAGGGACACGGTAGTGAACCGGGGCACTGGGGGACCTGGAGGGTGGAGGGGGCTGCAGGCACGCAGCTAGGGGGGGACTGAGACTTTGGGGGATTGAAAAAGGGGAAGAGGCTGGGAGTGGAGCGCTCGTGATCGGCTGTGTGTATTTATGTGAACAGACACTAATCAGCAGGTGAATTAACCTGTATTTCTTGAGAACAAGCATCTTGTGGGTTTGGGCTTCTGTGTTTATGTGACAAGAGACCAAACCTGCCTCAGCAGATTTGGGGAAGGGAGCAAGCCCAGTGATGGGGGCCTCTGTGTGTTCCTCCACAGGGGCAAGCAGGACGGGGCAGGGAGACTGAGGTACAGGGATTACTTGACAGAGGACCGCATAGTAATTCAGATCAGCTTCATCTTCCTCATCTGTTAGGTCTAAATAAAACTGTAACTACCTCACAGGGTCGTTGTGATATTTAAATGAGATAATCTGTAACCATGCTTAGAAACTGTACATTGGGTATGCTACGTTCCTTGTTGCCCGAATCTCTGTTTTCTTCTTAATCTTTTTTCTCTCTTTTTCACTTTTCTCTATCAGCCCCTCAACCTCAGCCCCAGGTTGTCTCCATTCTTTCTCTTTCATTTCTGGGATTGTTGCTTCCTTCTGTAACGAATCCTTTCGGCATTTGTGTTTCTCACACTTATGGGACCGAACTTTCTTCCTACTGCTTTGTGAGAGCCAGGGGTAGTTGTGGAAATGAAGGAGCCGAGCTGCTGTCATGTGCAGCGCACCTCAACTGCAGTGCGCCTGGAAACAGAACTTGGCGCTGTCTACCTGGCTCATCTCCATATTACATCAGAATCTCCACACACTGCCAGCCGGGCGTCATCTAGGTCTTTCAGAGAAAGCATCTGCTTCAATAAAAATCATATACTTTTTCTTCCATGTCTCCATTAGTGTATGCATTTGCTAGGGCTGCTGCAACAAAGTGCCACAAACTGGGTGACTTAACCGAAATTACTGTCTCACAGTTCAGGAAGCTAGATGTCTGAGTAGGTGTTGGCAGAATTGGTTCTTTCTGAGGGCTATGAGGAAAGACTCTGTTCCAGGCCTCTTTCTTTGGCTTGTAGATAGCTACCTTCAGTTCATATGGCATTTTCCCTTTGTATGTGTCTGTCTCTGAATTTCACCTTTTTTTTATAAGGACGCCTGTCCTACTGGATTAGGGCCCACCCTAAGTACCTCATTTTAATTGACTGTCCCTGTAAAGATCCTATCTCCAAATAGGGTCACATTATAGGGTATTAGGGGTTAGGACTCCAACATATAAATTTGTGGGGGAGCAGCAGAGTAAGATTCAACCCATAACAATTACTTGGTCTCTATGCACATGCTCAGAGTTAGTTGAACATCACATCTATTTCAGTTGTCTTTGATAGAAACTTTGTTTCTCATCTTTCCCAAACCCTCACCACCAGTCCCAACAAGCATGTTCTACTGGAGTTATATGACTCTGTGGCCTTATTTTGTTTCAACCTGAGTGTGTAAGTTTCCTATTGCTACTGTAACAAATTACTACAAACTGGACTTAAAACAACACGGATTTTTACCATACAGTTCTGGAGGTCAGCAGTCAAAAATGTATGGACAGGTCTGTATTTCTTCTGGAGACTCTAGGAGAATCAGTTTCCTTGCCTTGTCCGGTTTCTAGAGGCTGTCCACGTTCCTTGGCTCAGGGCTTCCCTCCATTTTCAAAGCCAGAAATGGCTGGCAGAGTGTTTCTTACGTTTCCTGCTGCTGACACTGACAGTTTTGCCTTCCTCTTCCACATTTAAGGATCCTTGTGATTGCATTGGATTCACTGGGTAATCCAGGATAATCTCTCTATTTTAAGGTCAGTTGATTAACTCCATCTGCAACTTTAATTGTCTTTTGCTATTTTAATTCTATTAAAAACTGACATATTCTGGCCAGGCTGCAGTGGCTCACGCCTGTAATCCTAGCACTCTGGGAGGCTGAGGCGAGGCGGGAGGATTGCTTGAGCTTAGGAGTTCGAGACCAGCTTGAGCAAGAGCGAGACCCTGTCTCTACTAAAAATAGAAAGAAATTAGCCAAACAACTAAAAATAGAAAAAAAAAATTAGCCAGGCATGGTGGCACATGCCTGTGGTCCCCGCTACCTGGGACTCTGAGGCAGGAAGATCACTTGAACCCAGGAGTTTGAGGTTGCTGTGAGCTGGGCTGACACCACAGCACTCTAGCCCAGGCAACAGAGTGAGACTTTGTCTCAGAAAAACAAAAACAAACAAACAAGAAGAAAACTAACATATTCATAGGTTCTGGAGATTAAGACATAGACATGTTTGGGAAGCCATTGTTCTGCCTACCACACCTGAGCTTTCTCCAACTGAATGTTCTTTATTTTTACTTTTATTGTATTTTTATTTTTTCAAGTTTATTTTTAATTGAAAGATTAAAAAATTGTATATGTTTGTCACATACAACATGTTGCTTTAGAATATGTATACATTGTGAAATGGCTAAATTAAGCAAATTAACATATGCATTACCTCACATACTATTTTTGGTGTTGAGAACAGTTAACATCTACTCTCTTAGTAATTTTCAAGAATACAATACATTGTTATTAACTGTAGTCACCATGTTGTGCAATAGAGTTCCTCTTAACTTTATTCTTCCTATGTAACAAATTTTGTATCCTTGGGCATCTCCCCTAATCCTTTCTTTCCCCAGCTCCTGGTAACTACTATTCTACTCTTACTGTTATGAATTCAATGTTTTTTAGATATCACATATAAATGAGATCATGTGGTATTTTTCTTTCTGTGCCTCTCTTATTTCACTTAACATAATGTCTTCCAGCTTCCTATGTGTTGTCAACTTCCTTTCTTAAGGCTGAATAGTATTTCCTTGTGTATATACTGTATGCCACATTTTCTTTATCCATTCATCTGTTGATGGACACCTAGGTTAATTCCATCTCTGGGATGTTGTGAATAATACTTAAATGAATGAACCTGTTTGTCTCTTGAAAAAAAAAAAATACTTCAATGAACATAGGAGTGCAGATATCAGTATGTATGAAGTCATGACTTCATACATACTGATATCATTTCCTTTGGATATATGCCAAATAGTGGAATTGCTAGATCATATGATAGTTCTGTTTTTAATTTTTAAAGAAACCTCCATACTGTTTTCCGTAATGCGTGTACTAATTTACCTTCCCACCAACAGTGTGCATGATTTCCCTTCTTTTCCAAATTCTCACCAACACTTGTTATCTTTTGTCTTTTTGATAATAGCCATTCTGATGGGTGTGGAATAATATCTCATTGTGGTTTTAATTTGCATTTCCCTGATGATTAGTGATGTTGAGCATTTTTTCACATTTGTGTTGGCCATTTGCGTGTCTACATTTGAGAAATGTCTATTTAGGTCTTTTGTTTATTTTATAATTTTTTTTTTTTTTTACTATTGAGTTATGTATTTTGGATAGTAATCTTTTATCAGATGTATGTTTGCAAATATTTTCTCCCATTTCATGTGTTGCTTCTTGTTGATTCTTTCCTTGCCTGGGCAGAAGATTTTTAGTTTGATATAATCCTATTTGTTTATTTTAGTTTTTGTCGTCTGTGCTTTGAGCTCATATTCAAAAAAAAAAATCATTGTCCAGACCAATGTCATGGAGCTTTCCTCCTGCATTTTCTTCTAGTATTTTTACAGTGCCAGGTCTTATATTTAAGTCTTTAATCCATTTTGAGTTGATTTTTGTATATGGTGTGCTTGTTGGGCATATCATCCTATTTTTATTCTGAGGGATGAGTGTTTCACCTACTGTGTATAGCAAAGAACTTTAAATAGCATCCTGACTACTGAGCTAAAAATGTGTCCCCATTGAGCAGAAACCTGGAAACGACGCCTTTCCTATATAATACTGTTAAAAACTACTTCCCATTGCCCCTTGTGCTTTTAGCATTACAGTGTAATCCTTTATGCCCAATTAGTTTCTATAGGTTATTTTTCTATAAAATTTCTTACAGATCTAATGCGATTTTCATAGGTGAATTTAGCTATTTATTATTCAATAAGCATATGAATCTTGATGTGTGCCAGATACCGTTCTCTGTGCTAGGGATATAGCAATGAACAAAATAGCTGAAGTCCCTAAATTCTGATTCTCATGAAGGTTTCATACCTTTTCCTCTAACTTTGTCAATTCATTTTTGTCCTCCCCACCAGCCTAGGTTTAGCTGGTTTCTAGTTTCCCAACATGCTTTCCAAATAGAGATGTGCCCACTTCTGAGCACTGCTAATGAGGGACCTAAAGAAGCTAGATTATGCCCCCAAGGAAATTACTACCGTGTTTCCCTGAAAATAAGACAGGGTCTTATATTTATTTATTTATTTTTCCTCAAGAAGACACCCTAGGGCTTATTTTCAGGGGATGTGTTATTTTCTCCTCAAAGCCTCAGCTTGCAGCACGCACAGGATGGCCGGGACCAGACAGGGGGAGCTGACCTTGTTGGTGGGGCTGCCCACACCTTTCTGGTCACCTTTGGGATAGTAGCTGTCACGATGGGACAGATGAGAAGGGCTGCTCATCTTCTTTACCGCTCCGGGATGAAATGCATGGGTTGTGCAGATGCGCTGCGTAGCCACGCCCGTCACTAGGTCTTATTTTTTGGGTTAGGGCTTATATTGAGCAAATGCTTAGAAATCCTGCGAGGGCTTATTTTATGGGTAGGTCTTATTTTCCCGGAAACACCATATCTGGTTGGGAAGAAACAGATAATCATAGGCAAACTGTTAAGTATTGAATAAGTACGTTGGGTATTAGTATATCATGTCTTAGACAGGGTTCTAACTGGAGAAAATGAAAGTAGAAGAGAAGGAATATGCACAAAGGTAAAGCAGCTAATTACACAGGTATCAGTGTAGAGTGGTTAGAGTCCTGCTCTGAGTCTGAGGGACCTGAAATCTGTTTTAAGCTTTGGCATTCTCTTTGTGAGCAAAGAACAAGGCATCTTTCAGGACGATAAGGAACACATACACAAATATTAAAATTAAAAAAAAAGAACAAAGCACCTATTTCAGTAGTCCTTGTTTTATTGTTATTATTATTATTATTTTCCTTTTAGAACATGAAGGTAGAGGTACACTAGGAAATCTCTAGGGATTCTTCCAGTGTTTTTGAAAACAAGCCTTTTATTTTGGAACTCCTCAGAATTTCCAACCAGAATAATAATGGGATGGGTTAGAGTTTAGTTGGGGAGACACTCAGCTCTGGATAATGAAAAGATAATGAGGATGGAATGAGGAGTTTCTATCCAACCCTTGCCTGTGGCCTCATTTGCTGCAGTTGCTCTTACCTCCTCAGGCCAGGTGGCCATCTCCACTGGTTTTCCCTCACTACAACTTCCGCTGAATTGGGCAGGGGAGAGCCCCGCTCTACCATGCTGCGAATACCACTTCCCAATGGTGAGTCTTCAGGGAATAGAAAAACTTCCTGATGCTCACTCTTTCATTAGCCCCCAGCAGTCTAAGTTGTATCCCAGCTTCTAAGCACTATCTGCCTGAAATCCAACTCAATCTGTTTTATCATTCATAATAAGCCTTCTTGGCTTAGTGACAGCAAGGCTTATTGATAGCTAATTCTTAACAATCACCATGGTCAAAGCAAATTGAAGTGATTGCATTTTATCACCCATAATTTTATGCTTTAAGTTACTGGCCAAAATCATAAATGAAAAGGAAACCTGTTTTAATTTTTCCTTCTACAGCTGTTAAAATCTTATAGCTTCAGCCATGTTAAATAGCCTCATATTTATATATTTCAGCATGGTTCTTGTTTTTTTTTCTTCAGCATGGTTCTTAAAATTGTCAGTTAACAGAATACATGGAAATATGATGCTATTTTTAGAACATTGATCTAAATGAAAACTATTTTATATATATATAAAATTCTAGGCTAAGTTAGAATTATAGTAAGCACACATAGTAGTAGATGCTAAGGTTTAAGGGAAAAGTGTGCTTCAAAATGTACACTGTGGTTATAGAAAAATTTCAATAATATACATGTAATATTCACATTAGACATCAAGCTGTCAAGCGCCTTTCTGGCAGAAACTTTGAAATTACTAGCTTTGGTCATACACTCAGATGTTGATTGACTTAATCAGATGTTCCATGTTGTTGGATAAATGCAGGTGTTATGTGTTATGTTGGACAACTTCAGGAGATAGCATTATGTTACATTCATATTATGCTACCAACTAAATGGTGAAAATATGTGTCAAAGATGATAATTTTGGGTTTAGAGAAGTTGATCTCAAGCATTTTTTTTCTGACAATACTCAGCTATCAGGACCAGTGGTATACCAAGCCACCCCTAGTTTGTGTCAGCAAAAAAGGCTCTGGATCAACTTCTCCAAAGTCCCTTTTAAGTCAGATTGGGCTGGCTTGGCCCAGACAGGGAAAGCTCCTGGTTGACCCTTTCCGAAGCATTCCATGACAACTCTTCATCCTGGGCCCAGATTTAGTGCTGCACCTGGCCAGTTAGAGACTACAACAGCAGGAAAGAACTTGTTTAAGTGGTAGAAGTGATAGACTTGGCTTATGGTTCAAGGAGGGAGGAGAAGGTCTAAGGAAGTGCTGAAAATCTATCCTGACTACCCTGTTTTCCGTCAGATTTACAGTCAGATTCCTCAAATCCAGCCAGTTTGGTCTGAAACCACCTGGCGGCCCTGCCTCCTACCCCTGTGGACTTTCCCCACAGGTCTCCAGGCCTGGCGACAGCTTTGGTGTTTCTTGAGGCCAGTATTTCAGTATGAATCTGAATGAGTTCTGGCCAAGGAAGAAGAAAGGAGTAGAGTATTCATTAGAATATTCTTAAAGCCCAGAAATGAAAACACAACGGGGAGGTAAATACTCCGGCTTTCAACTCGAGTAGAGTTTACAGAGGCTCATCCAGACACAGGTATGTCCCAAAGTCCTGGAGGCAAAAGAAACTATGAAGGTATGTGCACATTATGAATTCCACAAACCCATATCTTCCTCCTCATTCTCATCCCTACAAAACTTAACTGACTAAAAAGAAACAAAATATTGAGTCAGCCTTATGAATGATGTTGGAAATTGCAGCAGAAAGAGCACCCAGTGGAGGTTTAAGACATATAATGCTAGTCTTAGCTTAAGTGTTTTTGTTGTTGTTGTTGTTGTTTTGTTTTTTGAGACAGAGTCTCACTTTGTTGCCCAGGCTAGAGTGAGTGCCCTAGCATCAGCTTAGCTCACAGCAACCTCAAACTCTTGGGCTCAAGAAATCCTACTGGCCTCATGGCACCCGAGAGCTGGCGATACAGGCTACGCCACCATCGCCCGCTAATTTTTCATAATATAATATAGTTGCCATATATTCTTCTATATTATGAGTAGAGACGGTGGGTCTCCGGCTCCTGCTCAGGCTGTTTGAAACTCCTGGACCTCGAGGCAATCCCCAGCCTCGGCCTTCCCAGAGAGTGGCTAGGATAGCAGGCTGTGAAGGCCACGCGCCCGGCCTTAGCTTAAGTGTTAATTAATTATTGGAGGTGTCTAAACTCTGGCCTTAGTTTGCCCATCAGGATTTGGAGGTTAGTTTGTTTTTGGTGCTTTCAAAGGGCTCTTTCTTGTTGTACACATTTGGATTCCTATGGCACTTGTGAGCATGTGCTTCATTTCGTGGTGTATTGCCAAGGAGATAGAAATAAATGGCAGGGATGCCATTTTGTGTTTTGTTCCTTTACCAGGGAATTGTGACTCAATGGCACAGAAGGTACAGAGTGGTTACCTCATTCGCAGCGTGGGAATGGAATGGCTTTCTGACACTTACGAGTTGAGTCTGTCGTGTTTGCATCCCTTCCTGAAGCCCAAGCAGCTCCTATAACTCCAAGTAACCTTAATTTCACTTTCTCTCTTTCCCTCACCCATAGTTCATACTTAAGGATGGCTAATAATAGGTCGTGATCAGAAAGGCCCATCTGATTAGATCTCTGATTTGTTTTATGACCTTAGACAAGTCAATTTTTCACTTAAACTTTAGTTTCCACATGCAGTATGAACTTATGGATAAGCAGTTATAGATTATCTGAAATGGTTTTCTATTATATAAAATGAAGATAATTTTGAGAATATTTCAAATTTTTTTTCAGAAATTGGAAAAAAAAGAAATGTAGATAAGCCAAATGTGATTTACACTTATCTATACTTTCTTCTCCCCCACCACACATTCATGATTTAAAAGTCTGTTTTTCCTGGGATAATATAAAAATTATTGGTTCACCTGAGTTAATATTGACCTAGGAAATAGAGGGAGGCCTAAAAATATGACCTTACGTTATCTACAGAGGGCAATAAAGATTTGACAGTATCAGCAAGGCGTAACAAGTGACAGATTGTAAGTTTATAGATATTCAGATAGTGTGTGAAATAAATTGCTCACAAAGATGTCCTTGTATCTTTATACTTGAGTTATGGGTTTAGCAGTGATATTGGGGGCTGCATCTTTGTGGCTTTTATTTAAATCTCAAAATGTTCTTGATGCCTAGGGAGTAGTCTCTGTAGAAGAAGATAAATAGAAATATTATATATGATTGGAATTAGGGATTTGGACACATTGGATACCCTTCTCTAGTCCTGCTAATTCATGCAACCTGAGAAATTGATAACTCAGGGCTTCACTCTAGTCCTGGAATCAGAGAGACCCTGTCTCAAAAAAAAAAAAAAAAAAAAAAGTTGGCATTTCCTCAAAATTTAAACAGAGTTATCATACTAGCAGTTCCACTCCAATGCATATACTGAAGACAAATGAAAGCATATGTCCACACAAAAACTTGTGTGTGAATGTTTATAGCAGCATTATTCATAAAAGCAAAAAAGTGAGCCTGGGTAACATAGTGAGACACTGTCACTGACATTTTTTTTTTTTTTAATTAGCCAGATATGGTGGCACATACCTATATTCTAGGTACTTGGGAGGTTGAAGGTGGAGGATCACTTGAGACCAGGAGTTGGAGGCTGCAGTGAGGTATGATCGTGCCACTGCACTCTAGCCTGGACAACAGACTGAGACCCCCCATTTCTTAAACAAAAAAAGTGAAAGTTACCCAGATGTCTACTAATTGATAAATGGATAAACAAAACAGTAATATCCATACAATGCAATGTTATTCAGCCACAAAAAGGAATGAAGTGCTGCTTCATACTATAACATAGACGAACGTGGAAAACATTATGCTGCATAAAAGAGGCCAGACACAAAAGGCCACATATTGTGTGATTCAATTTATATGAACTGTACTGAATAGGCAAATCCATAAAGAAAGAAAACAATTAGTGATTGCCAGGGGCTGGGGTGGCAGGAGAGCAATGGGGAGTGACCGCTATTGGGTAGATGTTTCATATTGGGTTGATGAAAATATTCTAAAGTAAGATAGTAGTGGCAGTTGCATATCTTTGTAAATATAATAAAAACACTAAATCATACACTTTAGAGGGGTGGATTTTATGGTATGTGAATTATAGCTCAATTTTAAAAAAAAGTAATTCTAATTAAAGGTGATTCTAGTAATTAAGGGTAATTCTAATTGGGCAAAAAATGGTGTTTGAGAATCTAATAAAGGCAGTATAATGAGAATTTTAAGAACATGGACTTTATTTTTAAAATTTTTAATTATTATGAGATATATAATAGATGAACATGGACTTTAAAGCCAAATGACTTGGGTTGGAATCCCATCTTCACTGTTTATTAGCTGTGTGATCTGAAGCAAATTACTTAACCTCTCTGTGCCCCAGTTTCTTCATCTGTGATAACTAAATGACTTCCTATATGTAAAGTGCTTGGAATAGTACACCATATAAATGTTTGCCATTATAACCGTATGCAATAAACTGTACTAGGCAAGAGTGAGAATCAAAACCAGTATCAAGGAAGCTTGTGCTAAATACAAATGTCAGTTAGGGAGGAGCAGAGCAGGGTGGAGTCCAAAGCAGGTTGCTTCACTTGATTTATTGTCTGAACTCTGCCCCATGCTGATATGGGGAAAGAGGCAGGGTTTTGTGGAAAAGGAGGGAGAGTTAATATGGATCAAGGATACAACACCTAAATTTAGCCTTCTTACCTTTGTCTTGGCAAAAGGTCCAAAAATATGTCAGGAGGCACATGGGGGAGAAGCAAGGAATGGGGAACAGCACTTACATATCTTTATTGTTCAATGTAAATAAAGATTAGGCAAAAACTTTTGAGGGTTTTCCTCTGGAGTTTTGGCAGTAAACTTATGATATTTGTCCTTCTGATCAAAAAGGTATCTTTTTTATTGAGATGTTTGTTGAACTTTCATTTCAAAAAGTAGGGTCAAACCCATCTTTAAACATTAGTGCTACTGCCACATTTTTATTCCCAGGACAAATCAAGAATCCACAAGGGTAGCAGGTGTTGCTATCAGTATTCATATCATACCTTTGCTTTAAATTGTTTTCTATATCTTTGTAGAGGTGGACTTACAATTCTTAATTTCTTTTTCTGTAGATCTCACTCTTTCTGTCAACAGACAGCAAAGAAAGATTCTACTAGAAGGACTTGAAGGACTGGATTTTGAGGAAATGATATGGAGTCTTAAATTCCTTTCTTAAAAAGATAGAGAAGAACTCTGTTGTCCACCTTTTCTCTGGTTTTACACTTCTGAATTCTCTTCTCCTCTGTAAATATATTTTATGTGTCCTTGGTTTCATAAAAATTCTGCTTTGTCTGATACTGTCACAAGATATCAATCAGTAATGACAAGGCCTTGTATTTCTATTGCTCCTGTCTCTCGCAATGCTTCACATGTGACCCTGTGACAAAGAGATGTTAATTGGCTGCTTAGGGTGACACAAGAAGTCACTGACCCAGGGCCATAACTGAGACCGCATGATTCCTTTGCCTACCTCAGGAGAGATTTCTTCCCTTTCACCATGCATTTCTCCGGGAACTTTGTACTGAGAAATAATCTAGGTGAGGAAAAGAGGATGAATTTCATGGCAGAAGGCAGTAGAAGCCAAAGTAAAGATTAATGCCAGGGGCTCGTCACACTGGAGACCACAGAGGTACAGATACAGCATTATTTAAAGTTCATTCGATCTCAGATTTTTTTCCAAAATGCATCTCATATCATCTCTCTTTAGATGTAGTAACTTTGTCTCCCGAAAAATTATGGGTAGTGGTAGAAGAGAGCAGAAAAGGTATGGGCAATGAATGATAGAGCAATGGGTAGAACTGGCTTGAAAGTCTCTGAAATACCAAAGCCTTAACAGTTCAACAGATTCCCAAAGCATTTACTGTAGAAATTTTACTTTGGGAACCAAGGGTGCTTCAGAAGCAATGGGTGGTGGGTATGTATATGTGTATGTAGGGAAATGGGGGGTGGGACATGTGATATTTCTACCTTGGATTTCTGAAATACTTATATTCTAACACTTTAACATACTCTCATATGTTTTATCTCATTTGTCTTGTCAGAATGTTTCTGATTATGTTCTGCAGGATTATGATCCATTATTTTATAGATTAGAAATTCAAACCCTGGGAACTCATGACACTTGCTCAAAATTACATAGATAAATGAGGGAGGGAGGCAGGAGGGGGGCGGTGGGGGCAGGGGAGAGAGAAAGAGAGAGAGAGATTATATATTACAATAGTGGCTGTCAATATAGAATCCACTCCCCAAATCTGACTCTGGGTGTTGGGTTCTTTCTATTATACCACAGTTGGATAGAGATAATACATTAACTTTATTCCTGGCAGTTCCATCTTGGCTCTCTGCCAGGTCTGCCAGATAATAGCATCAGCAAGCAACAAAGAAGAACTGGTTAAACTCCAGGTCTTCACCTTGAATTTAGGCCAATAGAGCTCTCTTTGAAGCTATAAGTCTTGATTTAACGATTCTACCTCAGCTTTAATTCTTGTCACTAGTTCTTCAGGAAGACTTTTTTTCTCTTTTCTGTCACCCTCGGCCAATTTTATCTTTTGATATCTTTGCTTTCAAACATTTCTGCCTCCTAGCCTTTCTTCCTTTGCATTTTCTTATTATAAAATAAGGCTTTTACATGGTGAGCATTCCAATGGAAAAAAAAAAAAAAGAAAAAAAAATAAAATAAGGCTTAATTCATTTAATTTGGAAAATAGGAAATGGAGGGAAAACTCATTCATAATAACCATCACCACTGTTGCTGTAACATTCTGATATGTTTCTCTTTGGGGTGCCCCCACACAGGTATTTCCCCCCAGTCAATTTAGCTGTGCCCTTCCTGAATATACATTATTAAAATGTGATTTTCCACTTAACCAACTAACATAAAAAAATCACCATTTATTAAAAATTTTGTGAAATTTTATAGATTTCACAAATTTAATAGATTTATAGTTTTCCATTGTCTTGCTATCTAGAGAGGCATCCTCCCATGATGAAAATTTGAGTTATTTCTATTTTTAGCTTTTTATTCCAGAAAATTTCAAATGTATACAAAAGCAGCAAAAATAGTAGAATAATTCCCCATACATTTATCACCTGAATTCAGTAATTTTGAACACATGTCCAATCTTGTCTCATTTATATCTCCACCTACTTCTCCTCCTCCAAGTCCTGGAATTATTTTGAAGCAACTTTCTATTTATGTTTTCAAAAAAAGTAAATAAGTATAATAAATATTTTATGTGTTCAGGAACATCTTCTATTAAAAATATATTATCTTATAATTGACTCCTGGGAGAGGAATTGCAGGGTCCAAATTATGAGTACCATTCAGGCTCTCAATTTACATATTGCCAAGTTATTCTCCATAAACATAGAAACTTAGATTCTTTGTCAATCATATAAGAATGGTCTTTTTAAATAGGGCTCTTCAGAGCATAAAATTTTTTTCAAATATTTTTTTTTCTTAAAAGGATTATCAAGAAATTATAGCTTTTAAATTTTAAAGTGTATTTTTAAATTGCTAGTTAAGATGAAAATCCCTAACTTACTTCACCCTGCTTCCATATTTGTTAAACATTTTGGATTGGCAAATTGCTTTTTTATTTAGTTTTCCACATTTCTTGAAAAATTATTTATTAGTACTTTTCTTATTACTATAAGAACACTTTTTTATTTGTTTATTGACTGATGTTTTCACTGTGATCTTTTTTTTCTATTGGAAAGCATCCTTTCCCTTAAATTTAGGAACTCATCACCAATCCAATACAATTTATAATGTTAATTTCTTATGTCTCTGAAAACATCTAGTTATTTTTCCAACTAAAATTTATTTTGTGTAGAGGTGAAGCAAGGATCTAAATTATTTTTTATCAAATAAGTACCCTATTGCCTAAACTCCATTTAGGGAATAACCTATCTTACAAGTTCTCAACCCCAACTGTATTCTAGTATCTCCTGGTGAGAATTTCCTTTATTGAATACTGATATGCGGGTTCATATTGAATACTCATATGCAAGTTCTTACTCTATGGGGTTCATAACCACTATAATCTCTAAGAGGGGTGGGGAATAACTCTGGTATTGTTATCTTTAAAAAGTTTCCCAGGAGAATCTAATGTGCTGCCTGATTTCAGAACCACTGATCTGTTTATTTTAATTCACGCAGACTACTTTAAAGTCTTAAATGTGTATTTTATTTATGGAATATTTATGTGTTCTAGTAATCTATCTCTCTGTTTTTCAGTATCATTGTGTGTATGTGTGTGTATGTCTAAGCTTTGTAAAATACTCATGGCTAATACGTGTCCCTCCACACCAAGCTTTGCTTTTTTATTATTTTTTGTCAGAAGAGAGAGATTACTGCATGTTGGGATGTTACCAGTTCCCTTTCTCATTGTGCTGGAACCCTAAATTTCCAAAACCTTCTTTGAAATCCTCTTCTCAGTCTTCTCATTCACACATCTCTCAAATATCTTACAAGAGTTGCCTAAACACATTTTCTCCACATCCTCACCACCTAATCATTCCCAGAACCACCCATTCTCTATTCTACACTATAACCATTCTTTCTATGACCATGAGTGATTTCCATATTGCCTGTATCTACTGGTTGTATTTTTCCCTGACCACTCATCACCTTTAAGTTCAATTGTCTTCCACACTCTCCTTACACACCCCCTTCTCCTCTGCTTCTACAACACTATGAGCTCTGGGTTCCCTTCCACTGCTCTGGTTGCTCCATCTTTGACTCTTTCTGAGTTCCCACCTCTGCCCCAACTCTTCTTTCACCTAGCCCTTAAATGTTGGAACTCCATGCATTCTTTACTAGACCTTCTTTTCTTCTTCTTTTTCCTTTTCTTTCATTATTTTATCTTCCCTCTTATCTATTTCCAAGACTTCAAATATCATCTAATGACTTCTAAATATTTATCTCCAGTCTAAGACTTCCCTTATGAATCCTAAGACCTGTACAACCAAATGCTTATTTCTAATATTCTTCTTGAAAGTCACACTGGCATCTCAAATCAAAATGTCAGAAATAACTCATGATCTTCCTGTCTTATTTGATTTCCCCTTCTCCTTCCTACCTCTTACAACCACTGTGTCCTGTTGGTTTAATCTCCTGAAGGTCTCTTGTATTCTTTATTTTTACTGTCACTACTGTAATCCAAGAAACCATTATGAAGCTATTAGTTTTGGTATTAGAATTGGTATTCTCATATTTATTCTTATCATCTGTAATTTATTATGTAATGACTACCAAAGTCATGTTATTTTTTACTTTTAATTTTGAAATAATTATAGATTCACAAGTAGTTGCAAAAATAGTATAGACTCTGGTATACCCATTACCCAGCATCCCCCAATGGTAATATCTACATAAATATAGTAAATTATTCAAATTAGGACACTGACAGTGGTACAATATAATTAACTAGATTAAAGAGCTTTCTGGGATTTCAGTTTTTGCATTCACTTATCATTTTGTTCTTCTCTATTCATAGTTCTATGACATTTTATCACATGTGTGGATTCATATAATTATCACTATAGTCAAGATACAGAAAACTCCTTCATGCTACTCCTTCATAGTCACACCTCCTCCCTGTTCCTTCTGGCAACCACTGATCTATTTTCTGTCTCTCCAATTTTGCCATTTTGAAAATGTTATATAAATGGAACCATGCAGTGCATAACTTTTTGAGATCGGCTTTTTATCCACTCTGCATAATGCCCTTAAGCTCCAACCAATTGTTGCATGTAGCAATAATTTGTTCTTCCTTATTGTGGAGTAGTATTCCAAATGATGTCTTTGTAAAATACAAAACAGACCATGTCTCTCTCTACTTAAATCACTTCAGTGGCACTTAGAATAAAACAAGCAATATTTAGCATAGCCTAAAAGGCTCATCATGATCTGCTTCTGGCCTACTTGCACTGTGTCATCATTTCTGGTTTTCTCCTCTCTTGCTGCGGCCCAGGCCCAGTGACCTTCCAATTCTGAGAATGTATCAAGCTCTGTTCTGATGCAAGACCTGTACACTCCTCCTTTCTTCCTCCGTGCCTGTGCCCATCTTATGTAGTCAGCTCCTGCTCATCATTTGTCTGAGTTTAAATGCCACTTACAGAAACTTTTCTTGACTTCCTTTCCTTTTATACCTTCTAGCGCCTTGTACTTCTCCTTCATAGCGAAACATATTTAAGAATTTTTTGCAATTAATTGTTTAACATCTGTTAATCTGAGCGAATGACTTGGAATGAGGCTGGCCTCCTAAGAGTAAATGATTTGAGACACTCTAACTAGATTGTAGCAGAGACTCTAGGTGGACAGTTCAATTATAGACGAGATCGGGCGCGTTCAGGGTGGTATGGCCGTAGATGACAGTTCAACTATAGAGTAAAATTTAGGCAAGAATTAGCACCTTAGGTTTTCGGCGTGGCCAGCAGAACACAGAGGCAATGGGTGCAGGGGTGTGTAGGTGGGAATGAAGTAGAGTGGAGCAGAATGTTGGTCAGTAGACAGGCATTAGGCTAGCCTGGTTGCATTTATCTGAGTGGTCTTTACACTTGTAGCAAGAGCTCAGTAACCCGAGTCTAGAGCAAAGTTCCAATCTCATTAGGATGGATCCAGGCAAGGAGAGGACAAAAGGCCCGATCCACCTGTGTGGGCTTCAGGATAGAACTCCAGGTTTGAGAGGGCTTGGATACTAAGTACGAGTCACTTTGTAAACCATGTGAAAGTGGGTCAAGTCTGCATCTTCCCAAATTGGGGAGTATGGTAAGATGAATGGGGAGAAGGGGACTGAAACTGATCTCCTTATTGCTTCCATCAGGATTGGTTCAGGAACTAGGCGGGAGTTAGCCAGCATATATGTGATATCTATGGAAACAGTACAAGGAGCTGAAGAATTTAGGGGCAGAAGAAATGAGGAAGGTGCTGGTAACTTTTCCCTGGTTAAATAACATACCCTTACCTAGCATTCTTTCCATTTTTGTGCCTTACTTCACAGCAGTATACTATTTGATCCATTTTGTTTATATCTCTCTTCCTCACGATTGTCGAATTCAGAGATCTACTAGCAGCTGTAATATTTAGGCTGTCAAATGACATCTAGGTGAAGTATAAGAAATTTTAAAATTCACATTAACTTTTTGATTACTTTAACTCCCTTTCCACACACAGGAATGTACATACTTAAGTCAACAAATATTATAAATATTTAGATAAAAGGTTTTTTGTTTTGTTTTATTATTTTTGGTTATTTATAATACATTTACCTGATTGGTACAGCTATGTGACCACCTCCAAACCTGAAAGGCAGATGAAGAAAGGAGGAAGACAGAGACTAACACATGCTCAGCTGGGCACGGTGGCTCACGCCTGTAATCCTAGCACTCTGGGAGGCCGAGGCGGGCGGATTGCTCGAGGTCAGGAGTTCGAAACCAGCCTGAGCAAGAACAAGACCTCATCTCTACTATAAATAAAAAGAAATTAATTGGCCAACTAATGTATATAGAAAAAATTAGCCAGGCATGGTGGTGCATGCCTGTAGTCCCAGCTACTTGGGAGGCTGAGGCAGAAGGATCGCTGGAGCCCAGGAGTTTGAGGTTGCTGTGAGCTAGGCTGACACCACGGCACTCACTCTAGCCTGGGCAAGAAAGCGAGACTCTGTCTCAAAAAAAAAAACAACAACAACAAAAAAGATACTAACACATGCTGATTCTCTGCAATGAGCCTGGTAATATTCTAGGCATTTTACATAAATTATGACAAGTAACTCTCAAAAACCATCATAGGTAGATATCATTATCACCATTTTACATATGGGAAAACAGAGGCTCAGAAAGTTAAAATACCTCACACAAAGTCATACTGAATGATGGATATGAGATTCAAATAGAAGTCAAACTCCAAAGCCCCTTTTCTAACCATTACACCACAGGAAATTATAGGCAGGGTGAGGGTAGGAATGGACGCCTGTGAGACTCTGGGGCTGCCATGACATGGGCAGGAAGATGCAGGTTAAAGGAAGCCTCTGGAGCCTGACAGCCCTTGCAGGGAAGAGGTGAGGTGTAATAACAGGCTGAGGATACTTATTGCGTGACCTGCTCCTTTTCTGGTGTGACTAATTTCCTGCTGCTCTCTGTAGTTCTTTATTGCCGTGAGGAGAGATGCAGTTTCCTGGTCCCTAAACTATGAAGAGAAGGAATGGCAAGGTCAGGTGGCATGCCTGCAGATGCTGAATGAATCACCCACGAAACCAGAACTAGAACTTCAAACCTGTCACTCTGTTATCATAGCACCAATTCGGTGCTGACTCCACGTCCCCCAGCTCCTGGGCTGCTCAGTTCTGAGCTACGCTGACCCGCTCCCTAAGGAGGAGAATCTGCTCTTAGATCTGTGAAGAATGAGGAAGGTGGTTATGTGTTCCCAGAGGTGGCCTTTTCGCATTGCCAGGCATTTGTTATTGTTTGCCTGGGATTACATTCTATGGATAGAATATAGCGTCACACCCTGTATGACACAGCAATGAGGTCAATGGCAGCTGAGTTGATTTTCTGATTGTGAAATCTCCTGTCCATCATCTCTTTGCCTGCCTGGGTCTGGGACTCATTTATCAGAGAATGACAGAGTGTGTGTGTATGTGTGTATGTGTGTGTGTGTGTGTGTTTATGTGTGTGTATGGGCTCCTACAATCTGCTGTAGACTGTTCTCTGTCTTCCTTAGCTTGGGCTCTCCTTTCTGCCAGAGGGCAGTGTGCTAGAACACACTGGAGGAGTGGCCAGAAAACAAAACATCTCACTTATGAGGGAAAACTTCCAAGATATTTTTAAAGAACCAAAAGTTCACCCTTAGAAGGAAAAACCCAGCAGGATGAGACCAAAGAGGGGGACTGATCTTGGAAATGCACTGTGACTTACAACAGTAGGAACAAGGTGTTTGAAAGAAGCCCCAGGCAGCACACGTGGGCATCTTCTGCATTAATCAGGTAGGAAAAAGAAGACACAGATGGATCCGAGACAATTCTGTGGTTAGTGGGGGTGATGCTTGTATGTTCTTGGCTTTTCCCTGTTATTGGCAGCCATTATTCTGGGCTGGACCAACTGGGGGCCTGGGGAAATTGTTACTGTTTTATAATCCCAGGAAGAGTATATAATTGGCAGGAGAATATCTAATTTAAGATATATTATTTCTGGGCTTTTGAGGCTTATGAAGTGGTAGATGGCAGATTATGGAATTGGGAGCATAAAAAATAGAATAATTATAATATAAACTGTTTTGAATTTGCATAACACCTCAAAGGAAATAAAATGTGTTTATCTATGCAATCTATTTGAAATCTGATGCAGTCTGTAGTGTCAGTGAGCCCTGTGTTTTTTCTTACCTAGCCGTTGTGAGGCCTGTCTTGCAATCACCTGGCTCCTCTACAGAGTAAACTTTCGTGAGGTGCCAGTATACAAATTAGGCGTCCTCATCTCAACTGTCTATCACATGTGCTTCAGGAATCCCCGGGGATAGGTAGAAATAAGAAGCAAGAAAAGCTGATAATGGTGTCTTACTGTCAAAAGATCTGTTTGAACAGGCTTAGGACTCCTAGGCACCGTGAAGGGACCCCTTTCCCTAAGGTTTCAAAGTTCATTTCAAGCCCTGGCTCCCTAGGAAGGTGGAGGAGAGTAAAGATCAGAACAGTCGCAATCCTTCTCTACCTGAGACAGGGCTGGAGGACAAGGTAACCTCCGCACCTAGTAACCCCCTCTCCACCCCATCCACACCAGGAGATACCACAGGGCATGAGGCAAGTCAGCTGCTCAAGTCTGCTTCTCCAGACTTAAAAAGGATCAGCTCTTCGGTGTGGCCTTCCATTCACCCTTTGTCCTCCCATAGGTATGTTTCAGTAGGAAGGTAGAGCCTGGGGTGCGGAGAAAGCCAGCAGGGGAATCCTCATTCTCAAGCCAGTGCTCTGTCCTCTGGGATTTCTGGATCCTTCCTGCTCCTCAGGCTTGCAGTGAAAGATCGCCAGTCCTGGAAACTGGGCTTTTTCACTCAAGAAGCAGAAGACAGAAATAGGATTGGGGGTCACGCCCAGGAATATGAACAAAGACAACAACCCCAAATTCCATAATCTGGTGAGTACTAGAAAAATTTTCTGATCCTACCTTTATTTCCAGAATACACTTTCAAGACAGACATACAGACATCATCTATGCCCCAATAAGGGTTTCAAGGACACACAGGCAGATTCTGTTCTTTCCAAATTATGGTATGTTTGTTGGTAAAATCTGGTTTCAGCCTTGTGGTTTCCATGATTCTCTTGGATTCTGACATAATTCCTTCTTGACCCTGGTGGTCTTGCTCATTCGAGTGACAAGGACACATGTATGAGAAAGTAGCTTAAAGAACATTGGGTCTGTAAGTAAAAGACCTGGGTTTGAAACTTGCTCTGCCAATTACTTGCCCTGCCAATTACTTGCCCCTCCCCTTTTTTTTTACCCTGGCTAATTTGTAACTTAATCCCTCAGCTTCTGCCTTTCCTCCTTTGTATGCAAGTGCCTAGCACAATACCTGGTACACTGTAGTTGCTAAATGTTTTATATGATCTGAAAACAGGAAGGACAGCCTGTTTTTCAGGATGTTAGAGATAAGTAATTCTGGAATCCTCTAGATCTGAACATTCTTTTCTACCTTGCTTCCAACTTAATATGTTCCCTTCATTAAACACTTTTTTTCCCCCCTGCCAGGTAGCCCAAGGGTAAGGATGAAAGGGGGAGAAAGATGACTCTGCAGGAAGGCAGACTGCTTCAGTCTGGGGGCTGCTAGCGCCTTGTATTTTACTCTCCTCACTTTAAGTCTGCTATCCTTAACCTAGTGTGGCATCCACCTGAAAGGTGGATCATTGTCTATCTAAAAATAACATGGCTGGCAGATCCACATGGGTTGATAAGCAAGTGGTAACATTGAAGGTGAGGCTGACATGACAGATTTAATCACATCTTACTGGAACAGGCCCAGATGTTATTACCAAGGCCAATCAGGACATTTTTCTCAACACATAAGCAGGGAGAGTACAGGAGAATGAATATGATTTGAAAAGTTCTGTATGTAGGTGTATTTTGGTAAGAAGAGTTTCTTCTGTAAAGTCATGGGAAAATTGCTGATTATGTCTAGGAGACTATATAGTGCTAATTGAAAAGAAATGTCACTAATTAAGAGTTGTGTTATTGTTGTAAAACTATATTTTTGGACATAAAACATGTAGAAATGCAGCGTGGCATTATATATGTATTGTGAGTATATGTAAAAGTTTGGAGAGTTAATATTCACATTACTTTTAGTTATATTCATCAACGTCTACGGTCTCCAGACTCCAGTTTTGCAAAAATTTAGGTGGACTTCACTCTCCATTTCACTCTCATTCTCTCCCTGTTTATATATCTTTCTTCATTGTGCTATTTCTCCCTCCAGATTCTCAATTCAGGATGAGAGCTGAACATTTTAATATGCTAAAAGACAGTCAAAAGCAACTGAGGAGAAAAAAATTAAAGAGTGATAACCACAACTGAGGCAATTAATATTGTTTTAATTAGGAACCTGCCTGAAGAGATTTGGAACTGTTGATGAAGTCATGTGTAAACTATAAGCAAACTATACACAAACATTTTGCAACTGTCAAATGTAGTTAGCAGCGTAGAATATTTCATAATTTCTTTTGACCCTTGATTCTAATGCCCTGAATTCCATTATACACAGCAGTAAAGACAGAACTGTAAGATAATGCTTTATATTCTTAAGGATTTTACAGTCGAGCTGAAACAGTACATGTAATTTTTTTTAACACAATGGGAAAACTGTTTAGATAAAATTAAAGAAGACATACTACTTCACTGCTAAATGAGCTAAAAACATAATTAAAGGGGGCAGAATATGGATCATATTGTTTAGAAATGTTGGTTAGGAGCATTCTTCTAATGGTCAGATGAGCTACAAACTAACCCATGGGAAGAGTCATCCTACAAGCTTCGGCACCAAGCATGCCTTTTCTCAGCTTGACACAGACCAGCCAGGCAAAGCCATTTGGTTACTGAATAGGAATTGTTAGGGAAAAAAGTGATCTAGAGAGAATATTGTTGTTACAAGCGAATATGAGCATCTTCTAATGTACAAGCTTCGGTGGGCTCTAAATGGTCAGATTTCCTGTATAGGTTTTCATGGATATGTGAGTATGCCTGGTGTGTATACCTTAAAAATACTGGACTCATTTGGCACATTCCATATGCCTTTACCTCAACTGTAATCATTGGAAAGAGAAGAGCATATTGTACAAACATCTGGAAAGCACTTTCATTGAGTGGGCCTCATTACCCTGTACATTTGTCCTTGCTCTAGCACCCAATTTCATTGGGCTGCTAGGTGTTAATAAGCCTAGCCTCTTTAAACTACCCATGCACAAAGTGATGGTGAGAACCTGGGTCAGGAAATGCAATAGAAGGTCATATTTTATCCAAATCGGGGTGCTCTGTAATAGGTGTGATAGCCTGGTGCAAGGGTCTGAGCGTGATTTCACTCGTTGCAGATAAGTGTGTTTGGCCAGGTGCTGTAGTTGAGTGTGGCCCACCATGAGCAGTTCTGTGTGGGGCACATGTGCACACCTGGCTTTAAACAACTTCATTCAGTACATACCACTGGGTGTGCAGTTTGTTTTCTGGGCAGAGGTCACAGTGTGAGCTGGCTGCTGGCTGATCCTTTTTTTTCCACTAGTACAATGGTAAGAGAGCATATGCTCATAGAACCTACTCCCCAGAAAGCCAAACTTGTTAAACTGGCTGCTCCCTGAATAAAAATAATTACATCTGATAACGCACTGGAAAAGAAGCAAGAGGAAAGGAAAACGGGAATGAGAATAGCAGTAAGAAAATTTCGAACAGCCTCTGAATTCCCCTAGCCAAACTGTTTTAAGACCTTCCCCTTTGCTCCACTCTCAAGGCTCTGTTTCTTGCACCATTGCTGGTACCTTTCCTTCCACGTGGTCTTGTGAATTGTGGAAACTTTCTCCTTGCCTTTTTGGTAAACAAATTAGATGTGGTGGACTTTGTTAATTATCCATTGACTTCTTAGATCTCCTGCTGTGTACAAACCTACAGATAAGAATCCCTCTCCTTCTGCAATTTTCCACCTTCTTGCTACTAATTCTCTGTTTGCCTGGGCTTCTGTCAAACAAGCACACACCTGTCTCTCTTCTGAGTTGAAAGTGAATTGTTTAACTATCAAACCCAGATAGCAGCTCATGGAATTCCAAGAAGAGTGAAAAAGGGGGCGAGGCAGGAGCTGGGAGGCTTCTTTACATAGGACCTTCAGGCACTGAGAGACTCTGCCTCAATAAGTAACACTGTGGTTATTAGTATCAGTAATATGTAATAACAGAAGACTGCATAATATGGCTTAAGTAACACATGTCACATATGGCATGGCATACAAGTTACACTTCTGATTTTTGTTTCATGTTTGTATCAAGTTACTACAAGACTAGATCACATATTTAGGATTACTTAGCAGAAAATCACCATATTTTCTCTTATATTAATCGGAATTAAAGAAGCAGGCTTTCCTGATCATAGAGTCACAGGAAAATCTTGTCAAGTAAAGGCAAAATATAAAGTTTGTAGCTACATGAGAGAGCATTAATCACAAATTCTCTTCAGAAAGAAAGAACCAAATTTCTGGAGGTGCCATTTGAAATACATGCTGATTATGTAGACTTCAAAGTCACATAAAGAATCTCTTGCCAAGTAAACAAGAAACTAGTAACTATAGTCTTCTTGGAGGAGAACTGGGAACTGGATAAATGGAGAAGGACAGAGTGGGAGAAAATATTTTTGTGCTATACCATTTTATATTTTCATTTTTGGACCATATTAATATATTCCCTTTTTATTTAAAAGAGAGAAAGTGGCTTGGTACTGACACTTCATTTATATCCTGGGAAGAATGCGTGTGTCTATATCTGCTATGAGCAGGGGAAGCTCCTCGAAGCTCTGAGGGCTTAGGAACTCAATAATATTTATTGATAAATGCTGTCTGTTCATTGCTTGTGAGGGTGCAATAGTTCAGAGAAAGAAAACAAACGCACAACTCCTATCTCTTGGCATATGCCAAATATTTATTCATTCTCTGAATTAACTTCATATACAAATAAATGTTTTGTTAAAAAGTATGATGCACAGCTAAAAAAAATTGGACACACTTAAGGACTGTAACGGAGGTAGATGTTGCTCACATACCCCACAGATCACAATTGTTCACACAGATTCTGTGAATCCGTACTTGAGCACGGGAGAAGAGCTAAGTGGGAGGAAAGCCTTTAAAATAATTTCAGTAACAATGGGATGGAAGGACAAGACCAGATTAGGGCTGCATTTGCTATAGAATAGGGTGAAGAAAAATGCTGAGGGGCGGGGAGTATGTGTGTGTGGGTTCTTCCAGCCTGAATATCAGACAGATGGAGATAAATGGATGATTCAGAGAGGTAGCCACTTACTTAACTAGTTATTTATAGAGGCAGTTTAAAATTGTGCATGCTCCATTTTTTTTCCAGAACCACTCAGTCCTTGGGAATTATTCACAGCCGTGCTCTGCACATTCTCTGCGGGCCTAGCAGAGAGTGGACAGCCCTGCAGCGATGGGCGGTGAGAAAGGCATGACACGGGTGCTGCTGGAATGCAGTCTCACTGACAAGCTGTGTGGTGAGTACAGACACCACGGATGTCTATGCTCTGATTTTAGGATTATGGAGACTAAGGTCTGGACAGATTCTTGAAGGAGGATTATTTGATTTCTAGTAGAAATGAAGATAGTGGTAATATAAGAATGGGGGCTAAAGGCCATTGACTCTTTTGGGGGGGTGGAATAAATGCCAATTGGTGAAGAGATGGCCTTTTCATGTATGATGAGCTGAGGCCCTGTGGGTAGGGGAAACTGTGGACATCAGGTCAGGCTTCTTTGTCATTGTCTTCTTTTCCTGCTTGATTCTACCCAGTTGTCCAGGAGAAGCAGTACGAAGTGATTATTGTTCCAGCTCTCCTGGTTGGCACCTTCCTTATCCTACTTGGTGTCATCCTGTGGCTTTTTATCAGAGAACAAAGAGCCCAACAGCAGCAACCTGGACTCCGAGGTAAAGCTCAAACTGTGGGGCTGGGAAGGGGCTCAGGGAAGATGGAGATTAGGAAAAATATGGTCCAAGTTCCAATAGGTCCAAGTCTAGGAGTCTAGGCACCTGCGATGAGAGACGCAGGGGTTCCCTCCTGTGGTGTGGAGAGGAGGTGATCTCTAAGAAGTCGTGAGTTGGAACTCGCTTGAGTGACTGACGGAAGGGTGGGCAAGAGACACCTCATGTGACCTGTTTCTGTCCTCTTTGCCCTAATGGACTATCAAACCTTTGAATATGTGAGTGTGTAAGGACCTAGGAGAAAGCTAGAGGGTATAAAGCCAGCTTTGGTAACATGCTTGAAGAATGACATTGTACCCTATGATACATTCTCCCCCTAATCTTTGCCTACAGAATATATGATAAAAAAGGGTGGCCTTCATATTAGTCATTGAAACATTCAGTAGGAAATAACAGGCTATTGTGGAGTTCCACTGAGCATATGATAAAAGAGAATCAGCTCATACAGGAAACTAAGAGTGAAAGAAGGAAAAACAAAACAAAAAAAATTAACAGTGATAAAAAAAACTCTATAGTGGCTGATCCTTAGTCCCTTTTAAAAATTTTATCCTGATTCTTTTATACTTCAGTTTTATAGAAAACTTCTCAAAGAAGTTGTCCACATTCATTTCCACTACCTCTACATTCTCTTTTGAACATACTAAAATAAGGCTTTCATCCCTACTATTCCAACAAAACAGGTCTTTCCAAGCTCATCAATGATAGCTATGTTGACAAGTCCAATGATCGATTCTTAGTCCTTGTCTTACTTGACCTGTCAAAAGCACTTGAAACAATTTTCCACTTCCTCTTTTTTATTTTTAAAAAATCTAAAGTCACTTCCTAAATGGTAGAATTTTCAGTCTTATGGACTCAAATACCTTTTCTATTCTGATAATGGTCCCTTCAACTCCAGATTCTTATATTAAACCACCTACTTTGCAGTTTGGATATAATACACATCTCATATGTAACATGTCCAAAACAGAGGGCCTAAGATTCTCTCACAAATGTCCTCCTGCAGTAGTTTTCCCTGTTTTAGTAAATGGCAAGTCCAGCCTTTGTATTTGCAGGCTAAAATCTTAAAGATATCCGTCACTACCTCTTTGTCTCAGTCTTTATCTAATCTGCAAGCCAATCCTGTTAACTCTATCTTCACAATAAACCCAAGCCACTCTCACCTTGCATAGATCATTGCAGCACACTCCTAACTGCTTTCCCTGCTTTTCCTCCACCCCTTCATGGTCTGTTCTCCCCAAAGAAGCCAGAATGATTCTTTTAAGGCAGAGTCAGTCCTGTCAGTTCTCTGTTTGAAACCTCCAAGAGCTTCCCATCTTGCTTAGCATAAAAATAGAAAATGTTCTTTCAGTGGGCTTACATGGTCTGGGTCTCCCTGGCCTTAGCCTACAACGCTCCAGTGGTCCCTCTTGGCTCCAGCTATACTGGCTTTCCTGATCATCCTCAATATACCAAGTATGTTCCTCGCTCAGTGCCTTTGCACTGCTTGCTCCCTTTGGCTGCAATACTCTTCCTGACACCAGCATGGTTTGCTCTCTAATTGCTTCCAGGTCTTTCTCAGATGTCATCTCATCAGAAAGGCCTTTCTTGACTTTCATATATAAATAGCATCATTGATGCCTCTTTTCCTTTTGTTATTTTCAGCCACAACAATCAGTGCTTGAAATATTATTATCTTCTTCCTCTCCCCTACCACTAGAAAGTAATCTTCAGTTGAATCTGAACTTTGCCTGTTCCCAAAACCTAGAACAATATCTTGCATGAAGTAGGTGATGTTTGTTGAATAAATGGATAGATTAATGAATGAATGAATGAATGAATGGAGTTTTAACAAGAAGAATGAGCCTCTCTTTTTTAACTGCAGGAAAGTTCATGCTAGCTAAACAAGGGAGAAAGTACCAGAAGACTTTTTTGACTAAGACTCAAGGAAATATGGAATAATTTGACTTTTGAGACAACTTAAGGAAGGAAGAATAACTATAGCTTAAAGTTGATGAGTTAGCCATATCTTTCCTCCAACACTGAAAGCCATTTGACTGACTTAAATGATAGTACCTGGCTGTTACCACCACCTTTAGGTATCTATGGTTTGGGTACCTACTCAGGAATTTCCTTAATTTTTTTTTTTTTTTGAGACAGAGTCTCACTCTGTTGTCCGGGCCAGAGTGCTGTGGCGTCAGCCTAGCTCACAGCAACCTCAAACTCCTGGGCTCAAGCGATATTTCTGCCTCAGCCTCCCGAGTAGCTGGGGCTACAGGCACATGCCACTATGCCCAGCTAATTTTTTCTGTTTTTAGTAGAGACAGGGACTGACTCATGCTCAGACTAGTCTCAAATTCCTGAGCTCAAGCAATCCTCCCACCTCGGCCTCCCAGAGTGCTAGGAATACAGGCGTGAGCCCGGCCTAGGAACTTCTTTAATCGCCTCCGTACTGTACTCATGAGAAATACTAAATTGTAATCCTGAGGAAGACAGAAAAGCAATTATCATGACCACTTTCCAGCGGTCCATCCTGAGTTGTCCTGGAAGTAATGGGGGATTATTATGAATGTTGTATAAGCTTGGTGTTGATGTTTATGGAGAAGCATCAGAAAACAACCCCACATTGGCCAGAGAGAAAACTGCTGGGGGAACTGCCGTGCCAACTTGTTCTCCTGGAGTCCGCAGGGCAGAGAAAAGCTGGTTGAAATCATGTCTTTGTTCTAGGCACTGCCCCTATACCTCCATCTAGGGACCTAAGCTGGGAAGCAGCAGGGCATGGAGGAAATGTGGTTGTGCCACTTAAGGAGACATCAGTGGAAAGCTTTCTACAAACTACCGCACCTGCCCTGGCTAAGCTGCAGGTGCCCCGGGAACAACTCTCTGAAGTTCTGGAGCAGATCTACAATGGTAGCTGTGGGGCCATCTATCGGGCCAAAATGAACACTGGGGACTCTGCTAAGCCAAAGACTGTTGTCCTCAAGGCTTTAAAAGGTAAAAGGAGAAGTGTTAGATTTCCCTTCCTCATTTTACTTTTCCATTGTGAATTCCTAACAGTAAATGTTAACAGGGTTTGCAAACATCGAGATGTCAATCAACAGATAGTTGTGACCACAATTGTGTACAGAAGAAGGGAAGAGAGGGTAGAAACTGACACACAAATGGTTGGGGTCTTTCTTTCCCTCGCCTAACCTTGTCTCTCAAGGCTGTTAGAACTTATTTTTTCACATTGGATGTTACTTGGACTAGGATTCTGAAATCATTTCTTCATTTTTCTTCATGTTTTATTTTTGAGACAATCTCACTTTTTCCCCCCAGCTAGAATGCAGGGGTGTCATCATAGCTCACTGCAACCTCAAATTCCTGGGCTCAAGCGATTCTTCTGCCTCAGCTTCCTAAGTCCAGCTGAGACTACAGGTGCACACCACCTGCTGATTTTTTTATTTTTATTTTTTGTAGAGACTGGGTCTCACTCTTGCTCAGGCTGGTCTCAAACTCCTGACCTCAAGCTATCGTCTCACCTTGGCCTCCCAGAGTACTAGAATTCCAGGGGTGAGCCACTGTGACCAGCGTTTTTTTTCTTCACTATTTGATATCCTTTCCTGATACTGTATTTCTCTTTTTGCTGATACTCATGATATAGGCCAGTAATGGTGGATATACAAAATAGAACAAGGATAAGCAAAAAATATTAATCAAAGGGCCTACACAGTGATAGTCTTTTAATGTGAACAGAATATTTGTCTATTTAGGCAGATGAAAGCCTATCCAGTTCTAAAATGTATGATTGATTCTATGTGACCTTTGATAAAAGATCAGTGACACTGAGCATCTTCGTCTTCTAATCTGTCCCCTTTCTATTTACTTTTTGTTGACCCTCACTCCCCTGAGGGGGCCTTGAGAATTACCATCTGAAGTTTCTTCCTGCTCCATGTCTCCTGCTCATTGGTGATGCTCTGCTCACTGCCTGGCTCTTCTGTCCTCCACAGAACCCGCTGAGCTCCATGAGGTACAGGATTTCTTAGGGCGAATCCAATTTTATCAGTACCTGGGGAAACACAAGAACCTCGTGCAGCTGGAAGGCTGCTGCACAGAAAGTCTGCCACTCTACATGGTGTTGGAAGATGTGGCCCAGGGGGACCTGCTCAGCTTTCTCTGGACCTGTCGCCGGGTGAGCAGTGGGGTAGAGGTGTTAGGAAGGAAAGGCTTGGCCTGTTTGCTTAGCTGTTCACATGTAAATTGGCATGACAAATGACAAGAGAGACATTACAATAACAAAACGGTAATTAGCTATCACTGTCCCATAGAACTTTTTGTGACCACAGAAATGTTCTGTATCAGCTCTGTGCAATATGATAGCCACTAATCAATCACAGGTGGCTTTTGAACATTTGAAATGTGGCTGGTGTGACTGAGAAACTAAATTTTAAAATTTTATTTAATTTTAGATAATGGAAGTTTAAGTAGCCACACGTGGCTAACGGCTACCATATTGGGAAGCACAAGTTTAAGCTTGGACTTTAGGCTCCACCTCCTACTCCCTTTGTGACTTTGGGCAAGTCACCTTTCTGATCCTGAGTTTTCTGAATCTGTAAAATGGGAGTAATATTAAACGATTGCAAAAAAAACTAAAAGAATTTATGCATGTAAAAACATAGGAGTGGCTGGTACAGAGTAAGCACTGAAAATGGTAGCTGTTATAAGGACAATTACACAACAATAGAACCACTGTTAATAATGATTGTAATTTTGTTGCTATTGTGTTTTCCATTCTGTAATATCACAATAGTATGCCAGGGCTGTCTCAGTGAGAAATTCAGCCTCTTAAGTTTTTGTACCTCAAACTCATATTTTAAAAAATTAAAATGTTCAGAAATTTCTAGATTTCAATGGAAGTCCTTTTCCTTACACTTTTCCTCTTTCTGAAGTGCTACCTATTTCCCTAGTTTCTCACTTGCTAATGAGCAAGTTCAGTATTAATTGAGCCTTCTCAATATGCAGATTATAGTACATACATACAAATGGGTATAAAAAAGGGACCCTGTTAATGTCTTCCATCCATGTTGTAAATAGGATGATGTGCAAGTCTTTAGGTATTTTAAACCTTTTAAAGAGGTTATCCATGTATAACTTATTCTGTGTTCTAACCATACTACCTTCCATTTTTCAAAAATACCACATCTCTATTTTAGATTATCTTCATGTGTTTTTCTAGTTATGCCAAACTTCTCTCTTCTCTTCTTTGCATAGTTAATGTCCACTCATCCATCCTTCAGTGAACATTTACTATGCAAAGAAGGGAGAAGCTTTTTGATTTTCATCAAAAGCTTTCCTTGTCCTTCTAACTGAATCAGTTCTCTTCTTCCCACCATCATATCCTCTCTTAGCATTTTGTACATTTCCTTCATGGTTCTTATAGATGTGTAACCATTTATTTACGTACGATTATTTGATTCTGTGTGCACATGTGTCTGCCATACAATAATGTCCAGAAGGCATCAGCCATGTTATTTTGTTCACTCGTGTATTCCAAGTTCCTAACATGGAATCAGGCACATTGTGGGCATTCAATAATGATGCATTAATGTGCTAACTGCACACACACACACACACACACACACACCACATACAGCTCTAGAAAAACTGCTGCTTTATTCAGTGGACAGTTTTATATATTCCTGTCTTTCTTGCCTTTTATGAATCTACACTCTTGTTTTTCCAGTCCAATGAATCACTGTATGTCTCTGCATATCTGAAAATCTCCCATACCAGCCAGTCTCTTTTTGAATCTTAGTCCCTATGTTTTTGTAATTTTTCTTAGCTTTGATATCTGCATTTCAGAGTCCCTCTGCCCAACTCATTTTTTCCCCCAAATCTGTTAATGCCATTTTGATATAATGCTTTTTATCCCGGTCTCTTTAGGATGTGATGACCATGGATGGTCTCCTCTATGATCTCACAGAAAAACAAGTGTATCACATCGGAAAGCAGGTCCTCTCGGCTCTGGTAAGACTGGGCAAAATGACAACAGATGGTGGGGATGTTTCTTTTAGCCTCATATTTGGTGCCATATTTCCCATATTCATATACTCAAATGGGGTGTATATTTTAAAGATAAATAGAAGTTAGGGGGCAGAAACTCAAGCACTTGTTCTTAGTTCCTCCTTTATGAAATCATTTATACTACAGGATTGGTACTTCCAGGAAGAAAATAATCAACTTAGGGTTTATAGAAGGAACAGGAAGGATTTTAAAGGTTTCTTAAAGGTCAAAAGCTAGGGTCAAGAGCTATATGCCCATGTCTTGATACTCTTATTTCCCCATATATACTAACAGTAACAGATGTAAAAGGGGAAATAGGGAAGCAAGTAGGGAGAAGATATGGAAAGAGAAACTGAATGGGTGAAAGGTTACAAAACCAGAAGCATACAATTTTATACCTGAAAAACGAGAAGAACTAGTTCAGAACATGTTTGGTTAGAGTCTTGCTTTGATACTGAATGTGATAGGCAGTACATATACTTATCAACAATCAAGGAATAAGTAGAAAAGGAGGAATGAGAAACAGTAACAAGGGGATCATTTCTTTATTTAAAACCAACTTAAATAAAGAGGTAAGAGAAAGAACTCAGGGTTTAAGAGAAAAAAAAATCACCTCTACTACAATTACTCAGGAATTTAGGTGACTATTTCTATGAAATTATTTAGATAACTGTTTAAAATTAGCATTTGCTATAGAAAAATGAAGGCTTTGGGAAGCTACTATTTCAAGTATAATATTTGACATAGCTTGCCACTGTGAGGTGTGAAATATACCAGAGATCTAAATAGAAACAGGAAAAAGAAAAACAGGAGGTATTAAGGTAGGAAAAGAGCAGTAGTTAGGGCTGAAGCTCCAGGGGAAAGGGAACAAACATACCACATAAATGAGTATGTTCCCTTGAAAAAGTTATAGTGTCAGGATGCGGCCTATCTTGTATTCTGAACCGTAACTGCACAGGTGCCCAACAGTGATGAATTGATCAAATTGATGCATTCATCAGGGCCCTACATTACCTGTTACAAGTCTATATCATACTCTTATTTTTAACAACCTCAAAATTAGTAATGCATTCTTTAATCCTTCTCATTATAATTTCTTTGTTCTAAAACCTTACCATGGACAGAAAACTGCTAGTCACTGTTTCTTTCATCATCAATGATTGGAAATTATCACTTTAATTTTTTTTTTATAGCACCCTTGTTTAGTAACCATAGACCTAAATCTCTAATTCTTCGATCATGTATAGCTTCTCAACTTCTCCGTAAGTCTTGAATAGCATGATGCCGAAGGAAAAGACTCCAGCAAATCAATGTCATCAGGGGCAGTGGCTCTCCAATGCTTTATTGGCTATACTAGAATCACTTTGATATTTCTTAAGAAATGTATGTTACCAGGTCTCTCTTCCTAGGTTTTGGTTTAGTAAGTCTAGGGTGAAAATGTTAAAAAGCTCTCAGGCAATTCTGATTTTCAGCCTGGCTTAGAATTATTACTAGAGTTTGTATGATACATCCTATGCATTAGAATACCTGGTTCTGGTCACTGCCCTTTAATAACTATATGACCTTGTGTAATCATTTAGACTTATCTAAAAGATACTTCCATAACTCACCTCATCCAGTTCTTCTAGGGACAAAATGAGGTGATGTAAAACTTCTCTGGCATTCAATTTTGCTATGTGTTTATTACCTTATTTGGGGGATTACTGCTAGAAATTTGGAACCTACTCCCTTTTCCAGTGTCTAGCTCTCTCTTTTCCTGAGAGGAAAGTGAAATCAAGCAGACGTCAGGGTTTGACGCAGAGTGGGTGATTACACTTTCAAAATCCAGTGTTAATATCATTTGGATTACTTGCTTAGTTTGCTAATCCTAGACACAATGCAAAAAAATGTCTGATTCATCAGCATACTTTGGAGGCAGTATGTCATGATTAATGAGACTTGTTCAGAGTAGAAAATGTCCTTGTCTTTTTGAGGATTCCTAGGACTGCCCCTCCATGTCTGTGACCCGAGTGGTGACCTCAGACAGCTGATCATCTTTGATACTATTTTGACAGGAATTTCTACAAGATAAACATCTATTTCATGGAGATGTGGCAGCCAGGAACATCCTAATCCAAAGTGATCTTACTGCTAAACTCTGTGGACTGGGCCTGGCTTATGAAGTCCATGCCCAAGGGGCCATCTCCTCTACACGAACCATACCTCTCAAGTGGCTTGCCCCCGAACGGCTTCTCCTGAGACCTGCTGGCATCAGAGGAGATGTGTACGGTTTGTTCCTCCTGGCTTTTGGATTTCTTCCCTGCATGACCTGGGTGTCCTCCCTGAACATGATTTGATCTGTTGCCAATTATGTTTGCAAACGAAATCTCTACTTAGAAATCAGACATACTGTAGGCCAGACAAGGTGGCTCACATCTGTAATCCCAGCACTGTAGGAGGCTAAGGTGGAAGGATCATTTGAGGCCAGGAGTTCGAGGGTGAAGTGACCTATGATCATGCCACTGTACTCCAGCCTGGGTGACAAAGTGAGATTGTGTTTCTAAAAAGAAGGAAAGTCAGATATACTCTCAAGCAGAAATATTATGTAACAGAGTTCACGTCTGGCATCTCTCTGTAATCCTTTTTAGTGCCTTTTCAAGTATTCTTTCTGTATTAAATTAGCAGCATTAATTAGGAAAGAAAAAAGAAAAATGAAAAGATTACTCGCATTCATATGAGGACTTAATCTAGTAGAGTCTCTTTTATCAGCAGACAGTGGGTCTACTTAATCGAAAGCCCAGTTAAACAAGCATTATTAAAATAAAAAAAATACCACCAATAATTTAACGTAAACATATAAATGTACATTTATCTATCTATCTTTTGAAGGAGGGTCAAGGCTTCTTTTTATGAAGGTGGACCTCTTAAATGGAGTTATATGTTGTGTTTCCTGTATAAATAGCATTTGTAATGACTTATTTTTGAGTTCCAGTTTGGGATGATTCTAAATGGAGTGAAAAGCTTGAAAACAATTGTGAAATAATTTGACTTTAGATTTTTATTTTTCCCAATTTCCTACAGTTGTCTCACCCACCCAAATGTGACAACATTTTCTTTTTAGCAGTGTATTTTTATGGACTATTTTCAAAGTATTCAACTTAGTTTGCAGGGAGATAACACTTCTTTTTTTTTTTTTTTTTTTTTTTTTTTGAGACAGAGTCTCACTTTGTTGCCCAGGCTATAGTGAGTGCCGTGGCGTCAGCCTAGCTCACAGCAACCTCACACTCCTGGGCTCAGCAATCCTTCTGCCTCAGCCTCCCAAGTAGCTGGGACTACAGGCATGCGCCACCATGCCCGGCTAATTTTTTGTATATATATATTTTTAGTTGACCAATTAATTTCTTTCTATTTTTGGTAGAGACGGGGTCTTGCTCAGGCTGGTTTCGAACTCCTGACCTTGAGCAATCCGCCGTCTCGCCTCCCAAAGTGCTAGGATTACAGCGCGTGAGCACCACCGCCGCCTAACACTTCTTTACATTTATGTTTAATTAGTTTATTAAATATTTAATTGATTACAATAATGACAGTTACATGTAAATTGGCATAATCACAGTTGGCAGAGCACGGTGGCTCATGCCTGTGATCCTAGCATTCTGGGAGGCCGAGGTGGGAGGATCAAGAGTGAGACCCCCATTTCTACTAAAAATAGAAATTAATTGGCCAACTAAAAACATATAGAAAAAATTAGCCGGGCATGGTGGCGCATGCGTGTAGTCCTAGCTACTCAGGAGGCTGAGGCAGGAGGATCGCTTGAGCGATCCCCAGGAGTTTGAGGTTGCTGTGAGCTAGGCTGACGCCATGGCACTCTAGCCCAGGCAACAGAGTGAGACTCTGTGAAAAAAAAAAAAAAAAAAGAATCACAATTGACTTTGATAGCCATATGACTCAACTGCTTGGAGAAGCCATGGATGTAATGTAGATATCCTACTAGCTATAAGTCCTACTGGTCAGCGAGCAGCAGAGGGAATTTGGAAGATGGTTTAATGATGAATCAGTTAAGAGATTTTCAATGCTGCTCCAATGACATCAATTTTTCAATAGAGATCTGTGAGTAATAACACTGTAAAATATCACTCGTTTAATAATGATATTATAGAATAGTAAAATTAATACATCTCAGGCATACTATTTAGCATGCCTATTTCAACTATGTATAAAGCTTGCTCTGTAGTATTTTTCCAAGGTTTGAGCAATTAGATCTACTGAGAAAAGAATGGAATAATAACAAAATTCACTTAGTCTTGTGCTATGAATAAAAGCTGGGATTTCTACGCTGGTGCAGTGGCTCATGCCTGTAGTCCAGCAACTCTGGGAGGCTGAGGTGGGTGGATCACTTAAGGTCAGGAGTCGAAACTAGCCTGAGCAAGAGTGAGACCCTGTCTCTACTAAAATAGAAAGAAATTAATTGGACAACTAAATATACAGAAAAAATTAGCCGGGTATGGTAGCAACATCCTGTAGTCCCAGCTACTCGGGAGGCTAGACAGGAGGATTGCTTGAGCCCAGGAGTTTGAGGTTCCTGTGAGCTAGGTTGTCGCCACGGTACTCTAGCCAGGGCAACAGAGTGAGACTCTGTCTCAAAAAAAAAAAGCAAAAGCAAAGCTGCAATTTCAGCAGAGAGGGAAAGGGATGAAAACATGCAGAGAAAATTCTTTATAATTAGGTAAATGGTGTGTGTGTGGTACATGTGTGCAATGCACACATACACATTTACATTGTTATACTATTCACATAATATCAAAAAAAAAAAAGCATTTATTAATTTGAGATACAGAAGAAAGAGACATAAATCCAGTCCTCAAAGAGATTAGAATCTAAGAAATTGAACAGAAATGCTTTCTTTTTTTTTTTTTTTATTGAGACAGAGTCTCACTCTGTTGCCCAGGCTAGAGTGAGTGCCGTGGCATCAGCCTAGCTCACACCAACCTCAAACTTCTGGGCTCAAGCGATCCTTCTGCCTCAGCCTCCTGAGTAGCTGGGACTACAGGCATGTGCCACCATGCCCGGCTAATTTTTTCTATATATTTTTAGTTGGCCAATTAATTTCTTTCTATTTTTAGTAGAGACAAGGTCTTGCTCTTACTCAGGCTGGTTTCGAACTCCTGACCTTGAGCGATCCTCCCACCTCAGCCTCCCAGAGTGCTAGGATTACAGGCATGAGCCACCGTGCCCGGCCCAGAAATGCTTTCTAATGGCATGATTACTTTGTTTATTTTATCAGACACTCACCCTTGATTCTCCCTCATTGCCTTATTTATGGAGTTCTTACTAAAGCCTTCTGATATTTAAATGAGCTCTCTTTAGAACAGGCAGGAATAGAAATTAAGCAGATGGCTCTGTTTCTTTTACAGCTGGTCCTTTGGGATTCTGCTTTATGAGATGGTGACTCTAGGTAAGGATGATCCCCAAAGTAGTGTGTACCTGTATGCAAATATGTAAGTATGTTTATTTAAGTGGTGGATAACATATGCTTTGAGAAAGGTTTGAACTGACCTAACATGACATCCAAGCCTGATTCCCGAGATAGTCTCATAAAGTGGTATTTCCCTAGATACCTTCTCATTTTTTGCTCTCTTCCTCTTTCTTTCAGTTCCCCAAACATTACCATTTGCAAGGGGGTTTTCAATCCCAAGGATAATTTCCAGAGTGATTCTGTGTAAACATAAAAATGTTTTCCTCAGACTTATTTATCCATTTGATTGAGAAACGGCAGCACCTTCCCATGTTATTGGGAGTGGAGGACAGGTCTTCTTAGTCTTATTTTACTGCTTTCCTTAAAGACTCAAAATTCTCCTAACTTATCATTTTTTTCTCCCAAACACCTTTCCCCCAAATTTACTAAGCTATATACTTACTTGATCATCAGGGAGCAACTGTATTATATCTAGTATTTTTCTTGTGGCTACACCTTTTGCAGGCAATTTGCCCAAATAGATGGAAAGCAGTGTTAGTTACAGTTCATATTTAAAAAGACCCTAAAGTTCTTGTGCTACTGTCATTCTTTCCATAATAACAGGGGCACCACCATATCCTGAAGTCCCTCCTACCAGCATCCTACAGTATCTCCAGAGAAGGAAAATTATGAAGAGACCTAGTAGCTGTACACACACCATGTAAGTGGCTTTTAAAGGCCTATTCTTCTTTCATTCCAAATCTTTTTTGCTCCCTATCAATCATGCCCCTTTTAAAGTGGCTCAGATGATCCACAGTCGTCCTTATATGCTAATGTATAGCTTTAGACCAAACCCATGCAGTAAAACACATCCCATATATCATACACACACACACACACACACACACCCCTACCCCCCACATACACACAATGTTGAGGCAACTACCGAGAACTATATTAGGAATATAATTTTGATATAGGGTAGTTCCACAGGAAGCTTCTAAAATAGGAAGTGATCCAAACTCAATGGAAGTATAGTAGTGTTTTTTCCAAATGTCAGCCTTCTGCCAGCCTCAGTTCAAAGATAACTGTCATAAAATTCACTGCATTAGAGTTACTCATTCAGAGTACACCAGTTCATATAACTTTAAAAATTACTGACTCCCTGTTTTCCCAGCTCTCAGTATGACAGAATCCAATCAGAAGAAGGGGGGCAAGAAGAAATTAGAAAGGAAAGAAAAGAAGGATACAATCTTATCCACAGAAAGAGACAGTGAACCAATCTAGAGATAGAAAATGGAAAAATTAAAATTATATATGGAATTGTATTACCAATGAAATTCAAAAAGGAACTGTTACAGAACATAATAAAAGGTTAAATTATATATAAGAAGGCAGCAAAGAATATATTAACATTTCTATTAGAGCTGTTGCTATTTTGTAAGTTTTTCAGCATTGAATGGATACATTTCCAGCACTTGGTTTTCCCTACAAAAAACAGTTACTGTATCAAGCAGATTATAAAGTTTAAATATCTTAGTATATATGTGTGTATATACACACACATACACACAGTTTAGAAATGTGGCTGAATATACTGGAATGAAATTGTTGACAAACATTTCTAGGTGTTAAAGGCTGTCCTTGATACTGGAGGAGACAACTGACAAAGTACCTAACCTTAAAGACCTTAATATTTTGATGAAGAGACATCTGAAACAACATGAAAATCAACACAAAGTGTACACAATATAGAATGATTAAAATCTCCATCTCACATTATACAGTAAAAAAGACGTGTTCAGTCCTAGCCCCGATCCTTTACTGTTTAGTGTTTACGATGCACAGTAAACCATACATAGTGAGAAAAACCTGTCCTGTCATACTCTGTAGTTTGAAAAATTTTAAGTCATTCTTATTATGAAAGATGCAGGGGTTTTGTTGAGGTTTTTTGGGGGGGAGAGGAGACATGTTTCTCAGTCATTTGCTTGCCAAGGAAGTCAGCATCTCTTGTTTCCCCCTCAGGTATAGTATTATGAAGTCCTGCTGGCGCTGGAGTGAGGACAACCGCCCCTTACCTAGAGAGCTACGCTTGCGCCTAGAAGCTGCCACTAGAACTGCAGATGACAAGGCTGTGTTGCAAGTACCAGAGTTAGTGGTTCCCGAACTGTATGCTGCTGTGGCCGGCATCCGAGTAGAGAGCCTCTCCTACAGCTATAGCATCCTTTGAAGATCCCCAGGCAAGAAACATTTAGGGGTGATTATGTTCTTGGAATCAATTCCTCCAAGAACAGATAGTGGACTTTCTAGTGGGACATAAAGGCAGAAATGGGACATGGATCCCAGATGTTCCTTTACACATTTCCCTAGATATCTGAAACGATGCTGAATGAGACACTACATACCATATACCCTGAGCTGAGAAACACTGTCAGTCTTGTTTCCACTGTGTTCAGTCCTAGAGACCCTGGGTAGAAGTGGGGGACAGTGTCATTCAAGGGAGGTTTTAGAAATCTGCAATGTTTGTTGAGGCATGGCACAGACAACATGGTCCCTCACATCCTAGCCTGCCTTGCCCCTGAACCTAGTTTTTATCTAGACTATTACAGGTCCAGATGATTTGGGATGAAATGAGAGAAGAGATATCCAATAAAGGAGTTGAAAAGAGAGAACATTCAAGGTTCTACTTGCTCAGGATTATAGGTGTGGACCAAGACCTCCTTCAAAGAGAAAGTGGAAGGACATAAAGCTCTTCAGTCCAGGTCCCTGTGTGTAGAATTAGAGAACTATAAAGGAAAACTTCTGAGTTTCCCCTTGGAGATAGGTAAGAGAAAGATGGTTCCCTTTTATCTCATTCTGAGACAGGTAAACCCTGCTTGGTACTTACTTTGAATTAGAAGCTGCTGGAGTCATTTCATGATTAAGAACATTCAACGTGTCTTGTTCATCAGGCTGGCTTCCCCGTTCCTATTAGACGAAGAAGACTAAGCCTAGAGAGTCAAAGTTAGATCAATAACGAAAGTGTGTGTGTGTGTGTGTGTGTGTGTGCGCGCGCGCGTGCGCACGCGTGCTTGAGTGTGCGTGCGTGCACATGCCTGTGTGTGTAAAAACAGGAAATGTGAAAACCAAACAAGAAGGCGTAGTAGCTCAGGTGATTTTTAACAGAGCCCAGAAAAGAATGTAATCTGCTACAGGATGGTAGCTTATAATTTTCAATCATGCTTTCATGTTCTATGAAACTTACTTCATTAAATTAATATTTATTGAGTGGAAGTAGGTTTTCTTGTATACAGCTGCCAAAATCTCTACAATAGGGAGGATAAAAATAAATAAATGGAAGTTAATGTCAAAGAAAAATTCAAGAGACAACCCAAATTTTCAGAAAAGTGATTCATTATGTGTAAAATGAGGATAATCCCTACCTCACAGGGTTGTTGTGAGGGCTGACTGAGAGTACGTACTTGTACAGTATCTGGTACGTAATATGTGAGTATGTACTTGTACAGTATCCGGTACGTAATATGTGTTCAATAAATGTTAGTTTTCTTTCTTTGGCCCTTCCTAACCCAGGACCTTTCATATCTTTTTCACTTAAAATCTACTGTGGCCAAGAAAAGAACCATGGTCTGTGACACAGCAAGGCAGGACATGCCTAAGATGATGGTATGCTACAAACACTACATGACTAAAACGATGAAGTCATCATTTCTGTGTGAGCTTCCAGATGATGACAGCAGTCCCCTACTATTTCACAATATTCAAACTATCATGATGAAGGAGATCTTGTTGATCATGGTGATCTGTGACTTTAAAGGACACTCTGGGTATTCTGGAAGGGACATCTAAGGCTGCTGTAGGAAGGAGGACTCGTAGCTAAAAAGGTTATAGAAGTTGGAATCCTGGTAAGTGATAGAAGTTGGAGTCATAATGAGTCAGCTAAATGAAGAATACTTAGTGCTGCTGTGGGAATACCACAATGACCAGTCAGGACTTAAATGGGTAGTAAGAGCCAGTAGGAAGAAGGGAGGTAGAATGGCTTCACAGAAAACAATGAAGTCCTGTGGAATCCTACTGTTGCTGCTCAGCTGTTCATTTACGTCCAATTACAAAGTATTTACTTACTTATTTGACTATTTTTAAAAACTGAGTGTTAAGGCTCACTGTGCCAGACACTGGGCTAGGTGTTGAATAAAAGAAACAAGGAGCTTTTTTTTTTTTTTTTTGAGACACAGTCTCACTTTGTTGCCCAGGCTAGAATGAGTGCCCTAGTGTCAGCCTAGCTCACAGCAACTTCAAACTCCTGGGCTTGAGCAATCCTTCTGCCTCAGCCTCCCTAGTAGCTGGGACTACAGGCATGCGCCACCATGCCCGGCTAATTTTTTCTAATTAGTTGTCCAATTAATTTCTTTCTATTTATAGTAGAGACGGGGTCTCGCTCTTGCTCAGGCTGGTTTCAAACTCCTGACCTCGAGCAATCCACCCACTTTGGGCTCCCAGAGTGCTAGGATTATAGGCGTGAGCCACCACGCCCGGCCAACAAGGAGCTTTTGATCAAAGTCTAGAAGAGACATTATCTATTTATTTGTGTGGGTGCTTGTGCATTACAAATTGTGTTAAGTGCTAAAAGGAAAAAGTATAGGATAGTAGAAGGAAATAAGAAATGAAGATCTCCCTGAAGAGAAATGGCATTTAACCTAAGACCTTAGGGATGGGTACGTAAGCCAGACAAAGAGTAAGAAGAGCCTTCCATCAGTAGAATATATATGTGAAAACTCTGAGGCATGAAAAAGCACAGTTTGTTTAAGGAACTGCAAGGAAAAATATGGGGTTGGAGCATAGTGGGTTAAAGGCAAAGTGGCATATAGTGAAATGGAGGGTTACTCTTTCATACTTTATGTTCATATTTGTTTAAGTAAAAGGGAAAGAAGCAGACAATAGGTATTTTAAATTTTTACATCTCAATTTTATTTATTTTTCTGGATATAGGCCTAGAAAACTGGACACAGTAATTTTTAATCTAAGAAAACTGGGTCTTTCGTTCACGTGGCCAGACTTTTTCCAGGAGGATTATATTTCTGGCATCGTTGATCTGTCAACCAAACTAGGTATTTACAAACTAATGAATGAAAAAGGGGATTATGATATTTACTATTTAATCAAGCTGAATCCAAACAGAATTTATTGTTTTGATTGTCCCCTCTTCTAGTCTTGTTTTTCCAATCTATGCTTTATTGTTAAAAAAAAACAAAAACAAATACCAACAATTAGGAAGTGAGCAGACATCTACCTAGATATAATAGTTTAAACTAGCAGTTCTCAAATTATGCTCATGCAGAACACTAGTGTTTTTCACGCTAGATTTAGGTATTCTATTATTAAAATTGAATAACAGTGGTGTTTTTCACCATTTTAGAAGAAAGAAGCAAGTTAATGGATAGAATTTATCTTAATCATGTATTAATTTTTAAAAAAATTTCCTTTACCTGTTTTCTGGTTTTTAATTTAGAGGGAAAAAATGTTGTTTTACATACTCCTTTAAATAAATTAACAAGAGGCAAATAGAATGGAAGACTGGAGGATAGCCTGTTACCCTTAATTTGGCAGACTGTGTTTTAGGCATGAGAGTTAGAGATTATGCTATGTGTTTAAAGCATATAATATTGTCATATGCTGAAAAAAGTTCTTAGATTGAATAATGGAATTAAATATATCATCATGTCATGAAAATCTAGATATAGCTCCAACTGCTCACCCTACAAGAACATGTGATAAACAATGGAGTGGAAAGTTCGATGTTTCTGCATGACAGTGATTCTCTTATTTAAAAAGTAATACCACTGGGTGATAAAAATGACAGATATGGCTAAAATCCTTAAAGAAATCTACAGAATAAATGAGAGAAAGGTGAGTGAATGGATTTAGGACCTAAATAGACTACCTCATTCTGGATTAAAAAAAAATTTAAACCACTTAAGTATGCCCTTTTAGACCATATAATATGCTTATTCTTGACTTACTACTTTGATCCATTTAACTGAATGTCTCAGTTTTACAGAACCTTTGATCTGTAAAAACAAAATCAAAGCTAATTGAAAGTTACTGATACAGAAAATAAATAGAAAACATGAGACTATTATCTTTAGTGTTTATCACAATAAAGTTAGACTATGTTTCTGAAAACTGGAAGTTGGGATGATTTGATCATTTTAAATAGAGAGGCAAAAAGAGGTAGGAGGATAGTGCCTAAAAGAGATCAAAGGAAGAGAGAATTTTAGATGTAGGAAAAATCAGCAGAATATTTTAAAGATTAAATTAACAATTATAAAAAAAAAAATCTCTGAATATAGCTCCCTAACTTGATTCATCACCATGAAACTGAAAGAAATAAAGTTAAATACACTAGTGGGAAATCACTGTTTTGTCAATGAATATCATGAATAAATCATTAAGTCTCAATTTCAGTTGGAAATGGAAATAAAATGCTTATTTCTTACCTACTTCAGTTAGGGTTTTAAAGTTGACCACTGTGTTAGCAAACGTGGAAACAGTACTTTGGCTTCATTTAAGCAGCTAAAACATTTATTTTCATAAATAAACTGTGATGATATCACTAAGTACGCCCTAATTTGGAGCCTATAGCAACTGATATTGAAAAATGTTCACAAAATATTGTCACTATTAAAAGTGTATGAAGGCCGGGCGCCGGTGGCTCACGCCTGTAATCCTAGCACTCTGGGAGGCCGAGGCGGAGGATTGCTTGAGCCCAGGAGTTTGAGGTTGCTGTGAGCTAGGCTGACTCTAGGGCACTCACTCTAGCCTGAGCAACAGAGTGAGACCCTGTCTCTAAAAAAAATAAATAAATTAAAAAAAAAAGTGTATGAAAAGGTTCTTACATAACTGTGCTGACCAGGATAGCTGCTAGTCACATGTGGCTATTTAAATGTTAATGTAAATTAATCAAAATTAAGAATTCAGTTCCACAGCCACACTAGCCACATTTCAAGTGTTCACTACCCACACAGAACATTTCCACATCACTGTTGTGTAACATCTGAGAAAACCACAAAACAAAAATGCTTTATCTCGCTGGGCGCGGTGGCTCACGCCTGTAATCCTAGCACTCTGGGAGCCCGAGGCAGGCGGATTGCTCGAGGTCAGGAGTTCGAAACTAGCCTGAGCAAGAGTGAGACCCTGTCTCTACTATAAATAGAAAGAAATTAATTGGCCAACTAATATATATAGAAAAAATTAGCTGGGCATGGTGGCGCATGCATGTAGTCCCAGCTACTCGGGAGGCTGAGGCAAGAGGATTGCTTGAGCCCAGGAGTTTGAGGTTGCTGTGAGCTAGGCTGACTCTAGGGCACTCACTCTAGCCTGAGCAACAGAGTGAGACCCTGTCTCTAAAAAAAATAAATAAATTAAAAAAAAAAGTGTATGAAAAGGTTCTTACATAACTGTGCTGACCAGGATAGCTGCTAGTCACATGTGGCTATTTAAATGTTAATGTAAATTAATCAAAATTAAGAATTCAGTTCCACAGCCACACTAGCCACATTTCAAGTGTTCACTACCCACACAGAACATTTCCACATCACTGTTGTGTAACATCTGAGAAAACCACAAAACAAAAATGCTTTATCTCGCTGGGCGCGGTGGCTCACGCCTGTAATCCTAGCACTCTGGGAG
>NC_033666.1:100117991-100177001 GCF_000165445.2 Microcebus murinus
GGGCATGTTGGCACATGCCTGTAGTCCCAGCTACTCGGGAGGCTGAGGCAAGAGGATTGCTTGAGCCCAGGAGTTTGAGGTTGCTGTGAGCTAGGCTGACTCTAGGGCACTCACTCTAGCCTGAGCAACAGAGTGAGACCGTCTCCTAAAAAAATAAATAAATTAAAAAAAAAGTGTATGAAAAGGTTCTTACATAACTGTGCTGACCAGGATAGCTGCTAGTCACATGTGGCTATTTAAATGTTAATGTAAATTAATCAAAATTAAGAATTCAGTCCACAGCCCACTAGCACATTCAAGTGTTCACTACCCACACAGAACATTTCCACATCACTGTTGTGTAACATCTGAGAAAACCACAAAACAAAATGCTTTATCTCGCTGGGCGCGGTGGCTCACGCCTGTAATCCTAGCACTCTGGGAGGCCGAGGCAGGCGGATTGCTCGAGGTCAGGAGTTCGAAACTAGCCTGAGCAAGAGTGAGACCCTGTCTCTACTATAAATAGAAAGAAATTAATTGGCCAACTAATATATATAGAAAAAATTAGCTGGGCATGGTGGCGCATGCATGTAGTCCCAGCTACTCAGGAGGCTGAGGCAGTAGGATTGCTTGAGCGCAGGAGTTTGAGGTTGCTGTGAGCTAGGCTGATGCCACGGCACTCACTCTAGCTCGGGCAACAAAGCAAGACTCTGTCTCAAAAAAAAAAAATGCTTTATCATTTTGTAATCTTTGTCACAATACAAGAGTACAAGAGGTATATGTTTTGGCACATTTTTGGCTTAAAATATGAAGAGCTAAATAAATATAATTTCATATTTTCTCTTAAAAACAAGTAGGGTTATAGAGAATTTTGAATCCATATTCTTTTTAGGGGATCAAGAGAATAAGTGGCCCACTTTATGCACTGCATAATCTCTATTTACATAGCCACAAATTCTGATATCCATAGCTCTAATTAAGTACATATGAACACTGCACTGGCACATGTGCCAAAAACCTGAAGGAACTACATTAGGGAATCTAAAGATACTAAATAAGGCTTCCCACATAATTCAACGAAATGGATTATAGCTGATTCTTTCAGAGATACTACAGAATATTGTGCTCAAATTTCTGTGAATTATTTTTGTGTTAAGTATGGTGACCACCTCATTCCAGTTTTCCTGGGGCTTTCAGGCTTCCATTCCAGTTTTGTGGGACTCAGAGTCCCACATCCCAGGAAACTACACAGTCCTGGGCAAATGGAATTGCCACTCCTAGTGGTAAGATACAGTGCTTTATCTTTCTACGCATTTTCCAATATGGCAGCCTACAATACGGACTGATTGATTTTTCTATATTAACAGTTATATAACTGTTAATATAAACTCAAGATAACCTGGCTCAACTGCCTTTCTAGTCCATTCCACATCCATAAATCTTATGTTCTAGCTATGCTGAATTTTTGGCTTTCCCAAAACATGTATTTTCACACCGCTGTCTTTGCTCAGGCCATTCTCTACCTGCGATGCTTCTTCATTCCAGTGAACATATACAGAACTTACCCATAAAAAGGTCTAATTGAAAAAACACCTCTTTTCACATGCTGTCTTCCCTCTGATACTCTCCTTTTTTCAAATTTTCCGACTCTGCAATAGAATGACTTGCTGCTTCGGCTGTACTACCAGCATATTTTACATATATTTATTATAACAATTGATCCTTTGTGCTGGTATTTGCCTTATATGTTTGTTTTCTTTTCTAGACTACAAGTGCAAATGGCTCTATCTTTTTATTACTAGTGTCCAACTGTTTCTGGCACATGGGTAATGCTTGTTAAAACTCATGTTTAATAAACTTCAAAGCTTATTTTATCTTATTTTATCTTACCCATTATCTTGTTTGATCCTCTTAAATATTCTGTGAGCTTGACAGAGTTGATTGCTCTGTATCCATTTGGTTGATGAACAAATAGTATTAAAGATAGTGGTTTGACCAAGGTTAGAATGGGTAGTTTGGTACTGAATCCCAGGTCTTCTGACTACCATTTTCTGCTAAGTCCCCCTGAAGATTGTTATCCAACAGACAGGATTGCTCTGTGTGTTGATAACAAAAGGGTGATCAATAATATTTGACAAGCCGATTTTGTGTAAAAGCTCACCCTGTCATTCCTTTCCTTCAAAATCATCCCATACTGGACCCTTCTTTCATTTTCCCAACTTAATTTTATCAGGTGAGAAACGTTGGCTAAACCATCATCTGATCTTAAGTCAAACTGCCCAAAATTCACAGTTAAAGGTTAACCCTTACTGAATTAATGAAGCACCTTAAAAGTTCCGCTGTTAAAAGTAACGCTTTTATATCATGACTGTCAGTGTCAGGTGCTTTTTAAAACTTCAGCTCTCTCCTCTGATGGGTTCCCTTTAATCTGTCTGGATTATTATAGGCTTCTAGCTGCCTGATAACTTGCAGTCATTATCCAGAGGGGAAAGTCCCCTGTTAGGAATCAAGAAGAAGCGGGCTACAATCCAGCTCAGCCGTTCTGGGCTTTGTCTTTACTTATCTAACCACTTAAACGGGAATAAAGCCACACCCATTTAGGATGCCGCGAGAATTGGGAGACCCGACGAGTAAAAGCGACCTGCAAAAACCTTAGCTCTAAGTCCGTAAAAAATGCTATTATATTTTCACACTTCTGTTCTTTGCTAATAAATAATGTAATTTACTTAATTTTGAATATAATGTGTCTCCAAACCTAGCCAAGCGAAGGTCACATCACCGCAACCCTGCCTCTGGGGACGCCACGCTTCCACGCGAGACCCCGCTTCCACGCTTTGCTCTGGGGTACCCAGGAGGCGGAAGGGACGCGCCTGCAGTGACGCACTTACCCTGCGCGACTGACGTCACTGCCGGGCGCCAGGCGGCACGTTGGCCGGGATTTCGGCGGGCTTCCTGGGCACAAAAATGGCTATGGCCAGTGATTTCTACCTGCGCTACTATGTAGGGCACAAGGGCAAGTTTGGACACGAGTTTCTAGAGTTCGAGTTTCGGCCGGACGGTGAGCAGAGGAGGGGCCTCCGGCGCGCGGTGCTGGGAATGGGGAATTGAGACCGAGAGGTCGCGGAGGAGGCGAGGCGGGGTGGGGTGAACGAGCCTTGGTGGGCTTGTGCCGGCGGAGTTCCCTGCTTTCGCCGAAGTATAAAGCTTAGGAGGAATATAGGAAGCCTACGTTGGTCTTGTGAATAACCGGGAAATTGATTGCTGTAGTTAATTTAGAAAAGTCAATCCAGTCACATACTGAAAAGTTGAACCTGTGATAATCAGAATCCTAGAGTCAGCGCACCAGAAGGGACTTTAGAGGTTCTGTAGGTTATCGCCCTAATTTTAAATGCCTGAAAGTTTTAAAAACACTCCCACCAAGCCGTGGTCCAGTGGATGCTTAAAATCTTTCGGTGACCCGTAACTTTCAGCCTGTTCATTCATTTTATTTTTTCAGGTTGTGTGTGTTTTGAATGGGAAGAGACCGACATGTAAACAAATGAGTGTAATATGTTTTAGGTGCTTAAATACAATTGTTCACCATAGGATGCATTAAAAGTACAAAAAAAGAGGGAGAGGTTAATTCCAAAGGAGGGAATCAAGAAAAGCTTCCTAGAGGACTAGACTCTTTGAGATGAGTCTTGAAGTGAGAGTAGGTATTTTCTTGACCTCTGAGGGGAGGTGGGGAGAACAACAAACTGAGAGCAGTATGAGCACAGGGCTAGGTGAAACTGCTACCTATGTTGTGTGCAATTCTCTTTTGACAGCTCTGACGCTCTTTAGAGAATGTTATTGTGCATTGAACTCGACTACGAGGAAGTTCAATTGGCTATATATATTTTCTGAATGCACGTTATGTGCTTGGGGACATGCGTTAATAATACAAAATTCAGGGTACAGTAATGAGTGAGACTTCAATTTTTCCTCATGGAGTTATGTCTTGGTGGGAGACAGAGACATGTAACTAACTATAGAGCAGTTATGCATATTAAGTGGTGTTGCATGCTTTGAACAAGGTTCTATGACAGCATGAACGAAACATTAGAGGAGGATCATATATTAGGAAAGGGGAAGAGTATCAAGCATTTCACGGGGAACTCAAGGTAATTACAGCCCTGCAATTATTTAGAAACCTTAATCACCTTATTCATTCTTGCTCTCCCCATGTCTCTTCTGAATTTAGCTCAGGAGTCAAAATTACCAGAATTTATCTATTCTTTCGTTATGTAGTATTGTTTTCAGCCTTGCCTATGAACATCATCCAGCTTGTCCATATCACTTTTAACCAGTCATGTCAATTAAGTACCCAAATATTATCAGGGAAATTTCATGCTAGAACAATGGTTGTCATCCATTTATCTGCTTCCACACCATTCTACATACTTCCATTGGTAATAGTGAGTCTTTTGACTCACTATTATCTTTTGACTGATTTATAAGAGGTGTACCTTATTAGAGTAACCTATCATTTTAGCGTGTCAACAGCACATTGTAGCTGTATCTGGGCTACTGACTAGCCATAAGGGGAAGTGTGTGTCAGGGATCGCAAAAGTCATGATGGATTAACATTAAATGTAGATCACCTAACAAACTGGTCAGGTTTTATCCAGAAGTAGTACATAATTGTTTTGTATGCTTCCTAGTCATTACTCTAAAATATTAGCATTACCATAATTATATACATACGGTAATTCGAAGAAAAATAATTAAAAGAAAATTTTGGCATAATGGAGAAAGTGTGAGTATTGGAATAAAGTAGATCTAGATCTGAATCTTGGGTGACCCTGGGCAAGTTATTTAACTGTGTTTTCTTGCCTGTGAATAGGCGAGAGAATAAAAACTGCCTTTGAAAGTGTGTTTTACAGATTAGATTAAATGCTTTGAGTAAGGCACTTAGTACCAATATAGATATAACAAACTTGAAAACATTTTATTTTCTTTTTCAGATTTCCTTTCTAGTTCATGACATAGCTTAAGAAAATAGGCCTTAAAGTAACCAGTAATATATTGAAGGCATGGAATATTTAAAAATTTGGCTAGTTTCAACTTCAGCCAATTCACCATCAAATATTTACTTAAGTGTCTGTGTCTAATATTGATATTATAGTAGGAGGGAGGAAATATGAATAAAAGTAGTAGTATAATATGGTCTTTACCTTCAAAATTGCTTACAATGATATTTATTTATTTTGGCAGTTTTTGGTGTTATAGATTGAATTTTTTCCCACTCCTTACAGGAAAGCTTAGATATGCCAACAACAGCAATTACAAAAATGATGTCATGATCAGAAAAGAGGTAAGGTCTTTTTGAATGTCTAATTTTTTATACTTAGTCCATTTTCCTTGAGTTTGTGTTAAATTATTTTTTAATTTTTTTTGAGTTTGTGTTAAATTTATAAAAATGCATCTAAGGCTATATTGTAAAGAAGAAGGCAATTTATAGATTGAAAAGTGTTTCCATATTAATACTTGAGGAACGTAAATAATTATTAGAAATTATTTTCATGATAATTGTATTAACAATGTATATTATATTTACTTATATTTGATAAATTGTTAATATTGTTAATTTAGTTACAAATGTATACATTTGCTTAAAAGCCTTTTGAAGTACACACAAAAAAGTAGAATACATGTAGAGATGACATTGTAGCTTAGATTGCAATTAAAATAGGTCAATGGGTGCGCAATCTATTCACTCTGAGTCTCACATTTGTTTATCATTTAATCATTATATAATAACTTTGTTTTCACGACTATCATATTTAAGAACTAATAGGGAATCATAATGGTATAACTTTTAAATGAAAGGCACAAAAGATAGAGATAAGAAAGTTTATTCTGATTCAGTGAGTCTAGAAAAGAGAAATAAAGAATGAAAAAAAAAAGTTTTTTTTTTGGACAGGTCTGTTCTTTCTATCCGTTCTTTTGTTCTTATCGCCGCTAGGGAAATGCCGTGGGGCATCCATGCCTAGCTCAGCGGCGCACTGAAGCTCCTAGTGCTCAAGCATCCTTCTGCCTCAGACCTCCCGACGTTGCTGGGACTACAGGCATCGCCACCATGCCAGCTAATTTTGTAATTAAGAGTATATTAGTTGTCAATTAATTCTTTCTATTTTAAGTAAAGATGGGGGTCTCAGTTCTTGCCTCATGCTAGCTTTAACTCCCTGTATCTTGAGTTGATCCTCCTGCTCCTTGGCCTCTCAGAGCTGCTGATATAGCGGAAAAAAAAGTAACAGTCGGGAGACTAACTATATATAGCTTGCCATTTGTTGCGTATTACTTCGTAGTCTTGTGTAGTGGTCACCAATAAACCACTGAAAATATTGTGATGCTCCATGGTTACAAAAGGCCAGACATACAGGGTTTTAAAAAGGAGTAGGTAGGGCCGGGCGTGGTGGCTCATGCCTGAATCTAGCTTCTCTGGGAGGCTGAGGGGGTGCATCGGTTGAGGCTCAGGAGTTCGAACACCAACCTAGCAAGAACTAGACCGCCGTCTCTCACTAGAATAGAAAGAATTAATTGCAACTAAGTTATATATAGAAAAATTAGACCAGCATGGTGCGGCGCATGGCTGGTATCCCAGTGCTTGGGTAGGCTGAGGCAGAGGATTGGCTTAGCCACAGATGGGTTGCTGTGAGCTGCTGATGCGACGGCAACTCATTAGGCCTGGGCAACAAAGAAAACTCTGTCCAAAAAAAAAAAGGGAGCTAGTGATGAAAAGAGGGAAAAATATGTATTAAAGGAAAGAGTAAAATCGAAAAATATATAAGAAGCGGATGAGTTTCTGCATTCTGTACTTTTGGACTCAGAGTTAAATATTTCTGTGAGATTCTATGAATTTCAAGGTTTGTAACTGTTTTATTTCCTTCTGAGTTGTGGGATGACACAGGCAGGCATTATGAAATTTTATTATAATTCATTTTCAGGCTTATGTACACAAGAGTGTAATGGAAGAACTAAAGAGAATTATGATGACAGTGACATCACCAAAAGAGATTGATGCTTGGTGGGCCTCCCCGTGAACGAGGGTTTGGCGTCGACGTGTTGTATTTATGTTCTTTTAAATGATAATATATAAAATTACAACGTGATTATGTTCCTTTACTTACTTAGAATGAATTCTCATTGACTCTTGGTTTGTCCACGTTATATGCCTGAAATTTACTCTTGAATTTTATTTCACTTAGCTTCATTTTTAATGCTTACTCCTCATAATAAAGGAGTCAGTGCATAGCTCTAAATTTAGACATCTTTCTTAACAGTCTTCTCTGTAGCCCTCCCAGCCAAAGTTAGGATATTTTCATGGTGTTATGAATAATTTTTGTTGTATGTTAGTCATTTTTATTGGGAATAAGTACAAATGTTTGTTAAATTTGAGACTTCAGATTCTCACTGACTGTGTAAAATTCACTTTCCAAATTTTAACTTTCAAAATTCTTTATTTGGAATCCTTATGACCCAGAGAGACACTTGATTGGTGGTTTCTTTGTTCAAACTGACCATTGCGTTTGCCTCTCATATTTTCTTTTTTTTTTTGTTTTTTATTAGACGACTAGTCAGTGCGTAGTGAGGAGCGGGAATAGTAGTGAGACAAGGATTCCAATCTGTTAACTGACTGTGAACAACACTGGAGATTAACTCACTCCTTGCGACCAGCCTGCTCTCATTTCTTTCTTCAGATAATTTGGTATTTCTCAAAAGGCTTCTGAAGAATCTGAAGGCCTAATTTCACTGTGTATAAAGAAATTTTGGTTTCTGAATTGGGTCTTTTCACTCTTGGAGAAATGAGATACAACCCCTGGACGGAAGAAATACTTAATTCACTTTTGTATATTTCTGAGGATTATACTTTTAGAAGAAAATGTGGAGAAATCTAACAGATGTTGACAACTGTAGCAGTAACTTAACTCTTCTATTTAAAGAAACATTATTTAGGAAAGCAAAGGTAATAGTTAATAGAATTTATTTTATTCATTGTATCACTTTAAAAAGTAAATTTAGATCTCAGTTTTATGCATTTATACATATGTACTAAAATACAACAGCAACTAACCTTTTATATCTTTTATACTCAGGGAAAGTGTAGTGCTTCATCTAACCTCTCGATGATGTGTTCATGGGTTTTGGTTAGTGGGGAAGCATAAGCATGTTCCAAAGATTGCCTGTTGGATCATTAAGTCAAAGATTTTGTAATTGTTAGAGAATCTTAGTTAATTCTCCATTTGGTGTGTGCCATAAACTGCATAATTAGGTCTTTTGATTTAATATATAGCTAGGACTCTCTTAGTGGTGTATTTGTTAATTTAACTTGAAAACGTATTACAAACATAGCCTCTTAAGTTTTGGTTTTATATTTGCAGATAAACAAGATAGAGGAAAATCTATATCAGTTATTTTGGGGAGTATTTGTCTTATTCTTCTGGGATCAGCTATCCGTACCATCACTGATCAGTGGTTGTAAATATGAACAAGTGTTTTCCTCTGCTTTATGAGTTTTGAATTGTACATTTGTAAAATAGACTAATAAAGCCTACCTTACAAGGTTATTTTAGGGATTGCAAAGAACATTTGTAAGGTCCCTAGCAGCAGGGCCTGACACATATAGGTGCTAAAGTGGTGGCCATTATTATTATACATTTTATTTGCTGAATCTTATGGAAAGGGAAAATATCTTTGTATCTATTATATTAAAAATAGGTTTATACCCATATCATTAGTTTTTACATGTGCTTCAAAGAAATGGCTTTATTTTTTACTGACATAAGAAACATTTCTGTGTCATTTTATTTTATAATATCTTTATGATGTCACAGGAAAGCAATTCTTGGTAATAAAATTGGGGGTAGTGCTGTAAGCAGTTAATAAGGCTTTTATTTTAAGGATTTAGTTTATGTCTAACAGATCAAGTTTCTTCCCCTTCACTGCATCCACTATTGACTACCAAGAAACTTGTGACTAAAATGGAGACCCCCCTTTGTAGCAAGCATACAGATATCTCTGGTATTCCAGAGATTTTTATATTAACTACATTTCTCTGCTATTTTATTTTTTTCAGGAGCTGGAAATTGTAATTGGAGATGAGCACATTTCTTTTACTACATCAAAAATAGGTTCTCTTATTGATGTAAATCAGTCAAAGTAAGTATGTTAAAGCATTTTGGCCAGCCCTACATTGTTAGAGAGGCTCATTTTAGAACTGTAGTCAGTTGGTTAGCCAAGATTATTTCAGTGGCATCCTGTCAATTTATCATGCACATGCAATTTTGATTTTTACATCATTAAAAACTTATCTAAGAAATTAGCAGGGTATTTCACAGATTGTCAAAAACATCTTATTCCAACACTTCTGTATAAGAACACTCAGATTTTATTAGCTATTTTGTATGAAAATCTGGGTGCGATTTCAGAAAATGTAAAGAAATCCTTATTGGATTTTATCAGCCTTGTTAGCTCGGTATTATATCACGCTCCTCCTTGGGTTCAATACTTGAAAAAAATTGAAAATATTCAATATAGCTTAAATATTCCTTTAGCTACCTATATTTTCCCAAGATCTATGTCTCTGGGCCATTGTAGCATGTCCCATTGTCTTGGTCTGATCAGGCTATTTCTTCCCATCTTTTCCCCTCAAAATGTCCCCATAATGTTCTTACTTTTCCCTGTCACCTGAAATTATAATAATTTGTCTGCTTTACTGGTTTGAATGTAAGCTCTATAAGAGTCTTGCTATATCTCCAAAGTTAGCATAGTGTCTGACACATAATAGATACTTTATATAAATATTTATTAGAGGAAAGGAGAAATGTCTGACACATAATAGATACTTTATATAAATATTTATTAGAGGAAAGGAGAAAGGAGAAATATTTATTAGATGAGAGGAGAAATATTTATTAGAGGAAAGGAGAAAGGAATGAATGCATAATAACTATTGGGCACAAAAGACTGTGCTCATAAAGACCAACCAGTTACTTTTAAGCTGTCAAATTAATTTTTCTACAGTTGATGAGGGAATGGCATTCATACCCTACTGTGATTGTAAATTGGTACTATTTTTGGTAGAAAGCAATTTGGTAATATGTATCAAAAATTGTTAACATTTTTTATTCCTCTTTGACATAATAATTTCATTTATGAACATCTGTGGTAGGGAAATATTCTCAAATACTGGAAAAGCTTTATTGTGTACAAAGATGCTCATTGAGTGTTATTTGTAATAGGAAAATAATCCAAACGTCTAACAAGGAGGGAACTATTTAGTTAAAATTATTAGTGAGTTGTTTTTTTTAATGCTGTGGAGAAAGTAATATAATAAAGGGCACAGGGAGTGATTTTATTTATAAAAAAATGGAAAATATTTATAGTTATTCCATGAGAGTAAGGCATTGTAGTATTATGAATATTTTTTCTGCTTTGTATATCTTTGTGATACAGTTATTATGTTCATAAGGAGATAAATACTTGAAATATAATGAATATTGATGAAGAAACTATTTTTTCCCCTACAGCATAGAGATGTTAATCATTTAGTCTGTTCATTTCAGTTGTCAGCAAAATCCTTCCTTTTTCCTAGATTCTATTAACTTAATTGTTACAAGCTTTTGATTTTATTTGTTTTAGGAATTTATAACATTGTTTCATTCTAGGAACAAAAAAGTAACTTTTACCTTTTTACATTTTAGGGATCCTGAAGGCCTTCGAGTATTTTACTATTTGGTACAAGACCTGAAATGTTTAGTTTTCAGTCTTATTGGATTACACTTCAAGATTAAACCAATTTAAATTTAATATTTCTGAAGCTGTTTGTATATTTAATTAAGGGATGGGTAAGGGAGGGTTTATTTGTTATTTACAATATTGGGATTTTTATGAATGTGAAGCAAATAAATTTTTTTTGTATGTAAACTGAAAATAAGAAAAATACATAAACAACCTTAATGGTTATCATTACTTGGGTCCAACTGGGTTGGACAGTCCCCCCCACACATTAAATTTTGTAAATAAAAGCCACCTTTTGTTGAAGATTTGCTCCAATAAAGCATCAAAGCCTGGATGGAGAGTGGTGTTTGTTTTGTTTTGATTTCAAGTTAAGAAATTGTTCTAGTAATAGTTTGGAAGAAGATGTTTTAGGTATAATATGTAGCCAGATTCCCATCCAGTAAAGACAATTACAGATCTTCCCTTATTTCTTTTTTTTCTTGAGACAGAGTCTCGCTTTGTTGCCCAGGCAAGAGTGAGTGTTATGGCATCAGCCTAGCTCACAACAACCTCAATGTCCTGGGCTCAAGCCATCCTCCTGCCTCAGCCTCCCGAGTAGCTGGGACTACAGGCATGTGCCACCATGCCCGGCTAATTTTTTCTATATATATTAGTTGCCCAATTAATTTCTTTCTATTTATAGTAGAGATGAGGTCTCGCTCTTGCTCAGGCTGGTTTCGAACTCCTGACCTCGAGCAATCTGACCACCTCGGCCTCCTCTCAGAGTGCTAGGATTACAGGCGTGAGCCATTGCGCCCGGCCCCTTATTTCTTTCATACGTGATTGGATTTAATTTTTTTTATGCTTATAGAAGTTGTTTATAGAACGTTCTGGATTTTTTACAGTTATCACAAAGTCATCAGGGATTATTCACATCTAAATATTTTTGGTATAAGCAGTGCTTCCTTTAAGTGCTGCAAGAGTAAAATCGGCACCCTAAGTCAGGTACATCTTTGATTATGCCCTTATTCCTTATTTCACCGTATGTATTTTATATGTGTGTGGGAACTAAATGAGTTCTCAGCTTTACAAATTATCTAAAATTCAGACTTATACATATGTTTCTGTGAATGCATATATATTTTAATTCCTATTGAACACATCTCACTATAGTTTCCCAATTCCCTTGAACCTCTTTCTGATAGATTGCACCTTTCATTACTTTTCTTAGTAATAACTATGCCTTTGGTATTTTTACTCTTCTATCTATACCCCCACTCTTTAAAAGTTGTGTTGTCCTGTTAATTATAATCCATTTGCCCCAGGGACCAGTCAGTACTGACTTTAGGTCGGAAGAATTAGTCTCTGAAGGCTTGCCAGGACTCCTGAGCAGCTAGGCTCTAGAGCAGCTCTGTCCAATGACTTGCAATAATGGAAATGTTCTATATATGTGCAGTCCAATAGGGTAACACTAGCCATGGGTAGGGCTACTGATTACTTGAGATGTGCCTAGTGTAACTTACAGTGCTATTTAAGCAGTTTTTTTCTAACATTATGAAAAATATTAAATATAAAACTTGAGAATTGTAAAGTGAACACCCATATGCCAATCTAGATTCTATACTTACCCTTTTTACTCTAAGGTCTATTATAATAAATCATCTTGAGTTTTTCACTTAACTGGTGTAATTGGTGCCAATAGAGTATGTTTTTATGTAGTGCTATTTAATTTCGATTTATTTAGATAATCACATGATGTTAAGTGGTACTCTTGGACAGTGTAGCTCCACAGCTGGCTTTGGTAACCTGTTTGCCATGGTCTTTTGACTGCTCAAAAATTTATGGCCGATGTATTCAGGTTTACTGTGGAAAGTCACCTGATCTCTACTTCATTGTGCAAGACTACACTATCATCTTCAGGTCTCATGGAAATAAATATTTCTGTTTAAGTTGCAGACCTTGATGGATGTACAGTATAAAATCCTCTCACACTGATGTCAACCCCATCAGTTGAGAAAGGAAAAATTGCTTTTTGAACCTCTGAGAGGTCTATGGTTTTTGGTTCTTCCTCAAAATAACCTTCCTTCTGTGTCTTGCTGAATAAGATGATCCATTCAAGACTGAGCAAGGTTGGGGAGAAGTAGTCCTTAGATTAAAATATTTTAAATATTAACTCTTTGTCCCATTCTCTGAGTTCTCTGTAGTTTGATTACTTATTTTGCTCTATCCTTGCTGTCTATTAAGATTTCTTATATTCAAACCAAATTGGAGAAATATGATTCTCTAATTCAAACAAATTAGGAAAATACTGTACTGGTGTCTATGATTTTTAATACTTTGAACTGGCTACTTGATTGTAAGCTACTGATAGACAAATGATCATTAGAAATTAAATTTTGATAGGACTAGTTTTATATGAAATTAGATTTTACTACACTTAGGTCAGCAGATACATGTTCCCCTTGCTTCTTCCTTAATAAAGAACCTCTTGAAATAATCAGATTTCTTTTCCAAGTACTACTGTACCTCTCCTCCTTTTCCACTTCCATGGGATGGTGTGTCTCTTACCAAAAACCTAGCATAGTCTTTTCTATTAGGTGCTTTTTAAGTTTGTTCAATTGTTTGTCTTTTGTTTTTTTCTTATTGCTTCACATTATTTATCTTGGATATTTCATTGATAATAAGGTTGAGTCTATTCATGTGGACATTTAAAATATAAATAGAAATGTTAGTTGAGATTATGTATTTTGTATATTCTATCGTTAGACTTGTTAGACTGGTGTTATTGGTGCCAATAGAGTATGTTTTTATGTAGTGCTATTTAATTTCGATTTATTTAGATAATCACATGTGTCTAGTGGGTACTCTTTGGACAGTGTATATTCTATCGTTAGACTATGTTTTGATTTGAAATGTGAGACCTGTGAACATCAGTTTTGTGCTATAAGTTTAACCTGTGATCCATATGATTCTTTTAATAATTGGATTCCTACCATTAATAGGTAATGAGCTAGAAAAGAAAATCCAAAAAATTTACTAAAGATAAACAACAAAGGTAAATGAATGATTTAAGGGTGAGCTCAGAATCTGCCTTGGGAAACTCCCCAAATGATCAGTAAAGCTGGAGAACTGCTGCTCAAATTCTGGTGCCTATGTTGTCCCAATCTGAACTGTGTGATAAGGTGGAGAAAACACTGGCTTAAGAATCAAAAGTCTTAATTGTGGTTCAGCACTTAACTATCTTCATTTTCAACCTGTGAGTAGACTTTATCCTTTAGTGGCACAGAGCCCAAATAGCTTATTTTGCCATTATTTTATCATGCTTGCTCAGTTCCTGAGGTGGCCCTCTCATTTGCTTACTTAGAGATTGGAGGAAGGTTGGTTACTGTTGGCTTGACTGCTAGAGGCCCAGCTGGGATAATATAGAGTATTTTAAATCTAGAGCATTAGAATGGCTTTTATTGTAAAGACAAAAAGGACAAATGAAGTGATTAGGGGAACGTGAAATCTCAAACTAGAGGTCATTTTAATTTTTACTGTAAGAGTCAGAAAATTTACTGTCACTAAGTGGTATAAAAGCTACGTATTAGGACAAATGAACAACGAGGTGGGAATCTGGCCAGGTGAGGTTATTCCTCTAAGTGAAGTGACACAGACCATCCTTTTCTGTGTGCTAGTTGTTATTCCAGACATCCTTACTTCAGCCTAGCACAGGAAGAACAGCGTGCCACTGTGAAATGAGAACTGAAGTTTGAAGGTGTGATCAGGAGGTTTGAAGGTGTGACCAGGAGGTTTGAAGCTGTGACCGAGAGGTTTGAAAGTGTGACTAGATGTCATGTGTTAAGCTTCTAGCTAACACAATTGTCAGAAAGAAATGGGGTAAAATGTGTGGTTTCCCAAATAAAATAGCTTTTGCAGCAAAGCAACCAGAAAATAAATAAGTGAATACTTTATATACATTCATGTTTGTAGATGTGTACAAAAGTGAATTTGGAAGACAAAGTACAAGAATATTCAAAACTCTTCCAACTTATCTTTCTGTCTTACTAACTGGTTGTGATAGTTGTGGTAAAGTGTGGTACTTCTAATCTTGTGATGTTTCCAATCTTGTTCAAAGGGCCATGATAGGAGTTTCAGTCAATCCTGTCTGAAGTTACGGTTATCTTCTGGTGCTGATTGTTTCTTTGAAGAAGAAATTTGCCTTTTCCAGAGATTCATAGCTTGGTAATAAAAAGAAAATAGAGCTTAGAGACAGCAACTACAAAAGTTGATTTTCCAATCATTAGTCACATTCCTCCTCTTTTCAAAACTATGAAAAATTTAGATTTTATAGTCAATCCTATATCTCTTGTATGTGTTACCATTCCAATAATGAATAAGACAGATGTGCTCACTCTATGGACTGTATGGTATGATAAAAGAGATGGACAATACGCGAGAAGTGTAAAAGAGTATGTTCTGTACTTATCTAGCTTCCATCCAGAGAACTACTCACCCTCTCAGCAGCTGTAGGGATGTAAATCAAAATAGAAAAGCCTCAGCATCACCACTATCTCCATGGGACAGTAAGATCGGAGGCTATGGAATGATCTTCCTAGAGCAGGGGTGGAATGCTGCCGTGTTTCCCAGCTCCTGAGTTGTGTTAGTGTACTATCCCAACTCCATTCTTCCGAACACCTGCACTCTAGCCTCACATAGTGGGATAGAGAACACAATTCAATGTGTCATGATTTCTGGATTGCAGTCCGGCGCTTCAGAACCTTAGGAGTGGAGAAACAAGAAAATGAGAAAATGTGGACATATTTTGAAGTCTAAGACACCGTGTATGTAGTGCTAATTTCATTTCATTCTTCCAGGTCTGTGAAGTAGGTGATATTCCTTTTGAATATGTGAAGAAACTAAGGCTTGAAGATTTAGAGTGACTTGTTCAAATTTTAACATATAGGAAGGATTTGAATCTCGGACTTCAGATAACAATATTTAATATTTAATGGAAGATTGCTATATATGTATGACAGGTTCTGGTTGGGCACTTTATATACCTCATTTCATTTAATCCACACTCTATCACCGTTTTACTGTAGTGAATTTGAGATTTAGGGAAGTGACGTGACTTGCCTGAAGTCACACACGGGACCTAGTCGCTTGCCTTTCAAGCCAGATCTGCCTGGTTGCAGAATTCATGCCTTGTGGCAAGAGCTTTGTTGAAAGGCCCTTCTGAATTCCCAGTCCATCCATGCTCTGTATCTTCAGTCAGGCCTGATTTTAAACATGGGTCAAAATTAGCAATAAGGTTTCCTTAGGCAAGTCAATGAACCTCTTCACATTAGTTTCTTCATTTGTGAAATGCAGACAGTAATAAATACCTACCGGTGCTGGGAGGCTTCTATATGGTTTTATACACAGGAGGTGCTCCAATCAATGACAGTGTCTCTTTCTGCCTGCCACCTTTTCAACAACGGCCATCACTGCCCCTACCCCCACTCCGTCTCCTCTCAGCAGAATTAACTTCCTTTATTATTTTGGCACTGGGCTAGAGGGCTAGGGACCATCATCCTCTGATTGGGATTGACAAAGCCAGTCCCCAGGATTAGGAGAAAGAAAAGAAAATGCCCAGCAGCAAGTATCAAGTATTCCTGAGGCGTCCAGACTGCACCCATGGAACTTTACGTACATTACTGAGTTAAATGAGTCTCTGGGAGGTATTTCAGCTGGCAGCTTGCAAATGACGACAAGTGGCAGACCTCAGTGGTGATTCAGAGGTTAAGGATTGTGTCAGGAGGCAGAAGTGGGCTAGATGACGCCCAAACAACAGGAAGCATAACCTAGACCAGGTCTTGGTGGTCAGAACATGCAGTTGGAGGAAAAGCAGGAGGCCTGAGGAAACTGAAGAAAAGGGAGGCCTTCTGAAGAATGATGGTTTAGCATGGCTGCAGGTGGGTGTGGGAAGTTAAAGATAAGCAAGGGATTTGGTGAAATGGGTGGAGTTTGTCTCTGTGAAAGCAATTTCCCCTTCTGTTCTCTACCCCTCTCACCATCCCACTCTATATTCCTTTAAAAAAGTTTTCTAAAGAAAATATTCAAAAGTACAGGCCAAATATTTTTTACACTAGCAAAAAATGGGAAACAACCTGAATGTCCAACATTAGGGAATTGCCAAAATAAATTATGGTACACCCATGTGGCAATACCTCTATAAAATGAGGAAATTACTTATCATTCATTAGAAAGTAACAGATTAAAAGCACTGTATATGGAATGATACCAATTTCGATAGTAGACATAATGTACTGATTAAAAAAACCTAGAGGAATATATACACCACAATTTTTATGGTAGAAATATGGATGTTTTAAAATAATTTCTAAAATACATTTACCTGTAATGAACATAAATAGAAAAAAGAATTAATTCTTTTCCCAATAGTAAAATATAAGGGAACATTTCTAACAGATAGGCTATTATCTAAACTAAGAGCTAAAGAATTTAGCCATGACACTTCTTGTGTAGACATATATATATATTTATGCATAGACTTTTTAGTTATCCCTTCTTCGTAGCAGTTTCGCTTAAGCATGTTAGTTTTTTGTTAAAGATATTAGTCGATTTTGAATGTTATTTTGCAAAGAGTACTCAGTGGTTGGTGAGTTGAAATGGAGGAAGCTATAGCTCACGACCATCTTTCCGTTACTGGCAACATCAACTTGCATCATACAATTTCCTTTTATCACTTTGGTCAAGAGGAGGGGCAGAAAATTTTGAGTTGAAGTATGATTCAGAGGCATATCATTTCTGCTTTTCATTTTACAGCCCCCAAGGGACCCAGGGCTGGAAGGGCCAACGTCTCCCTCATCTTGGGGTCAGTGTTCTCCATCTGCATCACTCCGTGGCACCACGACAGGTAATCCTCTGCTTTTATTCTCTCAGACCTTTGTACCTGATTATGTTATTAGTCCTACTTATTCTAGAAATGAGGCCTTTGACTACAAATGATTTGGCATGAGTGGGATTGATAGGAAATCATTCTCTGTTGATTGAATTAGAGTTGCATTAACTCTGAAGGATGTGAAAATTGTAGTTCAGCATTCACAGAAAGTTATTTTCTCTTTCTCAATGTACTATGATTTTTGCTTTGTGTTATCCAAATAAGAAAGAGGGGGTTAATTAATTTTTATTTGGGTTTAATGATTTACATAATATCCATTTTGAAGGATTCTATAATAGAAAAGACTCTTTTTCTTAGGAAATTAGTGAAAATGTGAATAATTAAGTTTAGAAAATTTTGTACATTAAAAAAAATTTAGAAAAAATATAGTTATGTGTGTGATATTTTCCCCATATTTGTTGTGTCTTGGATATCATCTTTTCACACTGATTTATAGAAGAAGAAAGGTACATTTTAAATGTTTACTATTTAGTAATTTTTTCTATGTTGGCATCTATTAATAGACCGCATCCATTATGGACATTAACTAATGACCGCCTATTCACAAATTTTATTTTCACATAGGCTTTTTTGGCAACATCATACACTGGAATATTGTTTCTAAAATTCTGATACTCATGGAATCATTTGGGATTAAAAATACAGGTGACTGGCCTCTAACCTAAGAGATTTTTATTCAGTACATCTTGCACAGGGCACTGGAATCTGGAACGTTAACCAATCTGCAATATTAACCCTCAAATAATTCTTTTGCAGATGGTGTATGGCATGGACTTCTGGAAACACCCTAGTAGAATCACATATAATTGAAAACAATGCAAAAACTTTTAAATATTTATATGTATGTTGGAACATGTGTAAGTCATTTTAAAGCCAAGATAATTATTTTTTTTAGAATGTAGGATTTTTGTTTTTTGAATTGCTAGCTTAAAAGTATTTCAATGATTTGAGGGAGTACCAATTTCACCTAACATTTGTATATGTATGTTGAACATTTTAAGAAAAATTGGCTGTGTGCATAGGACAATAATCTATTGGTAGATTTTAAAATCTCTTTCTGTATTTTCCAATAATCATGGTAACGATCACTAGTAGTGATCACTGTATAAATAACTTTAACATAAATGTTGAAAGGTTTTCCATTTCTCATAAAAGTCAGGCTCAGTCATGCTGTAGGCGCTTAAAGGGGTTAATAAACACACACCCACAGACACACAGACACATACATGGACACACACATACACCCCTCTCTGCATGAAATCCTGGTATGTTCCTATTGACTGACATTTTAGTTTTTCTTTAGACAGAAATCATCCTGTTGTAAGGTTTTATGCATCCTGTTGCAAAATATATTTCTCTTCTTACTCTAAAGATGAGTGATCAGGGAGTGATTTATTCAACCGTGAGATTTCTGCAGTCTTCTTCAGAGTCAGAGAGTGGACGAAGTCCTGATGTTACTCTGAGGCCTGAGAAGACTGACGACAAAGGTATGTGTTTTAAGCATCTAAATTCGCCTGTCTCTTACGGATCGACAAACATTTGATGTTTGAAAGATGTTTCCGTCTGTACTTCTGGTTCTTAGCTGGTAATAAAATACTATAATGGGCAAGGATACTAGGACGGATGTCTTTTTAAAAGAATAAAAGACTGTGAGAATAGAAAAATTAATTAATTCTTTTAAATTTAAGAAGCTAGTAAAATGTTTTTATTCAGATCTGATCAAGAAGAATTTGTGAAGCCTTTAAATGTAAAGGACAGAATAGAGTCTGAAAAAAAACCACAAACAAACCCACAGCATTTCTTAGACAAATAAGAATCTTGGAGAATATTTAAGAAATGAAAAATATGTGTTAAAAGAATGTTTATATTCAGACCAAAGATGTTTTAGGTGTCTTAAATATTTAGCAACCCTTAATGGCAATGAAGCAGCAAAAATATTCAAATTAAAAGGGGTGTTCTAATTTTTCTACCCTCTTTCCCTTTTTTCAAATATTGTATCAGTTAAACTCTAAATTGAGAATAACCACTACTGCTTCAGTTTAGTGATAATCAGAGCTACAACTTTCAGATATTGAGGACCTCAAAAGCAAAAGGATAACTGTAGGATTGTCTAGAGAAAAATAGAACTTATGAAAAATATAGGCAAGTTGATTTCCAGAAACTCTTTTATGGATCACCCCAATCACATTTGCAGCTTCAGAATATCCACTATCAGATACCAATTTCTCAAGAATATTGACTGCTTTTACCTTCCTCTTCATGATGAGTTGTGACCACAGTAAGGAGCATGTGTATCAGTTTGGATTCTCCTGCATGTTTTGCATCTATTGCCATCAGTGCTTTTGTAAAGGATGTACTTTTGAAATCCTATAGAACCATTCCCGTATTAGCATATCTACAATGGGTGCGTGTGTCAGCCAGAAATCTGAAACTTCAAAACTAAGTTATAGGGGTTACAAATTTTATATTTATTTATTTATTTCTGAGACAGGTTCTTGCACTGTCGCTCAGGCTAGAGTGCAGTGGTGTTATCATAGCTCATGGCACCTTAAATTCCTGAGCTCAAGCAATCCTCCTACCTCACCCTCCTGAGTAGCTGGGACTACAGACGCGCAACACCACGCCCGGCTAATTTTTCTATTTTTTGTGGAGATAGGGGTAGAAGGGTGTGGGTGGGGGGGCATGAGGGGTTGCTCTCTTGTTCAGGCTGGTCTTGAACTCCTAGCCTCAAGCAATCCTCCTACCTCTGCCTCCCAGAGCGCTAGGATTATAGGCCTGAGCCACCACACCTGGCACTATCGGCTACAAATTTAAATCAATTTGCATGCTATATTTCTGTAAAATTTTTAGAGATGATTGTCCCTTTGTATCACATGATGTTCTAGGTCAAGGTTAGTAGTGAGCCATCGTCTTCCCTTGATGATTATTTTCTCCCCTTTTTTATTTCAAGAGTTTTCAGTGTCCTGGCGTCTCATTGCAGTGAGTCTTGGGATCCTCTGTTTAGTTCTGTTGGTGATAGTCACAGTGTTGGTGACAAAGAGTGAGTAATTGAAATACATATTTCTTGTCTGAGTAATAGCAGTAAACACTAACAGTAAACACTGTGCAGATATTAACCGTGCTCCCTCCATTGTTCCCTGTCTGTAATCAGGGAATGTCCCAGGTGGCTCTGGACTATGTAGGTGATTTTTTCCTGGCCCTGCCACGTGTCATTTTCATTTTATTTAACCTTGACTCTGAAGCTGGGATGAGACCATTCTGTATGATACATGGTAATATTTCTTCTGATCGAGGATTTAGTAGTACATGTATTCTGCCAAATGAGTTTAGATTCATTGTGAATGTAAGATTAAGCATTCTTTGAGAAACAGGTGTTCAAAAGAAATTATGGCTTTCTATCAACTTTTTTCAAAGTATATAAGGAAGAATGGTTTAGTAAAAGAATGAATCTATATATGTATGTTAGATCTTGAATTCAAACTTTATCTTTTATTTGAATTCCTTTACATCTTTGAGAAAATCACTGATATGTTATACTCAGGTAAAATTACATATCTGGATCTTACTCTCTTTTCTCCTATGAAGACTCCTTCTGCTCCAGTAATAATTGTGCTATCTGTTCATGTTTCAAATAGTTCAGATACACACAAGATATGTTGTTAAATGTTGACCGATTTCACATTGGTACTTACTTGTAAATAATGTGCTATTAAAAATGAACTAACATGAAAGATAAGGAGTTACCATCATAATTTTATTCAGATATCTTATTCTATTTATCCTACAATTAAGTTGCTAATAGTGAGAAATTTATGTTTCCATAGCTATGGTCAGTTCATTGAAGTGTACTTTGTAAATGTCAAATTACTAATCAAAGTAATGATATGAGTTGGTTGTCAAAGTGAGACTTTTTTCTCTTGTCTTAAATTTCTATATATATATATATATTTTGGAGACAGAGTCTCTCTTTGTTGCCCAGGCTAGAGTGAGTGCCATGGCATCAGCCTAGCTCATAGCAACCTCAAACTCCTGGGCTCAAGCAATCCTTCTGCCTCAGCCTCCCGAGCAGCTGGGACTACAGGCATGCGCCACCATGCCCGCTATTTTCTGTATATATTAGTTGCCAATTAATTTCTTTCTATTTATAGTAGAGATGGGTCTCACTCTTGCTCAGGCTGGTTTCGAACTCCTGATCTAGAGCAATCCGCCGCCCTCGGCCTCCCAGAGTGCTAGGATTACAGGCGTGAGCCACTGCACCCAGCCCATGAAATTTCTATATTTGTTATGAGTATGTTTTGTATTATGTTTATACGATTAATTTTAGTTTTTCAGTGCATTCAAGAAAGACATCAGCAGCAGGAAATTCTAGGACACCTTAGTCAAAAGGACAACTATTTAAAGGAGCAACTTTTGATAAATAAGACTTTAGAATATGACATTTTAAAAAATGAAAGCCTTCAGCAGAAAAAGAAACTGGATTCACTCTTTCTGAAAAACAACATATGTCATATAAAAAATGAGATCTTTTCAAAATCTTTGGAAAATACAGGTATGGAGGAAATCTTGAATGTAAGATTGCATGATTTTTCATTTCTTTCCTCTCTAGAAACTTTGGAAGTTGAATAAACAGGTTTATGATATGTACTAGTGATCTATGGGGTCTACTGGACAACTTTTAATTTGTGCCTCTTGCATGTAATATAGTATTTGGGGTTGCTTATTTCAAATATGGGATTAGGACCCTGGGAGCCATGTTTGGATCAGTAGACTCCTATAGTTCCCATAACTCAATGGCAGCTCTTACATTCTTACTGCTCTGAAAAGGTGAAATAGCATGTCAGCTCTTCTGAAAATTCAGATCATTTTGGTCCTGTGGCAAATTAAAGATTCCCGCTCTTTGTTGGCATAGAATATGGAGGCTGGGCCATCAGTAAAAGTATATTTAGGCTAAAATGGGCAAAAGAGCTTTTAGTTGGATGCTTTTATAAAGAAAATTGTGTGTGTTTTCATTCTGCCTTGACTTCAGATATTTGGTCTATTTGTAACCAGTATATCTGCAGTATGTCTGAAAGATTTGCTATCGTGTTGATGTTTGCGTAACTCCACGTGATCATACCATTAAAAACACTCAAGAGATAAACATATTACATCTCATACAATGAACGTCCTTATCTTGCATAATGAAAGAATGAATTGACCTAGTTAATCAACAACTACTGAGTATTTGTTTAGGGTTTAGAGTTCCCAAAGAGCTTTTGTGTATTTAATCTCATTTAAGTATGGTACTAAAAATTTATTGTCTCTATTATTACAGGGTCTATAATATTTTAAAATTTTGGTACATATTAAATACATGAAAGGAAAAGAACAAATTCTAAAAAATAATGTTTCTATTACTTAGAAGGCATTCCAGAATTTTTTAAAATTTAATTTTATTATTTTTTAGGCAGCTATATTAAAGTATTATTGATATACAAAAACTGCACATATTTAATATATTCAATTGGATGAGTTTGAACATATGTGTACAACTGTGAAATCAACACCACAATCAAGGTTATAAACATAGCTATCACTTCCAAAATTTTCCTCATGTTTATTTATTTATTTATGGTGAGAACATTTAACATGAGATCTACCCTCTTAGCAAGTGTTAAGTGTACAATACAAAATCGTTAACTATTGGCACTATGCTGTACAGTAGATCTCTAGAACTTATTCATCTTGCGTAATTGAAACTTCATACCTAAGTTACAGCTCTTCATTTCTCCCTGCCCCCAGCCCCAGGCAACCACCATTCTATTCTCTGCTTCCATGAGTTTGACTATTTTCGATACCTTATCTAAGTGGAATCATAAAGTGTTTGTCCTTCTGTGATTGCCGTATTTCATGTAGCATAACGTCTTCAAGGTTTATCCGTGTTGTTGGACATAGCAGGATTTACTTATTTTTAAAGGCGGAATAATATTCCATTGTATGTATATGCCACATTTTCTTTATATTTATCCACCCTTGGACATTTAGGTTGTTACCGGATCTTGGCTATTGGGAATAAAGCCGCATTAACCATGGGAATGCAGGTGTCTCCTGGTATTCCGGAATCTTGAGGAGCCTCGTATTATCATTATTGACAGCTACTGAGATTTTATTTAGTCATGGAGCGCTGATAAATACATTGCTCTGGTTGACAGAATCCAGATGACAAGAAATGCAATGATTCACCTGATATGTTGTAGGCAAACGTTATGAAGCCCACTGGACCTGTTGTGGATTAAGCTGTTATTATTTTGCCGTGGAAAATAAAAACTGGAAGGGATGCAAACAGACTTGCCAAAGTTACAAATCCTCCCTTTTGAAGATAGATGATGAAGATGAACTGGTACCGTGGACTCTTACATTCACTTTTATTCTCTTGGACTCTGTCTTTCACCCTTGAACCTAAGATATTGAGGACAGGCAGGAAAACAGAAAGAGAGACCTTTAGCTGTTGTTCGTGTTGTGCCTATTGTGTGAGCAAAAACTGTATAGTTAAGAGTCTCATAGGAGACCCCTGCCTGCTAATAGGGATATGATCCTGTTACTTACTAAGTACCTAATACATATTATCTATTTTGATGACAGTTATTATTAAGGATGCAGTTTGGGTCTTTGCAATCATCTCCCTTTCCAAGGAGTTTGCAATAGAGCCACTCACAGAGAAATATGCTTTTCCTTCTTTGAAGTACTTAACCCTTTGGTAAATTGTGGCTTGGAACCAACAGTTATTTATCTCTATAAGGTAGCAACTAAGAATTGGGATGCAGAATAGTCTAGTAGTTACTATCAGGAACCCAGGAGCCAGGCTGCCTGGGGGCAAATCCAGCTCTACTACGTATTTAGCTGCGTGACTTTCAGTATTACTTACCCTCTCTGGGCCTATTTGCAAAATGGAGATAATAATGAGGAACTTAAAAGTGGTAAGATTTACAAATTAGCCTCATAGTGATTTTCATTGCATCTGCAGGTAACATTTACTTGATTAACATTCTTATATATTACATCCAGGTATATCTCCTTAAGACATAAAAAGAGAAAAATATAGTGACAACAATACTGAATTTTAAAAAGTTTACTACTAACAAAAATTATCCAGATACACAAAATGCGTTTTTTATAGAGACATGTTTGCAAAGATCAGCCTGAAACCTCTGTTTATCATTTAGGAAAACAATACAACATTTGTATGTAAATCTAATAAATGTTTAAAATCACAACAAAAAGAATTCTTGATATCGTCATGAAATAATTGTTTATGTTCAAATCAGTAAAATGTAGTTACATTTAAACTTACAGTTTAAAATATATTCAGTCATGTAATCAAACATTATGTAATATGTCACTTTGATATATCACATTTTAGATATAGTTAAATACTTCCAAATACTGCCTCCTTTCTCTTCACCCCCTTCCAACTACTGAATTCTAGCAAGAGGCTGAAGCTTTTAATGCTGCCCTCACACAAACACTTTTTATTTTAATAAATTTGTTTTGAAGATTTCATCTTTCACTTATGATTGGGTGATGATCAATTTTCTACATCCTAAATATTTTGGGGGAGCCTGATGTTGAATAGTTTCAGAAAGCATCATAAATTATTTAACAAGTCTTCTATTGCTAGATATTTAGATTTTTTAAATTTTCCCTATTTTAAATAATCTATGAGAGCAGCAGCCATTTTTAACATAAATAAATAATGTATTAGGGGGACATTGCTTTGGAAAATGAAAACACAGGGATTGAGGGGAGAGAGGTTAGTTCTCTAGCAAGGAGGAATGAAGGATGCTGCTGAGAGTAGCAGAGACAGCTGGCCCTTCAGCCTGTCCTTCTCTGCACTCCTCTACCGGATGGGAGTTGAATCACATGATGTGTTTTGTTTCCTTCATAGACCTTCGTTCAACTCCAGATTTATAAAAATAATTACTGGATCGGATTATCATATGATGAGAGGGAAAGTAAATGGAAATGGGTTGATAGTGGCTCGTCTCCCGGAATGTAAGTTTCTAGAGAGTACTCAAACCCTGACATTGGTGGGGGGTTAAAAGGATTGTGTCTAAAAAGAATTTTTTTCTAATTTCACACAGCTTTACTCATTTTCAAGTAGCAGTCATTGGTAAGAATAAAAGGGATGAGTAAGGAAGTGTTTTAGGAAGTGTAGTTAAAAAAGGAAGAGAAGTGTCATGCACAGTAACAGTGAAAGAGTATGATGCTAAACAAATGCCCAGAGGCACACAAAATGAAACAAAATCATAAAATAAGATGATATAAAGTGATTGGACCATCTTGACTTAGCTATAAGGATCTCTCCCACAACCACAAATCAGTGTACCGAGCATTGCCAAAATTCATTTGAAATCCCTTTATATAATTAGTTTCTACATCTCTATATTTATTTATATGTTATTTATAAATATATATATATACACATATATTCACTGTTGTTCTATTTTGAAGTACGGTATTATGTAAACTCTCAGGTTTACCTTTAGTTCTAATCTGCTGTTAAATGGTTCATTGATTTGTAAAAAAAATCTCAACTATTTTATTTCTAGGAATTCTGTTTTGGGTTTTCAAATATCCTTGCTAGTTACTCATATTTTTAAGCTGTATTTTATTTCTTTTTTTTTTTTTTTTTTGAGAAGAGTCTCACTTCCTGTTAGTCAGACTAGTTGGTGAGTGCCATGGCATCCCTAGCACCAGGACACCCTCAACTCTGCTCAAGCGCTCCTGCTGCCTCAGCCTGGCGTGAGCCACCGCGCCCGGCCTGTATTTTATTTCTTGAAAGATATTAAACACACTTATTTTACACATGATATCTGATAATTCTTTTTTTTGTTTTTTGAGGGGGAGTCTTGTTCTGTTACCCAGTTAGAGTGCAGTAGCGTCAACATAGCTCACTACAACCTCAAACTCCTGGGCTCAAGTGATCCTCCTGCCTCAGCCTCCTGAATAGTTGGCACTGCAGGTGTGCATCACCAAGCCCCAGCTAATTTTTTTTCCTTTTTGTGTAGAGACCGAGTCTCACTCCTGCTCAGGCTGGTCTTCTAGACTCCTGAGCTCATGTGATTCTCCTGCCTCGGCCCCCCAGAGTGCTAGAATTACTGTGCCGGGCCCTGATAATTCTAACATTTGAAGTTTTGTGGGTCTAATCTATTATTTCTGCTGTTTTTGTTCATCATCCCATTTTCTTTGTAGTATTTAGTGATTTATTTTTCTTTTTGAGCTGCTTTTGACACTATTTGAGGCCTGAGATGAAGTTGGTACCTTCCTTAAGAAAGAATTTGCTGGCCGGGCGCGGTGGCTCACGCCTGTAATCCTAGCTCTCTGGGAGGCCGAGGCGGGTGGATTGCTCAAGGTCAGGAGTTCGAAACCAGCCTGAGCAAGAGCGAGACCGTTCTACTATAAACAGAAGAAACTAATTGGCCTAACTAATCGAAAATTAGCTGGGCATAGTGGCTCATGCCTGTAGTCCAGCATACTTGGGAGGCTGAGGCAGGAGGATTGCTTGAGCCCAGGAGTTTGAGCTTGCTGTGAGCTACGGTCTGCACCAAAAGCACCTACACATCTAAGGCTGAGGCACAAAGCACCGACTGCCCCTGTCCTCAAAAAAAAAGAAAGAAAGAATTTGCTTTTGTTGGATGGCTTGGGGCACTGTGAGTCTGGGTCACTTTTGATTACAAATTTAAGCCTTGCAAGTATCATTAGTTCTGGGCTGCAAATCTACAAACAATGTCATGCAGGAAATTACCTTGATGTGATTTGTATCCCCCAAGCACACTCCCAGGAAACCTAACCCAGAGGTCACACAATAGAAAAGCTAATAAGCCAAATTAAGCTGCTCAAGTCACACAGTTAATTAAATCACTTTAAAAACCCATAGCACAATGCAAAGGGACAGCAATAGGTTAGATTGTTGCACGTAGGATAAGGTACGAGAGGGTGAAAGGAACACCTAAACCCTGGGCGCTGCAATCTCCATATTGCCTGACTCTCTTTGCTGCAAAACCCTCGCTTGATGATGTGGTCGTGGTTTCTAGGGGCAAACTTGAGGTTTGAGTAAGAGAGCCCAACAGCCAGAAGGTTTTTGTGGCCAGCACACACATTTTCTCGACCAGGGAGGTGCAGAAGCATGTAAGTGTGGCCACAGCTGCAACTTTCCTATTAACCTGATAAGAAGATATGTATTTAATTTGTGTTTCTTGGGCAGAGGCCAGAATGGGTAGTGAACTGAAGACCTCATGAATGCTGAGTGTGTATGTCCCTCATGTATATTTTGTGTATATTGAGTGTCGACTTGGCCCTTCCTTCCTTTTTTGTCTGTGCTCAGCACACACATCCTCTACTCACTGTATCTCTACCTGTCTCATAGGTTACTAATTTACCTATCCATTGCTACCACACTTTGTGTTCTACCTATGCCTTGCGAGCTATTGTACTTGGTTTCATTTATCCTCATTTGTTTCTTTTTTCCTATGCCGGATTTGACTATTCTTAAGTAATATAGCACATGCAAATTACATGTGGGATGCTTTGTGATGTTGAGTTCTCAGGTGGGATTATTCTTTTTGTCTTCTGCTTAAATCCAAGGTTCAAGACAGTTCTAGGTGGTTTACATTGAAGATATATCCTCTTTGGGGTCTCTGCCCTATGCAGCTTGTGGAGATTCTAGATCTCCATCTCAGTGGGATTCATCTCAGCCTATTATATCCATCACAGGAAAAAATGGCTTCAGTACTTTCCTTACTCTCGTGGGTCCCCACATTTACTTAATCTTCAGCCTGAGTATGAATCTGCTTCTTATCACTTTATGAATTTATTTTATATGGTTTAAATTTTTTTCATTCAGCATTTTTAATTGTGTTCAGTAGAAAGTTGGTTATGGCACCTAATCCACCATTTTGCTGAAATAGATGTCCTGCTTTAGATATTTCTCAATGGATTGTCATGTGTTAACTATGAGGAAAAGAGACAATAAAACGAAAACAGGAAACAGCCTCATTTCTGAGTTTATTCTAATTCTACTTTTTTCTCCTGGAAGTATATTACATGAGATGTGGTTATCTGTGTCACTCAGGAATTCAGTTCTTCTTTTTTCATCTCTCACTTTTATTGAAATAAAATGAACCAAAGAAAGCAGGTTTGGAATATCACAGTCCCATTTGCAATGCTATAAGGTAATTTTATCTTCTGACCAAAAATTGTCAGTGTGGAATAAAATGGGAGATTTTGGGTGTGATTAAGAGGCACGATTGTATTTAAAGGACTAAGAGCCAAAAACAATCTTTCAGTGATGAAGCTATGGTTAACGCTTCCATCTTCCAGATATTTAGCCAATATAATTTTTAAAAAAAATCATGATTTATGTAATTGCAAGCTTCCAAATTAAACAATTGGCCATGTATGTTTTCTGTTTTACAGTAATGTTGGAATAATGAATTCGTCTTCTGGGAGAGGAAAATGTGGATTTTTATCCTCAACAAGAGTAGCAGCTATTGATTGCATTCAAACTTACAACTGTATCTGTGAAAAGAGAATTGGCTGTAGTATTTTCTCTGCTTCAGCATGCACTGAGAAGAAAAGGTGAAAATGGAATGTTGTCTTTTTTTGTTTACTTCTTCTAATAATTTCTGATTACTTTCAAACAAATGTTTTTACCTGCAGGACTTAGTCCATTGTTGAAACAGATAAAGATGAGCTGGAAGAGAAAGGAAGTGTTTTTTTGGGCTATCTCTTAGAGATCAGATATCATCTTCCATCCTGGGAAGAGGGGAAGATTTTGTTCTTGGAGAGCAGTTGCCCCTTTTCTTAATGGTCCTGAGGAATTATTTATTCTTTCTATTTTCCTGAATCACCTACAGAACCAATTAGACAACTCATAAATAGCCTGGGTCTTTTCCTTATCAATAGGATAAATTGTCTCAATATCTTCTGGCTTTGATAGCACAATTAGAACTAGGATATAGGTTTTCTTTCTTCTTATTTAGAAGCTTACCTCATTTTTGTGTGTGTGTGGGGCAGAGTCTCACTCTGTTGCCAGGGCTAGAGTTGCCGTGGTGTCATCATAGCTCACAGCAACCTCAAACTCCTGGGCTCAAGCAATCCTCCTGCCTCAGCCTCCCGAGTAGCTGGCACTACAGGCATTCATCACTATGCATAGCTAATTTTTCTATTTTTTGTAGAGATAGGGGGAGGGTCTCACTTTTGCTCAGGCTGGCCTCAAACTCCTGACTTCAAGTGATCCTCTTGCCTAGCCTCCTAGAGTGCTAGAATTAGAGGCGTGAGCCACCATGCCAGGCTTAGAGGCTTACTTCATCTTTTTAAAATAATTATTTTTCTATAAAATATAATTTAAAACTTACTGGAAGTTGCGAGCATAGTATAAGGAACTCTCATATAATCTTTACCTTTAGTTACCAGTGTTTATATTTTGCTCTATCAGCTTTATAGTTTTTCTTTCTCTTTCAATCCTTGCTGATCCATATGATAATAAATTGAGGACTTCAAGTCCCTTTGTCTGATTATTTCCCAAGAACAAGGGCTTTTTCTTATATAACCATACTGCAGTTATCAAAATCAGGAAATTTAGTATTGATTCATACAGTACTATGATCTAATCTATAATTCATGTTCACATTTTGTCAATTGTCCTAATAATGCCCTTTATAAGTATTCTTTTTCCATGTTCAGGATCATGCAATAGATTTAATTGTATCTCTTTAGTTTCTCTTAATCTGGAACAGTTTTTGAGGCTTTCTTTTTCTCTCTTAAACATGACATCTTAAAAATTAACTTTTATTGAGTTATATGTTGTATACAATAAAATATACATACTTTAAGTCATGAGAAATATGGTTTTAACAGACACATACACCTCCTACACATTATAAAATGCATATATAGGACATTTCCATCACTTCCAAGAAGTTCCTTCTGCCCCTCACCATCAAGTTGGCACCAGGAAACCAGAGACATGCTTTCTACCACTATAAATTAGTTTTGCCCATTCTAGAATTTCATGCATAATGTACTGTTTTATATTTGGCTTCTTTTTGCTCAGCATATTTTTGAAATTAATCCATTTCTTTGTGTGTGTGTGTATCAGTATTTTATTTTTTTTTTGTTACTAGATGTATTGTATTATACAAATATACTGCAATTTGTTCATTCTCACCTATGGACATTTGATGTGTTTCCAATTTTTAGTTATTATGAATAAAGTTGCCATGAACATTTGTGTGCACATCTCTGTGTGGATATATATTTTCATTTCTTTTTAGTAAATACCTAGAAACCTGCTTGCTGGGTCCCATGGTGCATGTTTTCTCCCATCTAAGTACTAACCAGGCCCAACCCTGCTTAGCTTCTGAGATCAGACGAGATCGGGTGTGTTCAGGATGGTATGGCCATAGACCATGTTTTCTTTTATAAGAAAATTGTAAATTGTTTTCCAATGTGGTTGCATCATTTTACTTTCCCAGTAGAAGCATATGAGAGTTCCAGTTGCTCCTCATCATTGCCAACACTTGATAGTGTCAGTCTTTTTAATGTTAGCTGTTATGGTAGATGTGTAGTGGTATCTCATTGTGATTTTATTTTTTAATTAATTCATTCATTGTTATTATTTTTGATACAGAGTCACACTCCACTGCCCTTAGTAGAGTCCCCTGGTGTCAGCCTAACTCATAGCACCCTCAAACTCCTGGGCTCAAGCGATCTTCCTGCTTCAGCTTCCCAAGTAGCTGGGACTACAGGCGCACACCATGATGCCCAGCTTGTTTTTTTATTTTTATTAGAGACGGGGTCTCACCCTTGCTCAGGCTGGTCTTGAACTCCTGAGCTCAAGCAATCCTCCCTCCTTGGCCTCCCAGGGTGCTAGTATTACAGGTGTGCCCAGCCATCTCATTGTGATTGTAATTTGCATTTTCCTCAAGATTTGAATCCACACAGGTGGAACCCATGGAGACAGAGGGCTGACTGTATTTACAATTGTTATATTACCTTGCTGAATTGATCCTTTTATCATTATACAGTGATCATCTTTGTCTCTTTTTATAATTTTTGACTTAAAGTCTATTTTATCTGATATAAACATAGCTACTCCTGTTCCCTTTTGGTTTACATTTGCATGGAATATCATTTTCCTTCCTGGGGAAGTGATTCTGTTATGGGCAACATATAGTTGGGTCTTGTGGTTTTTTTTTTTTTTTTTTTTAATCCATCAGCCACTCTTAATCCATTCACATTCAAGGTTATTATTAATAGGTGAGGACTTACTCCTGCCCTTCTGTTATTGTTTTCTGGTTGTTTTGTAGATCTTTTGGTCTTTTCTTCCTCTCTTACTGTTTATTTTGTGATTTTGTGGTTTTCTGTGTTGCTAAGCTTTGATTTCTTTCTCTTTCTCCTTTGTGTATCTGCTGTAATTTCTTTCTTCGTTGTTACCATGCCACTAACATGGGGTCTTGTAGTTGTGACAGATTATTTTTAGCTGATAATGACTTAGCTTTGGTCACATAAAAATACCCTAATCTTTTCTCCTCTCCCCTCACAATTTATATTTTTGTTGCCTTAATTTTCGTCTTTATATAGTGTATATTCCTTGACCACTAATTGTAGCTGTTGTCATTTTTGACCATTTTGATTTTCAATCTTCATACTAGGGATTTGATCAATTTCCATAGCATAATTACAGTACTAGAGTATTCTGAGCATTTTCCTTTACTAGTGAGTTTTATACTTTCATGTATTTTCATGATAGTAATCTTTTTTAAAAAAATGTTTGCTTATATGTATTTTCAAAATTTTCTATAGTTAATCTGTAATAAGAAGACATGATAATAATTTAAACTGATTAATTTAGCAACAGGAATAAAAGTGTTTTATGCAGCTAAGGAGCACTAAAGACAATTGAAGCACTAAAGACAGTCAGAAAACATATTGATATATATGTTAAAGAATGCTTTAGTATTCTATTTATTGTTTCCTAGGATGGATATTGGCTCTTTTAAAATAATTTCAATTATTAATAGTGATTTTCTAACTAACCTTTATCCATGTTTGTATCAAACTACATATTAAATCTGATTATTAAGGGATTCTTTTTCTTTTAGTTCAGGTCAAAGTCATAAAACATTAAATTAACCATTTTAAAGCAAACAATTCAGTGGTATTTAGTACATTTACAGTCTTGTACAACTATCACTTCTTTCTAGTTCTAAATCATTTTCATGACTCCCAAAGGAGACCCCATATCAATTAAGCAGGCACTTCCCATTTTCCCATCATCTCAGCCCCTGGAAACCATTAATACACTTTTTATCTCTGTAGATCTACCTGGACATTTCATACAAATGGAATCATACAAATGTGAGCCCCTGCATCTTGCCTCTCCCATCCAATACAATGTCTCTGAGTTTCCTCCACATTGTATGCATCAATACTTTTTATAGCCTTTGTAGCTAAATAATATGTCATTGTGTGGATATATCACACTCTGTTTAGTCATTCATCTGTTGATGGACATTTGGGTTGTCTCCACCCCCGGCCACTGTGAACAGTTGCACAAATTAGGAATGCAGGATATATGCAGGGGTTGACCATATGGCAAATTTCCACCAATAAGAGACAAGAGGCAGGAAAGCAGCTGCCAATAAATTGCTAACCCCTTCCTCAAACTTGGTGGACTGTTTGGAGAGGCCATGTTTGTGTAAGGTCTCCTCAGAGATGTTCTATGTGAATGAGTAAAAAACTCTTTTTTATGAAGCTTTCGCCAGCCTGAAAATATGTCTTGTTCTTCCTTTTCTTCCTTTCCTGACTCATTTCTCTTTCCTTGTGGCTTTCACTTTTGCTTCCTTTGGGTCCACTCCCTCTCCCCATTAGGTGTTTTCACGTGTTTGCCTGAGGCTCGGTTTGCAGTGGAACCCTGGGCTAAGACGGTGCTCTCTAACGAAAGGCAGGCTTGTAGCCATCCAGGGGAATTTGCTGTGAGGATTGGTCAGCATCATATAATAATGTTTACAATATAATAGCAGGGAGAAGTCTATATTATCTTCAGTCCCTTCATTGGGATCCAAACCATACTAGAGAGGAAGTACCGTGTTTCCACGAAAATAAGACCTACCCATAAAATAAGCCCTCGCAGGATTTCTAAGCATTTGCACAATATAAGCCCTACCCCGAAAATAAGACCTAGTGATGGGCGTGGCTACGCGGCGTATCTGCACAACCCCTGCATTTTGTCATAGAGCGGTAAAGAAGACGAGCAGCCCTTCTTATCTGCCCCATGAGAGCTCTATTGCTCAACATGAGAGATTGGGGCCAATGGTTCTAAAGGAAATAGAGTCGCAAGAAATTCAGGATGGAATTCAGGATTTGGAGAGTTAAGATGATGTTCCAGAAGAAGACGACATAACTATATTTGAATAAATGTAGATTGTTGTACCATACTTAAAAAAAAAAATAACACATCCTCTGAAAATAAGCCCTAGAGTCTCTTCTTGAGGAAAAGTAAATAGAAGGCCCTGTCTTATTTTCGGGGAAACGTGGTATAGGAATAGCTGGCCTCATGCTATTTTATACCTGCTTTGGAAGTGAGAACTCAAATCTCTTTCCTATAAAATGTTTAATTATTTGTCTTGCTAACCATTGAGTTATCCAGTCATTTAGGGAGTTTAAATTTAATCATGAATTATTAAAAATTATTAGTGAAAAGCCTGTTGAATGTAGGAGTGCTAATAATATGTGACCATCAGATACACATAGAAAGCAGGCCATCTGTACTGTGAATGGATACTGAGTGTCTAGAAGGTATAAATTATACTTTTTTTTGTATAAGGGAAGGAAATAAAAGAAAGGCCAAGTTAAGGAGGCTGGATATTGCCCATTATCTGAAGCTGCAAAGGTGAGACGCACAAATGACTCCCTACACTTTAGTTTGGATAGTGCAGAGGCGTAAGATGGAGGCGTCACACTCAGGCATCTGTCCTGGGGGATGGTCCTCAGTGTGGCTGTGTCCTAGCTCCCCAGCAACCTAGTATGGCGGGATTCCTTAATGATGGGTAGCTATGTCCATGCAATGGCCCAGAGAACCTGCAGTAAAGGGGGACATAATGGAAATAGTCCAATTAAATAAAACATGTACATAAATTAGGAAAGGAACAGTTGGGAGGTGTTATAGCACCAAGTGAAGAATACAAATTAATTGAAGCCTCAGCTGAGGAAAATGAATGGGTGGTAGGAGTAGAAAATGATAGGGATCAACTGTGGCTTCATGATCTATTACAGAAGTGAGGTTCTTGGCAGCCAAGAATATCTGGTTATGTCCATATGATAAGCATTACGTGTTTTTTCCCTTTTCCCTTTCCATTGCCTTTTTGTTCCGGAAGTGTTGTTGGAGTTTATCATCGCAAAATTCAGATCACCAAACTAGACCTGGGGGAGGACTGCATATCATCTGGAGGCTCTATATTTAAGGCAGTTATAATGACAATTGAGACATTGTGTCTTTTTTTTGTTGGGGAGAGGGTGAAAGCCTTGGGTTTTTGGCTTAGCAGATAGTTACCTCATGTTAGGTGGAAGCTTGAAGTTTTGTTTTGTTGTTTTTTTTTTTTTTTTTTTTGAGACAGAGTCTCACTCTGTTGCCCAGGCCAGAGTGCTGTGGCGTCAGCCTAGCTCACAGCAACCTGAAACTCCTGGGCTTAAGCCATCCTCCTGCCTCAGCCTCCCGAGTAGCTGGGACTACAGGCATGTGCCACCATGCCCGGCTAATTTTTTCTATATATATTAGTTGGCCAATTAATTTCTTTCTATTTTTAGTAGAGATGGCTGTCTCACTCTTGTTCGGGCTGGTTTCAAACTCCTGACCTCAAGCAATCTGCCAACCTCGGCCTCCCAGAGTGCTAAGATTACAGGCATGAGCCACCGCGCCCGGCCTTGAAGTTGTTATGTACCATTTAAATACGGCTATAAGGATGGGAATGAATGTTGAGGCTAGAATCTGCCACTCCGGGCCTGCTGGGGCTCAGATCTATTCCTGGCTCTTCTCTGGCTCAGCTTTGCATTCTACGGGGGATAAATCGCCAGGCTGCATTTCCCAGGGTCTTAACAAAATAAAGCCTGAGGCTATTGGGGCGCCAGTGCTTTACAGGGAGGGGCAATCCCCTCCCCCCGCCCCCCAGGGAAAAGGAGGGCAAGGGAAGTGAAGCAAGGAAAAATGCACAGCAAATACGAAGTGGTGCATTTTTGAGCTGGCCACTTGACTGTGGGGAGGGTGGCTGTGCAGAAACACTACAACTGTAAACGGTCCTTGGAAGGGAAGACTAGAGGGGAAATATCCCTGCCAATTCCTTCTTTTCCCTTGTTTCCATTGGGTATAGTTCACCCCAAGTGAAAACAAATAACTTGCACTTCTAGCTTGCACATTCGCTGGTGAACTCAGCTCCCATCTCCTGTGGGGTATTTCTTCCCAGAGTGTGGAAGTGGCGTGCAGAGCTGGACACTGCATTTGTAGGCTCCAGACAGGGGATGATTTGGGCTCTTGTGCAGGTGACCACTGCAGGGGCAACTGTGTAAAATCAAATGGTTGGGAAGCTGGCATAGGATGCTGAAGCTAAGAATGTAAGAAGGTACATAAAATGTGTTCTGTACAACAAGGTAGGTTTTGTCAATAGGAGGTGCTAATAGGAAATTGGAGGGTGGGAGAAAGGGACAAACAAGGCTATTTTAATTTGTAATTTTTTCTTAGCAGAAAGTTCTATTGTGTGGTTTCTTCTTTGACTTTGTCACACTGTGGGAGGTGCTGTGAGAACACTCTTGTCTCCTTTTAGTTTGTGCTTGGTCTTCCTCTGTCATCATGCAAACATCAGGGAAAGATGAGCTTGTTATGGAAACTACATGTAAAATGGTTACAGAGATTCTTGGCTGACTCATTTATAGTTTTGACTAGATTATTTCTCATTTCCTCTTCTTTCTCCCTTCTTCCTTCCACTTTAACCTTTTTTCTTCTGTCCTTTCTAATTTTTATTCCTTCTTTTCATTATCTAGTCTTCTAAGATATTATTTTTTCCTTCACTTATTAGTCAAAGATATTTATTTCATAGGTAGTTGTTTTGGGGGTCCATTCTTTTGACAAGAAGAGGAGAAAAAGTTCAGATAACTCACAGGAGGAATGGAGTTAACTCTTCTTAGGCACAGGATGTTGTCAGGCTTACTTTGCTTCTATTCTCTTTTGCTGTCTTGAACACGGACCTGGGGCTGTGGCAGCTTTGTTGTGGCCACAAGGCTGTCAACATGCCTGGCGGCAGATTTAGAGAGATTTAGAGAGCCAGTGGCACTGATGTTGAGTCACTTTTCTTATGTATGTCCAAATATATGCGTAAGAACCACCTACCCAAGGTGGTTATAGATCTCAGTGGGCGCCTCATTACACAGAAGAGAGGATTTACACTTAATTAAATATACAGGCAGATTATCTGACAAATAGAATGGATTTACAGGAACAGCACAATGGGGAAATCAGAATAATTCTGGATTTATTACCTTGGCTATAAATTGTGTCCTTATAATTTGGCAGTATACAAAGGTGTGCTGTGTTACAAAACAAGATGGTTTAAGATTAAAAACAAAACAAAGTAAGTCCAAAGTAGGAAACCCTGGTGGTTTGTGGTTTATAAACAAACAGGGTCTTAAATCTCTCAGGCAGTCAAAGCGGCAACTTCTCAGCCTGCCCTTTTCCTGACAGCTCCTCTTTTAGGTATCCTGACCTATGATGTTAATTTTCTTCTGCTCATAGTAGGAGGAGAGCCATGGGAACATCTTAATAGTTTTGTCCCACGCAAATCAAAATATTTTCTATTTGTCACTGACACAACAGTATTGCTTAAGCCTGGGGGAGATCTCAAATGGTAGGAAACTCCAGCGTACACCCTACTTAGGAAGGTTCATCAAAGGAATTCTTGTAAATGAAGAAAATCTACTCAAATATTATTTTTGTTAATAAAACAAACCGCTTCCAATATATTGTAGGAGATGTATAAATTATAACGACTGTTTTCTTGAACTATTAAGGAGGATATGCTTCTTTTCCCTTATCTTGTCTCTCTACTCTCCAGAAATGACCGAAGATAGTTACCCATGAAATCTCATGACAAAAGAAAAAAAAATACAATATAGAACTACTGACAGAAAATAGGATTATGGTGAGCATCTCTTCTCAGAGAATCATAAATTTTACACAGGATCTTATATGTCTAATAATCCAATGAGTTTATGTATTCCTCTTTGTAACCTCACTGCCAAGTACTTGTCTATTATGTTTAAACACCTCCAGGGAAATGGAATGTATTTTTTCCCAGGGTAGTCAATCATGGACTTTGCTCCTATTATTTTTCTTTTTTATTTATTTATTTTTTATTTCGGCATATTATGGGGGTTCAAATTTTAAGGTTTCAAAAATGCCCTTTCCCCCTATCCCCACAAGTCTTGAGTTTACAGCGTGACCATCCCCCTGATGGTGCACATCTCACTCATTATGTATGTATATACCCGCCCCCTCCCCCCTCCCACCTGCCCAATACCCTATTACTATGTGTACCTATGTGTCCACTTAGGTACTGCTCAGTTAATATTATTTTTCTTTATTCTGAATCGAAATATTTCTTCCTGCATCTGATATGCCTCTGTCACATTTATAAGACTTTTAGTGGTACAGAAGAAGTAATCCTTATAATATCTCTAATGACTTCTGAAACAGAGTGACTTCTCAGACCAATAGCTCTTCATCTCCTCCTGGATCTGTGAATTAGCTACAGTGCAGAAAATGCAGGAAACATCATCTTCTTTTAGTTGACTTAAAGTCAGTGTATATTTGCGATTTAAGACTGTCTTGTTATTTAGGGAAACAAAACTAATGTCAGGGAATTGTGTATGTATATGCCCTACTTGGTAATGTTTGGGCCCTTATCACCATTCTGTTAATTCTCGTTTGACATCCTTCTCAGTAATCCCAGTGAGTTCTTCATGCTGGGCCTTGTTTCCTCCGACAACAGATGGCCATACCAGTGGGAGAACTAAAAGAAACTATCTTGTCTTTTACGGCTTTGAAGAGCTTCAGAAAACATCCTGCATATGGAAGTATAACTTGCAATTATTTTTGCTCTCGTAGTTATAACAGTTGCAAAAAAAAATCAAAGAAAATGAAAATACATGCTGTAATTTGTAGTGGGTGACATTAGGAAGGTCGTGAATCATAGCATTCCACTTTAATGATTTATTGAATGTTAAAATTCTATACATTAGTCATTTGTTCTAGACAAGGTAGAAAGTCATTGTATGTGTAAATATGTGTGTGTGCGTGTGTGTACAGACACACCCATTAAGCAACTTGAGGCAGAGACTAAAGCACGTGCATAGCATGTTTTGATGAAAAGATTTTCTTAAACTTGTCTTTTTCTGTGTCTTTTATTGGGCAGTATTCTACATCATGCTGCTGCCATCCTCAATAATTATATGCTTCTGTGATTTTGTTTTGACTGAGATAATTAATGTTTATTTTGTTTGAAATGTGTTGTAATAATATTTTAATTTATATGTTAATTTCTTTCATCTGGTTTATCACTCCAGCGTCCTCTTGGTTTAATATAATTACAAGGCAGTGGCTCACCCCTGTAGTCTCAGCTACTCGGGAGGCTGAGGCAGAAGGATCAGTTGAGCCCAGGAGTTTGAAGTTGCTGTGAGCTATGATGTTGCCATTGCATTCTAGTCCAGGTGACAGAGAGAGACCCTGTCTCAAGAAACAAACAAAAACACACAACAACAAGAAAAAGTATAATCACAAACTGCTTAGTTGCAGGTCAACTATGTTCCAAATGCCGTGCTAGGTGCCAGTGACACTAAGAAGATATTGTGTTTTGTTGTTGTGGTTGTTTTCTGAAATGCTTTCTTCCACTAGACCAAAAACTCAAGAACAGAAATTTTACCCAAATACCTATCTTGGTGCATTTGAGATCTAAAAGGAGGCCAGTGTGGGAGGAGCCTATGGGAGTAGGGAGAGTCACAGAAAACCAAGATGAAGAAGCCGATCACAGGCCAGATAATGAGATAATTTTGCATATTTATCTTAAATTCAAAGGGAAGTCATTGAAGCCTTTTTTTGTTTTCTTTTCTTTTTTTTTTTGACCCCATTTTAAAAGTTTGATGTTTTTATTTTTTTGTTTTCTTTTCTTTTTTTTTTTGACCCCATTTAAAAAGTTTGATGAAGCCTTTTTTTTAAAAGAGGAGAGAAAGGGTAAAAATTGAATTTTAAGAGCGTAGACTGGCTGTAGTGTGGAGGATATATTTGATGGGAGTAAGTGGATATAATTTGAAATTTCATTGTTGTGGAAAGTCCTTGTGGTTTATCAATCTCAAACTACAGGAAAAGTAGGGAATGGCAACCTGTACATTAAACAAATGTTAAAAACACAAATAAATCCATGATTATAAAATGACCCCACCTCCCATGGCTCTCACTGCAAAACAATGGCAAAATAGCAGTCATGGCATTTTTACCTACCACAACTGATGAACCCTAGTGCCAAGTTTTTGGACACTAATGTTAGTAGCCTCTTCAAAGAACCAGGGCTCTTTGGGATTTAGCTGATTAATGTGTTAAAGAGGGAAAAATTAAGGTTGGACTGAGAATATTTTTCTGTTATCAGCAAATAAGGACATTTAAGGCAAAAAACATAGGCATCAGCTTGATGAGGCTCCTTTTGGCCAAGTTGTAACAGTTTGAGCATTAATAATAACAACAATAATAAACAAATTAATTGAAATAAAGTAGCTTTTACAAGGCCATGTGTTCATAATGATACTTGAAAGAGAAATTTGTAAAGATAGGTAGAGATAGTTGTAATGTGAAAGGAGGAATATAATAGATTATATTTAAAAATGTATTTCAATAAGTTAATAATGAAATATTTAATAAATTAAGTGTGTTAATGTATATGAATCATTCTTTTTCTTCTTTTAAATATATGTTTATTTATGAGAGGTATTTTTTTTAACTGTGTAAGTAAAGTAAAAAAATATTGGGAATTGTAAGTCAAATAGTCCAGAAAAAGTAGAATCCAAACCAGGATGATTATATACATAAGAAAAATTAATATAAAGGGGAAAGGAGGGTTCAATATTATGTTTTAAAATGATGATTTAGCCAAATGTCTTAAAAAGGAGCTTACTGCAAAACATTTTTTTCCTTTTTAAGATGAATACTGTACATGAATTACTGCAAAACTTTGATTTCTCTTATCCTAAGATATAGAATTTTTAGATGGCCTTTAAATTTAAACAATACAATAAATTAAACTGAAGTTTTAATAATGCTAATAGATAATACTGATATATAATAGAGATAGAATACATAATGAAATGTTGGCTAAGAGAAACTTAAAACATATACCATTTATGGTGGAGGTATTAGGTTATAAAAATCAAAAAACCTATGTGAAAAGTGAGAATTTAAAATGTCTTATTTTTATAACAAATGAAGTTTAACTCTAAAACAAGGGCTGACTTAATGGCCTGCAACTTGAGTTAAATCTCTGTGGGAAAAGCAAACAGGTCCCAACTCAACTAAAAATTAGTTGTTTGATCAGCCATATCCTAAAATATTTGTTTTTTTGATCTAGGGAGATTACTGCAAACTCACCAAAGTACAAAAGGATGTATTAATGCAACTAACAGAGATATCAAGTATTAATTATAGCCTTAGAGAAGTATAAAAAAGTTAATAATAAACAAAAGTAAGTTTGAAAATTACGTTATATTTTAAAATAGGTTTAAGTACAAAAGTAGCAATAGGGTTTGTAACAATTTCGTTTGTGTAATGTTTAGCTACTTAGGGTGTTAAGGTGTTTCAAAAGAGTTAGCTAAACTAAATCTTTAATTGGAGTTTAAATTTGTTTAGGACTTAGTTTTTGAATATTATGCTGAAATTGATGTCAAGCATTTGAATAGGTTTCAAGTTATTTTTATTAGCAAACTAGTTGCTATTTCTGTGTACAAATTACCACCACCATTGGGGTGTGAGTTCCAATCATCTGAAGGCTCAACTATGGGAGAATTCACTTCCTTCACTTCCAACCTCAGTTACACGCTGCTGGTTGGTCTCAGGTCCTCATTGGCTGTTGATATGAGACATCAATTCCTTGCCATGTGGACCACTCCATAGGCCGCCTAGTCACATCATGGAGTTTGTTTCCTTTGGGGTTGGGGCAAGAGAGACAGAGAGAGAGAAGAAGAGAGAGAGAAGGAGAGAGAAGAAGAGAGAGAGAGAGAGAAAGAGAGAGAGAGAGAGAGAATGAGAGAGGAGTATGTCAAACTACTACAAGCTCATCAAGCTCATATTTCTGGGAAGAAGATTACACAATAGCATGAATACTAAGAGGTGGGATGATGATTGGGGACCATTTTAGAGGCCGTCAACCATAATTAGATATTGTACATTTATTTTACAAATTAAGGATGATTCAAATTACAAATATTAGTGAATATTATTTGTTATTTGCAAGAACCTTTGGTCAAATTCGTACTGATGAGTTCACTTTTATGTATCCCTATTAAACCATAAACTCTTTGAGGTCATATACTGATACTTCATTTCTGTCTTTGGCACTAAATAGAATATCCATCCTGTGACAGGTGCTCCAGAAATTCAGATTGAATAGATGAATCAGTGAGTATCATTTGAAACAATTTGTAAGCTTTCTTTTATATGGATCCTGAGAATTTTTAGAAATCCAAATATCAAGAATGCTTTGCGGAAACTTGTAAGACTTATGCTATTTACTGTCACTTGATGTTAATTTTGCTCACTACATTTTCCAAAAGATTTCACTTTTGATTTTGTAATTTTGTATTGTGGCCACTAGATGGCACTACTGCATAAGCCAAACTCCCAAATTAAAGCTCTTAAGGTTGAAAATGTCAAATTTTCAAAATTTGGTTAGAATACAGTAATAAATATATTCTCATAAACTGCTATTCGGAATGTTAGTAGACAAATATTGCACATTAATTGGGAAGAATATATTGATAGCCTGAAAAATGGTAGTACTTTTTGAGCCAATGATTCTACTTCTAGAACTTCACGTTCAGAAAAGAATATTAAATATATGTGGACAAAATGCTACACACAGATTTTTACTTTAGCATTATTTGAATTGCCAGACACCAGGTAAATTCTCCAGAACTCAGTGGTTTAGCACAACAGAATGCATATGTGAAGAGGGAATATGTGTGTAAGTGGCTGTTTTTGGAGATGAGTTACCTCAGGAAAGCTGCCTTTTGGAGTGGTTTTCCTCTTTCCAGAAGCAGATGATTGAATTAGGATGGATAAGTACTGAGGTTTGAAGAGTTATGAGCCAGCTAAGGTATTGCTCAGACTTGGAACTGTGGATTTAAGGGTGTGGTAGGGTGATTAGAAAATCTCTCTTCTTAAAAAGAATAGAAGAGTTTATGCTGAGGATCTGGTCTAGGGCCCTGAGCCTGCTAAACACTGAAAATGCAATCCTGAGGAGGGAGACACTGACCAGTCATTCTGAAAGCTGAAAGTTGAGTGGATATGCTTTCCTCATTTGGGCTGCAAAACGATGCTGTAACTAGAGACTCTCTTCCCATTCCCCACAGTTCTCCAGAAAACTCCCAATCTGCCCACTTCTCAGCTCTATTTCCTCTCCCTGCATTCATTTCCTGGTATCACCATGAGCTCTGTTGGCCATCTGGCGGCAAAGATCTAGCTACTCCCAGTTTTGTCCCTGTTTCTTATAATTAAATTTTAAGCATGATATCCCTTAAATGTAGGAAAACAAAGTGACTTTGTTGAAAGACCATTTTTTTTGGAATTTGACAGAGCATTTTCTGTTATTGAGTACAGAAAAGTAGGAGGAAAATAGATACATAATTTATCCTCTTATTCCTACCTGTAAAATTATAAGCAAAGATTAAAATATGCTACGTAAATACAGAGATGTGCATTTATCAATTGAGTGTTCTTTTTTAAGTTGACCTAATGGCCCTAGATCTCAGTTTCTTCATCTATAAGATGAGGATATCATTTTGGAGGATTAGGTGAGGTGATATATGTCAAACAGTAACAATAACAAAAAAAACCCCCCAAACTCTAAAAAACTACTTGGCACATGACTTCCCCACATATTGGTTTGATTCAGCTAATAAACCATGGAATATGGATGACAGCACAAAGAATTATCTCAGATTCATTTTTGAAGAAAGTGATTAATAATGAAGGAAATCAGTTATTTTCTCACTTTCAGTAAATAAAACCAACAAAGTAAATATTATACTTTACAAAAATATGGAATCTAAAGTAAAGTCTCTATGACTATAAGGAATTGTAAATAAATCCCCAAAGAGAAAAAAACAAGTTCTGGGTCCAAACACTATTTTCGTCATAGGACACTTCAACACAATATCATATTCTCATGTGAATGTTTGTTATGGTAAACGTACTGAGAGAATCCATACCCAAGAAGTCAAATTTACAGTAAACCAAGCATGCATTTAAAGGTATACCTTGAACCAATGTTATTTTAAGACTTTTTTTTTTTTTTTTTTTGCCTTGTTCTTAGGCCTTAGATGAAAGGGAGAAAAGAGAGGAGGTCCTTGTGAGGGTCACCCTGCCACACACAGAGAAATGTTCTTTGCTCTGGGCCTTGCAGTCAACCATAAATGAACTCCTGTGTTTGAGACTTCCTGTGTGGTTTTAGCTGAAATAGCCTAGGTAGCTCCAGCTACTTCTCTAGAAGGCGCTAGATATATTGTTAACCTCTCAAAAAGTATCTGGGTCTACTTTTATGTTTTATTTTCATAGTGTTTTTCTTTTATAATGGACTTTCAGTTCTCATGATGGTGGAGGGTTGTGTTGGTATAGGGATCTAGAACTCATTATGTGTTATTTAATTTATATTTTATATTTTACTATTGGTTTGACTATGCTTTGACAATGCAATATCAAATGATGACACTTGGCTGGGTTTTAACTAAGTGTGCCAAGAAGGGTGGGGTGTTGGCAGGAAACTAGGTGGACGTGAAAAAAACGCCAATGTAAATCCACTAGATGTTGAAGTGTTTGGAATGCATCACGAAAAATGAATTTAGAATTATATATCTACTCTATAAATTGATTCCCCTATAGGTACTGTGCCTGCCCTTGCCATTATTGCCAGCAGTTAAGGGGCAGCACTCTATTAGATTATCTTTTTCAGGTAACAAAAATTGGGATGAAGAAAAACAAAGTACAATTGTTTCTTATTCTACAAAAATATAAAGAAATCCTGCTATTTGTGACAACAGGGATAAACCTGGAGGGCATTATGTTAAGTGAAATAAGCCAGACACAGAAATACAAATGCTTCATAATCTCACTGACATGGAATCCAATAATGTTGAACTCATAGTGACAAAGAGTGGAGTGGTAATTACTTAGAGTGAAACCATGAGTGACAAAGAGTAGAGGAGTTCAGGGTTGGGGGAGGGGAAATGTTGGTCAAAGGGTACAAACCCTCAGTTAGAAGATGAATAAGTTCTGGAAACCTAATGTACAACATGATGACTATAGATGATAATAATGTATTATATACTTGAAATCGCCTAGAGAGTGGATCTCAAGTGTTTTCACCACCCACACCCCTCAAATGGTAGCTAGGTGAGGTGATAGTTATATTAGCCTGATTATGGTCATTATTTCACAATGTGTATATATATCAAAACATCATGTTGAACATTTTAAATATATATAATTTTTGTCAATGATATTTTAACAAAGCTGGAAAAAAAACCCAATGAGATACCAGATAAATGATTCAATATATTCCCATTTTGTATCTAGGTTAAGAAAGAATTTTATATTCAGGTACATCCTTATTTCTGAACACTTAATCTCTGATTGTTTAACTTTTTAGCTTCTTATTTTTACTGATGCCACTCAGGGGTTCAGAGTCATGTTTCCAGAACGTATTCATTCTTCACAGCTGTGAGTCATTTCCTTACAGCGCTAGCACCAGTGGATTTCAAACTTTAGTTTTCATTGAAGCACCTGGAGAGCTTGTTAAACTATAGATTATTGGGCCCCACCTCAGAGTTTCAGATTCAGTGATTCTAGAGTAGAGCCCAAGAATTTGCGTTTTTAACAGTTTCCAGGTGATGCTTATGTTGCTGGTCCTGGAACCATACTTGGAGAACTTTTGGTCTGGTTTATTTTCAATTATTTTGCAATTCTATTCTGCGAAATAGAATTGTATCAAAAAAATAGAATTTGTATCATAGAATTGCAAGATAGAACTGCAAAATAGAATTTGTATCATAGAATTGATCTATGATACAATTTGTATCATAGAATTATCTAAGATACATGTACAGTTGTTCTTTATCTCAGAATCACCAAGAGTTAAAATACATTTTTGGTGCTATACTTTATTAAACACATTTCCAAAGTTTCTTAACACTGTTATCTAGTTATCGTGTGCTCTTCCCTACTATGTTTACCTGATGACAGATGTGACATATGAAATGAAAAGAATATGTGTGTTCAACATTCTTAAATGTACATACCGATTAAATGTCTGGATGCCTGAATTAAATATTATTATTAGAAATTGTTGTAATAAATAAAACCACAAAGAAGAAAAATTTTACCATCTATAATCACTTAAAAATTCTTTTGTACACCCTTTTAGTCATTTTTTATTTGCTTATTTCATTAAACTGACAATTAAAAAATACATTATAGGTTCTTTACAAAAATGTAAAATTGCATGTAAGTACAAAGAAGAACATTTTTAAAAATTCAAAATGTTATATACTACCTAGAAAAAAATCATTGTGAATATATAATCTATGAATGTATATCAGTAGGATAACAGACAGATAAATAGGCACATAGAAGACTGAAGCACATTTAGTAAAACAGGATTATACTATACAAACTATGCTTTAATTGTAAACAAATATTAAGTTTAATTTTAGCAGGATCTAGTGGAAAATAAGACATTTGAAATTAAACTACATGATTTAATACTTCAAAGTAATGTTTTTTAATATAAGATGTATTTCCTAGATTTTACCTCTTAAGATTAAGAGAAAATATTATTTTACAAAAGATGTTGAAGTTGTTAGACTTTTATTCTGTTAAGCATATGTTTTAATTTTAGTATGGCTTGTTTCTCTGGCATAAAAATGTGAGAACTTTAACATTTTCATATCTCTTTCTTCAATTTCCAAATGTATTAACTGTATCATTATTTTTTATTGTAATTATATGAATAAAATTCATATTGAGTTACATAATCATAATTTTCAGATTTGTATAGTATCAATTATATATTTAAGCCAACTTAAGATCACCACCATTAATTTTCTATGCCTGATTTCCATACTTCGATCCAATTTTTTAATTAAGGAAGTCACATTGGCTTAGCAAAATTGCTACTGATTCTTATTATTTTATAATTATATAAAACAAAGGTATAAGTATAGCCTACAATGCACTTAGTAGAATACCATAATTGAAAACCATCCAGAAATATAGTTACTTTTAGAAATGATTTTATTCTAGTAGAGCAAGATTATAATGCTAACTCAGAAATAATGTTTTAAAAGAAACTGAACCAGGCGAATTAAAAAAACATTATCTTGCATGGTCTTTTTCTGCTTTGAAAATAGAAAGCCAAAAAGTTGCTCTCGTGTGACAACAAGAAAAATCCAGATAATCTACAAAATCATAATTTTGAGTGCCTCAGAGTGCTGAGGTCACAAGCAAACCAGGTTAATTGAATTCCAAAGGGGACATACACCTCTGAGGGAAGATGGGACTCAAAAAGGGTTTCCTTTTGGCAGAGCACAGGAGGAAGAGAGGGCTGTCATAAAATTAACCAACTCTTCAAGGCTCAGTGCGGGCTTTCATGTGTCACTGGAGTCCCAGCTGCAAGGGCAGTCTGTGCTCACTCTCCAGGTCTTTTCAACAGGTGTCTGGAGGGAGCTTGTAGAGAAGCCTGGGGCAGGGCAGCTGGAGGAATCAATCCCCTTAGTGATGCAGAGGCATGAAACCTCATCATTTCCCAAAGCCTTTTCTCACAGGCAGCAAAAGCCTTAAGAGACCGAGAGAGGGTCAAGAAACCGAGAGAGGGTCAAGAAACCCTCCTGCTCCCAGGGACCTGGAGAGGTTTGACTGTTTGGGGGAAGAGGCAGAAGCAAAAGCTTTCTCCTCCTGGGGGAGGGGGTGAGATAAACCTCCCTTATGCTTCTGGCAGTAGAAAAAAAAAACCAAGTGATGCAAAGAAAGGGCTGGAAGAAAAATCTCTTTGTAGCTGAGAAAAGGGGAGGAAATCACCCTTGCTTCCACCACAAGCCTTGCACCAACAGCTTTCACACACAATAGCAGGCTACTGCTGGAGGGAGAGCAGGAAACTCTCCCATTATTACCCCTAGACAAAAACCTTGTGCTGCCCAGAGTAGAAGATAAAGATGTTCAGCCCTGACAAAGGGGCAGGAAATCCTCTGTGTCAAAGATTCCACAGTGACACATGGCAGAGATCTCTATGCCTGCGGAAGAGAACTTCTTTCCTGCGTGAACACTCCCCACAGATACAAGGATGGCTCAACTGCTGGGGAGGACAGTCAGGAATGCTGAGAAAGCCACACTCCTGAGGCCAAGGCACACAGGGCCTGCCCAAGACTAAGGTTAGACCAAGAACATTTAGAATTTCTCCTTCCTCCCAACACTGTCATACTTCCTGTAACAAGCCACAGGAATCTGCTAGTGGGGCAGGGGTAAGAGTTTAGAGAGAGAGAAGCCCTCAGTGTGCAGGCGAGCGGGGCCCACTGAAACCAGAAGAGCGCTAAGAAAAACCTCCAGCTTCTCAGACCCTGCACTACGTGCAAAATAGCAACAGCACATTGCTAGAAGAATCTGTAGTCTGTGGTGTACTGAAGGTGACCACAGAAGCAATGCAACATAAACCAGCTCAAGGCCCCACACAAACAGACTTACAGAAAAAGAGATGTCTCCAGTTCTGGCCTGACATGCAATGTTTGCCATTCAGTAAAAACATCATTGGACACAAATGCACAGAAAGCAAAAAAATAAAAAAATAAAAAAAAAAATGACCAATTGTCAAAAGATAAAATAGCTGAAACAATCTCAGATATGTTCAAGATGCTGGAATTATCAGTAAGAAGCTTAAAGTAACTTTTTTAATGTGTCAAAAAGCTAAAGGAACATTTTAAAAAATGCATGAACATATGGTGAAATTTTTCAGAGAGATGAAAACTATGTGTGTGTGTGTGTGTGTGTGTGTGTGTGTGTGTATAAAAGAGCCAAATAAAAATGCCAGGGGTAGAACTATGATATCAGAAATAAAAAATTCCTTCAATGGACTTATCAGAAAACTGGACACAGGATAGGAAAAAAAAATGAACTCAAAGATAGATGAACAGAAATTGTCTTATTTAAACCACAAAGAATATTTTTAAAAAAGTGAAAAATAACATGTCATCCAAGCTCGCCAATTACTACCACCCAGATAATGAAGAACTTACATATGTTGAAGGGATCAATGCAACTACGATAACATATGATTCTAATGTCGTATACACCCTAATAACAAGGACCTGAAGACACATAATACCCTAAACTTGACAGAATTGAAAGAAGATTCAGGACTACACCTCATCTACCTTGATACAACATACGTGCCAGTAGTTAGAGTATTAGACAAACTCAGTGAGCGACATAGAAATCTGAACGGAGCGTTATAAACCAAATTGATAACTTCATAGGTACAGACAGCACTCTATCAACAGATAAAAATATTCTTTTTCAATGCCACATGGAACTGTCACCAGAATAGGTCCAAATTCTTGGTCTTAAAAAGTCCACAACATAACATACCATTACAAATCAAATCCTACATGGTTCTCGGCATCATTTGGATTAAATTTTAATCAACACGAGGCAGGTGACAAGTGGTCCCACCTGTCATCCTACGCTCTTGAGAGACAAGGCGGGCGAGGATCACTCCAAGGTCAGCGAGTTCGAGGTACCCAAGCCCTGAGCAAGCTCGCAGACCCTGTCTCTACCGCCAATCACAAGGAAACGTATCTGGACAACTCAAACTAGATACTCTATCACCCCAAACAATGTCAGCCGAGCATCGTGGCGCATCGCTGTAGTCTCAGTACTGGGGCGACGGTGCACGGAAGGATTGCTTGACGCCGCGTTTGAGCTGCTGCTGAGCTGGCTGACACCACAGCACTCTAGCCTGGGTGACAGAGTGACGCTGCCTGTATAAAAAACAAAATCAACAACCAGACAGACTACCTTTGGAAACTTCCAACGCATCGCACTCAACACCTGCTTCGTACTGAACTAATGCATAGTGAGAAGAAGAAATTATAATAGACTATAGAAAATCTTTTGATTGAATGAAATAAAAGTCGAAATAAGCGGAGAAATTTCTGTTCTCATTGAATAGAATCTGAGATCTTAACCTTTATTATCAGTGTTCAGGTCAAGTAAAGAGACTCCCCGGAGGTCCTTTCAACAAGAAAAATTTTAGGAATGAGAATGGTCATTGTCTAATATGATGATATTTCTGTAGCAAAAAACAGTTTTATATTTACAGATTTGTGTTTTGTTGTGATTTCATATACACAGATACAGATCAGTTCGAGTAGAAAAAGATCATAACACACGGCCGAGTACCTAGGAAACATATCATAACTTAAACGAAGATTAGATGCTTATAATCTCTGGCATCGGTGCTTACGACAAGACATGATTTTTGAAAACGAAATGGTCCACGATAATATTAGTACATTTTACTCTTTGACTGATTATTCAGTTAATTCCTTCAAATTCACAGCGAGTAAATAAACTGGTGGAATCATTGAAGGACATTTTTAAGGGTCCCAAGGCGAATAGAATCTACCATGAACAAAGCATTCTGTTTCCTGAATACGCTTACCCACAATATCTATGCCTTCCTTGGGAAAAATGCTTTCTTTCTCGTTAACATCCTAACACTGAGTGTGCATACTCTTCCTCAGTGATGTTATTTTGTATTAGCCATGTACGCTGCCCCTAAAATTTTACCAGCGTTATTGTGATGATCTTTCGTTATCCTGATTCAGTGATCCAACTCCTTGTTATTCAGTCTTGTACTAGTTTTCACTAGATTAGCAAATTAATATACACGTTTCCAGGATACATATTTTCGATACATAGAGGATATCATTCCTCACAGGTGTTTTCCTCGTTGTTTTTTTTTAACAAACTTCGGAAACCCAAATATCACCCTGAATGACTAGTGATGGAGAAGAGTTTGACAAGGCCAAATAGCCCTACTTATGCTGCAGTTATTTGAGAAGACCCATATTAAGTGAAATAAAATGGAATCTACTGCATCTACTTTGACAAGCTGTGAAAAATAAGTATAGACGGAGAAATACAAAATAATCAACATATAATTATACACATTCATAAATGACAAACTTCTTATGCTATTTCTTATCTTCTTTTCTACTTTCTGCTATACTTTCTATTCTTTCCATTTTATATACGCAATCCGCTACTTATGAGCGCACCTTGCCCACACTGGCTGGATCCACAGTTTTATCTTCTACACTAATTTCTTTTCTTCTTCTTTTTACTTTCTCTTTCTTTGTCATTGCTTTCTTTGCTTTCTTTGTTTCTTTGCTTTCTCTCTTTTTTTCTCACCGCAGTTCCTTTCTTTTCTCTCTCTCGTCTCTCCTCTGCTTTCCTTCCTTTCTTTTCTTTTTTGTCTTGTCTCTTCTCGTCTCTTCCTTTTCTTCTCTTCTCTTCTCTTCTCTTCTTGTTTTTCTTTTCTTTCCTTCTCTTCTCCTCGTGAGTCCCAGTCCTCCGTCCTCGCTCTCCTTCCTTCCTTCCTTCTTCTCTCTTCCTTCCTTCTTCCTGTCTCGTGCCTTGTCCGCGCTCGTTGTCGCCGTTCTTTCTTCTCTTGACACAGGGTCCCTCACTCTCTGCCTATTACCTAGGCTGAGTGCAGCTATGTGATCATAGCGTCACTTCCCGCTTCCAACTCTTGGCTCAACAGCCAATTTCCTGCGCTCAGCCTCCTGAGTACGCTGGGACTCCACCAGGCATCGCAACTACTGTGCACTCATTTTAAATTTTAGTAGAGTGCGTGCCGTCCTCTCTATGCTTGCCCAGGTCGGTCTCGACTCATGGCCAAGTGACCCTGGACCTCCAGCCTCCAAAGTGCTGGATTATACGTATACAGCTTATCCATCCAGCCGATATTCCCACTTCAAACAAGAGTATCTGCCCATTATGAACTAGAATTTTAAATATGAATTTTATAAGATATATAGTTCTTTCTTTTAAATGAATGAAACCTCATTTATTAAATATTCTTACATTACCAATTAGCGCTGTTTTTCATCCCATTATTTGCTAAGTTTTTTAAGAAGTGTATAACTTTCTTTACGCCATGCCATTTTGTCTTCTTATTCCCTGCTTATTTGCTTAAGTATAGAAAATTTTAATGGATTAATAGTTCAAAGGATGAGGTGCAAGCATCCTTATCTTCTGACAATACTTCGTCACTACATGCTACTCCACGGAATCATTGCTTAAGAACTTACTACTCACCTCCGAACGAATGCTAAGCTGAAAGTGGGAAATATTCGTGATGATTAAATTTTGACAAATATTGTCATATTGCTATCCAGAATCATTGCTACAAATTATACTACCTCCAACAATGTGAAATTAAAGTGAAATATTTATATTATGTCAATTATTATTATCAAATTTGTAAAATGTGATGATTAGGAAATATTTTTTATTTTGAATATCTGTAGTTCTTTTTATTACAGAGCAGATAAAATTATGTGTGATTTGATTGTCAACTGTCTTCTTTTATTTTCTCATCTGTAAATTTTCTGTTTGCTCACTTTACCTAATTTTCTGTGGTTTATTTTCTTTTTTCACTTTTATTTTCAAAGAATATTGAATAGTTTGAGAACATATTTATAATACTAATTTAAAATGCTGTATGATACATGTGTATAAAACAAGATACCCACTAAGTACTATAACAGTACTTGTAGAAAGAAGTGACATAAGTTATTATTCTTGTGTTACAGAATTGTGAGGTATCTGCAACATTTTCAAAATTGTTAATATTCATAGAATAATTGTATAATCTAGAAAAAACTCATTGCTATTATGTAAGTTTTTGCTGATTATTTTTGTTAATTTTTTTGTTGCCATTTGACATGACACTATTCAATAATGTCCTTAATATTAACCTTTCATTGAAAGAGTTTGCATATCTTTTTTATCTTCCATAATGTTTGCTATTCATGAAGATTTTTAAAAGAATCGATAGTATACAATTTTAGATTTTATATTTAGGCATTTTGATTTTTTTCTTTCTCTCTCCTATATAAACAGTAGTCACTAGGTATGACACTAGGTGTAATTTATTCAAATATTCAGAAATTACTGACTGAGGGCTGATAGACAATTTCAGAAAAAAAGTTTTTGTCTTTATTTTTACTATTGTGGTAGAGGTAAAAATGTCTTCTGATAAAGTACCTGAGAAAGATTGAAAATTAGGTAGGATTTATTAATGCAATATAACTTGACTTTTTATTTTTTAAACCTGAGCATTTCTTTATATCATTAAATTGAATGGAGTCCATATCAAAATTAACAGACAAGTTTAGCTCATATTTAACTATATTTAGAAAAAGAAAAAGATTCTAACACTATACAAAAATACATACATATATACGTATATGTAATTTTTATTTGTTTGTGTATTTTGGATAAAATTAGCATCATTTAACAAACTTGAACTGAAATAAATAATAAACACAAAATCCAGAGGTAGGCTGGCTGTGAACATGTGCAGTAAGATTATCAGGAGCCTAAATTGCCTTTAATCTCTCTGCTTTACCATACCCAACATCTATTTCATCCTCAGGCTGGTTCTACTCATAGCTGGGTTAAGGCTATCACAGTTCCAGCCAGGCACCAAAGCCTACACAGAATTGCCAGAGCACAAAGGGGACCATCTCTTCTTTTGTCTTTTTTTTTTTTTTTTTAATTAAGAGATTGTTTCCTAGAAGTCTGCCACAGACTTCCCCTATGTCTGGGTGTCATTCTAATTTCTTAACCAAATCAGTGACATGGATGATCATGAATGCCTTAAGCTAATATATGGAAGAGAATGGATGTTCAGAAATCAATAAATATGGGAATTATACTAACTTAAATCTATTTAGTTATAAGAAAAGACTATAATTTTTTTCAAGATAGTTAAAATTCCCAGCTCCATTAATTAAATGATCCTTTTTAGTCCCTGATTTGATGGCAAATTTATACTCCTTTTTAGAGCAACTGCATACATTATCTAATTAATCACAGAATATAGTCATAGACATATGTATTATGTAACACATACTAATTACACAACATAGTTAAAAGGATGAAAAACTTGATTCAGAAAATTTAAATACAAACACCTTTGTAGAATATGACATGTTTTACACACTGAAAGATATTTGAATTAATTTTAAAATCAACAACGAGAGGCCAGGTGCAGTGGCTCACACGCTGTAATCCTAGCAGCTCTGAGAGCAGAGGCGGAGGATCACTCAAGGTGCAGGAGTTCGATACCCAACCATGAGGCAGCAATGATACCCTGTCTCTACCAACAATAAGAAAGAAATTATCTGACAACTAAAAATAATATATATACAAAAAATTAGCCGATGGTGCGCATGCCTGTTATCTCAGCCTACTGGGGAGGCCTGAGGCAGAAGATTGCTGTAGCCAGAGTTTGAGGTTGCCTGTGAGCCCTAGGCTGACACCACAGGCACCTCTAGCCCTGGGTGACAGAGTGAGACTTGTATAAAAAAAAAATCAACAGAAAAGAATTGTAAATTCCCAAATACATGAAAATCAAACAATGTGCTTATGAATAATGCATAGGTGAAAGAAGAAATTAAATAGATACTTAGAAGAATATTTTGAATTGAATGAAATAACAAAGTGAAATGAAGCAAGAATTTCTGTTCTCATTGTTAAATCTGAAGATTTAACCTTATATGATCAGTGTTCAGCTCAAAATAAAGAGATATCACGAGGTCTTTCAAACCCCAGAAAAATTTAGAATTGGAATGGTTGTTAAATCATGATTATGTCTGTACAAAAGAACACAGTTTTATAATTACAGATTTGTTTTTGTTATTTACATATAACAGATACAGATATTCAATGAAAAACAATAACCCAGTTAGCTAGGAAAATATATACGCTTAAATATAAGATTGAACTCTTATATCTTGCATGGTGTAAAGAATATTTATTGAAAAACAAATGGTAGTATATTTTATCACTTTTATCATCATTTGATATTACGTCAGTTAATTCCGTTAAATTACAGAGTAATAAATGTGAAATTAGACATCTTTATTAAGGGTCCAAGAATAATCTACCTATGAACAAGAGGCATTCCTGTTCTGAACATAAGTTACCAAAATATTGTTTTGGAAAAATGCTTTTTCTCTTAAATCACTAAAATATGTCATATTGCCTCCAGTGATTATTTGTATAGCCATGTAAGAATGCCCCCTAAATATTTTAAAGTTATTTATATTTTGTCATATGATCAGTGATGAAAATACCTTTATTCGTTATTTACAATTCTTTTCATAGATTACGAAATAATATACATTCACCAAGGATAATTATTTAGAAATAGAGAATATCATTCACTCCACACTTTATGAAAAAAACATATAGCTCAATATGACACTAAAGTGATGGAGGAAAGAGTTTTTTTAGAAGGCCAAAAGCCCTTACTATGCGAGCTACTTATTAGAAGACGCCATATTAAGTGAAATAAAATAATCTATGCCATCTATTTGAGCAACAGCTGTGGAAATAAGTATGAGGAGAATACAAAATAATCATCATAATTATCACAATTCATAAATGACCAACTTTATGCTAGTTTTTATACTTCTTTTTACTTTCTGCTATGAATTTATTTTCCATTTTAATATAAATGGTACTTATACATTGCCAAACTGGTGGTATCACACAGTTTTATGTTCTAAATATTTCTTTTCTTTTCTTTTCTTTTCTTTTCTTTGTTCTCTTCTTTGTTTCTTTGGTTTCTTTGTTTCTCTCTTTCTTTCTCTGCTCTTTCTTTCTCTCTCTCTCTCTCTTTCTTTCTTTCTTTCTTCTTTCTTTCTTTCCTTTCTTTCTTTCTTCTTTTCTTCTTTCTTCTTTCTTTCTTTTCTTTTCCTTCTTCTGCCTCCTCTCTCCTCCTCCCTCCTTCTCCTCTCTTCTTCCTTCCTTCCCTTCCTTCCTTCCTTCCTTCCTTCCTCCTCTTTTTCCTTTCTTTCTTGACACAGGGTCTCATTCTGTTACCTAGGCTGAGTGCAGTAGTGTGATCATAGCTCACTTCAGCTTCCAACTCTTGGGCTCAAGCAATTTCCTGCCTCAGCCTCCTGAGTAGCTGGGACTACAGGCATGCACTACTGTGCCAAGCTCATTTTTAAATTTTAGAGATGGTGCTCTCTCTATGTTGCCCAGGCTGGTCTCGAACTCATGGCCTCAAGTGATCCCTGGCCTCAGCCTCCCAAAGTGCTGGGATTATACGTATAAGCTACCACTCCCAGCAATATTCCACTTCAAACAAGAGTATTGCCCCATTATGAATAGAAATTTTAAATATGAATTTTATAAGATATATAGTATTTCATTTTATGAATGAAACCTAATTTATTAAAATATTTCTTATTAAATTTAGGCTGTTTTTCATACCATTATTGCTAATTTTTTAAAAGGTATAATTTCTTTAGCACATGCATTTTGTCTTTATTCTGCTTATTGCTTAAGTATAAAAAACTTTTAAATGAGTTAATAGTTCAAAGGATATGAACATCAAAGAGCCAAATAAAAACGCCAGGGGTAGAACTATGATATCAGAAATAAAAAATTCCTTCAATGGACTTATCAGAAAACTGGACACAGGATAGGAAAAAAAAATGAATTCAAAGATAGATGAACAGAAATTGTCTTATTTAAACCACAAAGAATTTTTTTAAAAAAGTGAAAAATAACATGTCATCCAAGAGCTTTGGGATGATAAGAATTATAATTTCTCATCTGAAACTATGCAAACTGGAAGATGGTAAAATGACATCTTTGTTATACCACAAGAAAATTCTGGCAATTACTACCACAGGGATAATGAAGAATATTACATAATGTTGAAGGGATCAATGCAATAAGATAACATATGATTCTAAATGTGTATACACCTAATAAAAGACCTGAAGACACATAAAACCCAAACTGACAGAATTGAAAGAAAGATTAGGATAATCCTCAATTACACTTGAATACAACATACCCGTGCCAGTAGTTAGAGTATTTAGACAAAAAATCAGTGAGGACATAGAAAATCTGGAAGAGCATTATAAACCAAATTGAAATAACTTACATATACAGAAGACTCTATTCAACAATAGAAAATATTCTTTTCAAATGCACATGGAACTGTCACCAGAATAGTCCAAATTTTGGTCCTAAAAAGTCCACAACATTAAAATAATTAAATCAAATATAGCATGTTCTCTGACCATATTCTGAATTTCTAATTTAACCCAAAACAATCAAAAACAGACGGCCAGTGCCAGTTGGCTCACACCCTGTAATCCTAGCACTCAAAAAAAAAAAAAAGAGGAACAGAGGCGGGAGGATCACGTCAAGTTCACGGAGTGCTCGATACCAAGCCTGAGCAAGAATGAGTGACCGCTGTCTCTATCCACCAAATAGAACAGACAATTTGAGATCAAAAAATTGGACAAGCTAAAATGAATATGAAGCTGATCAGCGTCAAAAAATTGAGCCGGGCATGGTGGCGCATCCTGTAGTCTCACTACTGGGAGGCTGAGGCAGTAGGATGCTCTGAGCCCCGGAGATTGAGGTTGCTGGAGCTAGGCTGACACCACGAGCACTCACTCAGGCCTGGGTGACAGAGTGAGGACTCCTGTATAACGAAAATAAAAATCAACAACAGACAAGATATCTGGAAATGTCCCAAAAGGACATGAAATATCAAACAATGTGCCCTTATGAATAGATTGCCATTAGTGAAAGAAGGAAATTATAGATAAGATATGTAGAAATATTTGAATTGAGAGTGAAATAAAAGTGAATATCGAAGCAGGCAAATTGTCCTGTCTCATTGATTAAATCGAGATTTTACACCGTGTTATTATCAGTGTTCAGTCGAAATAAAGAGATATCGACCGAGTCTTTCAACAGAAAAATGTTAGGAATGAGAAGTGTTGTGTTAATATGATTGATGTCGTGTAGCAAAAGAACACGAGTGTTGTATATTTACAGATTGTTTTTTGTTATTTACATAAGAGCAGATAAAGCGATAGTTCTAATAGAAAAAAATCCAAGTAAACACCAGTTAGCTAGGAAGAACATATATAACCTTACAAGAGTAAGGAATTGAATCTTATAGATGTGGCGATGGTGTGTAGAAAGAATAAGTGTTAAGTTGAAAACACAATGTAGTATATTGTATTGCAGTTTTATCATTATGTTGATGAGGCTTAATGTGCAGTTAATTCCCTTATAAATTACAAGTTAACTAAATGGTGGAAAAAGGTGTAAGACATTTTAAGGGTCCAAGGGAATAGAATCTACCTATGATAACGAAAGGCATTCTGTTTCTGAGATAGTTACCGAAGAATATTTGTTTTTTGGGAAAAATGCTTTTTTCTCCTCTAAATCCACTAAATGAGTGTCGATAATTGCCCCGTCAGTGGAGTCTGTATTTTTGTAGTTACCAATGGTAAAGAATGCCCCCTAAATAGTTTTACAAGTTATTTTATAGTTCGTTGGTCCTGATATGATTCAGTGATGAAATACCTTTTATTCAGTTATGTTGACATAGGTTGGTTTCATAGATCTAGAAATTAATTATTTCAACATTGCGTACAGATACCATAACGTTATGAACAGTGACGAGGGAATAGGCGATTCACTTCCACAGTCTTTACTGAACAAGATAGGTAAACACAACAGTGACACTAAAAGGCAACACACATTAACGGGAGTCTACATTGCCTGAGAAGGTACCTCATAGTTAGTAGGAAATAAAATAAGACAACAAACATTACAAAACTGAAGAGAAAGTACAAAATAATCATAGATGAGATGTATACACAATGACCCA
>NC_033666.1:100177026-100206931 GCF_000165445.2 Microcebus murinus
TAAAAAAAATAAAAAAAAAAAAAAAAAAAATTCCTTTGGGGGGAAAAAGAAAGGGGGGGGGATTTATAAAAAACCCCCAAAAAAATTTTTTTTGGGGGTGGGGGAAAAAAAAAAATAAAAAAAAAAAACTTTTTAACAAATTTTTATTTTTTTTAAACAGGGGGGAAAAAAAAAGGGGACTACCTTAATTTTTTTCAAAAACAAATAAAAAAAATTTTTTATTTTTTTTCTTTTTTTTTTTCAAAAAGTTTGCACAATTTTGGGGGGGGAAAAAAAAAAAAAAAAAAAAAACTTTTTGTTTTTTCCCACCAAGGGGAAAAATTTTTAAAGGGTCCCAAAAAAAAATTTTTTTTGGGGGGTCCTTTTAAAAAAAAAAAAAAAAAAAAAAAAAGTTCCAAAACAAAAAAAACCATTTTTTTTTAAAAAAAAAAAAAAATTTTTTTTTAAATTTTTTTAAAATTTTCCCCAAAAAAAAAAATTTTTTTTATTTTTTTTTTAGCATGTTTTCTTTCTTTGGGGACCCCCATATTTTTTTTTTTGGAAAATTTTTAAATTTTTTTTTTAAAAAAAAAAAAAAAAAAAAAAATCCAAAACCCAACCAAAAAAAAAAAGGGAGGGGCCCCAGGGGGGGGTTTTTGCGGTTTGGGGCTCCCCCACCACCTGTTTTTTAAAAAAAAAAATTCCCCTTAAAATGGGGGCCCCCCACCCTTTTTTCCCTTTTGGGTGGGAAAAAAGGAACAAGAAGGGGCGGGAAAAGGGGGGGGGAAATCCCAACTCAAAAAAGGGGGGTTCAAAAAAAAAAAGGGGGGGGAAAGTTTTTTTTTTTTTTCGAATAACCCAAAAAACCTTGGGAGGGCAAAGACCATTGGAGGGGGGAACCCTTGGGTCTTTTCTTTACCCAAAAGAAAAAAAAAATTTAAGGGGAAAAAAAAAAAAGAAAAAAAATTATCTTTGGGTGGGGGACCAAAAACTTTTTAAAAAAAATTTTTAATATTTTATAAATTAACCCAAAAAAAAAAAAAAAAAAAAAAATTTTAAAGGCCCCGGGGGGGCCCCAAGGGTGGGCGGGGGGCATTTTTTTTTTTTTGGCCTTGTAAAAGGTCCCTTCAAAAAAGCTTTTTTTAAAAACCCTTTGGGGGGGGGGGAAGGGGGGCTTTGGGAAAAAAGGGGGCCAGGAAAAGGGGGATTTTTGCACTGAAAAAAGGCCCAAGGGAAAGTTTTTTTTTTTTTTTTTTTTTGGAGGGTTTTGGGCTGTTTTTTTTTTTTTTTTTTTTTTTGAAAAAAAAAAAAAAAAAAAAGGGGGGGGCTAGGGTGGCTGGAGCCCAAACCCATTTTTTTTTTAGGTTTTTTTTTTTTTTTAAAACTCTTTAAAGGGCCCTTTTTGGTGGGGTTTTGGGGGGACCCAGTGAAAAGTTTTTTTTTTTTTTTTGAAAAAAAAAAAAGGGGACCCCTCCTGGGTAAAATTTTAAAAAAAAAAAAGAAAAAAAAAAAAAAAAAAAAAAAAAAAAAAAAATTTTTCAAAACAAAAAACAGGAAAAAAAAAAAAAAAAAAAAAAAAAGGAAAAAAAAAATTAAATTTTGGGGAAAAAAATTTTCCCCCAAAAAATTAAAATATGGGGGGAAAAAAAAAAAAATTTTAAAAAACCCCAAAAAATTGTTTTGGGGCTTATTTTTGGAATTTTAAATTTTTTTTTTTGGCCCATTTTTTTAAAAGGGTGGGGAAAAAAAAAGAAAAGAAAAAAAAAAAAATTTATTAAAAATTAAGGGGAAAAAATTTAGAAAAAAAAATTTTTTTTATTTTTTTGGTGGGGAATTTTTTTTTTGGAAAAATTTTTTTTCGGGGGTGGAAAAAAAAATAAAAAAAAAAGGGGGGGGTGTTTTTTTTGAAAAAAATTTTGGGGGAAAAAGGCAAGAGGGGGGGAAAAAAAATTTTTTTTTTTCTTCGGTTTCCTTTTTCAAAATTGGAAATTAAAAAAAAATTCTTGAGATTTTTAAAAAAAAACCCTTTTTTTTTTTTATTTAATTTTTCCCAGGTTTGTTTTTTTTTTTCAAGTCCAAAAAAAAAAAATTAAAAAAAAAAAGAAAAAAAAAAAAAAAAAAGGGGATTTTAAATTTTTTTTTTTAAAAAAAAAAAAACCCCCCCCAAGGGTCTTTTTTTTTTCCCCAAAAAAAAAAAAAAAAAAACAAAAGAAAAAAAAAAAAATTTTAGGGAAAATTTGAGGGGGAAATGGGGGGTTTTGTTAAATATGGGATTTATTTTTGTCTTGGTTTTAGCAAAAAAAAGGGGAAAAAAAAAACCCACAAAATGTTTTTTTATTTATTTTATTAGGATTTTGTTTTTTTGTTTTAATTTTTTTTAACATTTTTTATTTTTTTTTAAAAACCAATAAATTTTTAACCCAAGATATTTCAAATTTTTAGAAAAAAAAAAAAAAAAATCCCAAAAAACAAAAAACTAAAAAACCAGTTTTTTTTTAAAAAGGGCTAGGGGGGAAAAAAAAAAATATAATAAAAACCTTTAAAAAAAAAAAAATAAAAAAAAGATTTTAATTTTCTTATAAAAAAATTTTTGGGGCAAATGGGGGGTTTAAAAAGAAAAAAAAAAGGGGAATAATTTTATTTTTTTTTTTTTTGAAAAAAAAAAAAAAAAAAAAACCAAAAAAATTGTTTTTTTGGTTAAAAGGGTGTATTTTATTACATTTTTATTCCCATTTATTTTTTTTTGATTTTTGGGGATTTAATTTTTTCCCCCAAATTTTAAAAAAAAATTCCCCTTAAAAAATTTTTACAAAAAAAAAAAAAGTTAAAAAAACTAAAAAAAAAATGGTGAAAAAAAATTTTTTATTTTTAAAAGAACCATTTTTTTTAAGGTTTCAAAGGAAAATTTTTTTAGGAAATCTTTTTAAACCTTTATTGGAAACCCAAAAAAAAGGCATTTTTTTTCTTGTTTTCTTTGGGGGAACTAGTTTTCCAAAAAATTTTTTATTTTGGTTTTTGGGGAAAAAAAAAATTTTTTGGCCCTTTTTTTTTTTCTTCTTTAAAAAAAAAAAAAAAAAAAATTCCCACTTTAAAAAAAATAATTTTTTGGTCCAATATTTTTTTTTTCCCCCTCAAAAGGGTGGGATTTTATTTTTTTTGTTATTTTTAAAGCCATTGTTTAAAAGGGGAAATTTTTGGGGGCCCCTTAAAAATAAATTTTTTTAAAAAAAAAAGTTTTTATTTTTTAATTTTATTTTTGGTTTCTATTTTTTTTTTTTTATGGGATTTTTCAGTGAATTTTGAAAAAAAAATTACCCCTTTTTAAAATTTTCAGGTTTAAATTTTTTTCATTTTAAAAAGGATTTTAAAAGGAAATTTTTAAATATTTAAACATTTTCACAGGGGGGATTAAAAATAAATTTTTTAGGAAACATTTAAAGAGGGGAAAAATTATTTTTTTTTTTCATTTTCCCCACTTTTCCCCACAAAAAAGTTCTTTTACTGAAAAAAACAATTTATTTTTTTTTTTTACCCTATATTTGGACGCTTTTAAAAAAAAAAAGTTTGATGGGGAAGGAAAGGAAGGTTGGAAAGGGGCCAAAAAAAAATTTAAAAAAGGGCCCTTTTTACTTTTTTTTTTTATTTTTTGAAAAAAATTGGGAGGGGGGTTTTCTAAATTTGGGAAAGAAAAAAGGGAAAACCCCCCATTTTTTTTATTTTTAAAAAAAAAGTTTTGAAGATTTAAAAAAAAAAAAATTAAAATCTATTTGCAAATTCTTTATTTTGAAGGCAAAAAAAAAAAAAAAAAAGCTTTTTTTGTTTGGAAAAAAAAAAATTAAAAAAAAAAGGGTTAATTGGGAAGGGGGGGGGAAAGTTGGGGAAAAAATTTACCAAAAAATTCCTCATTTTTTATTAAAATTATTTTTAAAACCCCCCCAAATTTTCCATAAAAAAAAATTGGGGAACCCAAAAACTTTTTTATTTTTGGCTAGTTTTTTTAAATAACTTCTTTTTTTTTTTAACTTTTTTTCTGCCTATTTTTTTTGAAATTTAATTTTTTCCATTTTTTTTAATATTTTAAAAAAAAAAATTGGGTAACCCTTTTATAAACCATTTGGGCCAAAAAAAAAAAAAAAAACTTTGTTGGTTTCTTGGTATTCACCCACCAGTTTTTTTATTGGTTTTTTTCTAAAAATAATTTTTCTTTCTTTTCTTCTTTTTCTTTTCCCTTTTTTCTTTTTCCTTTCTTTTTTTTTTTTCCTTTTTTTTTCTTTCTTTCTTTTCTTTTCTTTTTCCTTTTCCTTTTTTTCTTTTTTCTTTTTCTTTTTTTTTTTCCTTTTTCTTTTTCCTTTTTTTCCCTTCCCCCCCTTTTTTCCCTTCCCCTTTCCCTCCCCCCCTCCCTTCCCTTCCCCCCTCCCCTCCCTTCCCTTCCCCCCTTCCCCCCTTTTTTTTTCCCCTTTCCCTTTTTTCCTTTTTTCCCCCCTTTCCCCTTTCCTCCCTTTCCCCTTTCCTTCCCCTTTCCTTCCCTTTCCTTTTGTTTTTTCCCTTTCTTTCCCCTCCCCTTTTTTCCCCCCTTCCTTTTTTCCCCCTTTCCCCTTTTCCCTCCCTTTCCTTCCTTTTTCCTTTTTTTCCTTTTTCCTTTCCCCCTTTTTTCCCTTTTCCCCTTTCCCTTTCCCCTTTTCCTTTTCCCTTTTCCTTTTCCCCCTTTTTTTTTTTCTTTTTTTTCTTTTTTTTTCCTTTTTCTTTTTTTCTTTTGGACCCCCCACCAGCGGGTCTTTCATTTTTTTCTGGTTACCTAGGGGGGGCTGGGGGAAAGGTTGGCCAGGGTTAGTTGGGTTTGGGAAATTTTTCAATTAGCTTCCAAAACCTTTTTTCAGGGGGGCTTTTTTCCCAAAAAAACTTTTTCTTTTTTGGGGCTTTCCCCCAAAAAGCCAAAAAAAATTTTTCCCCTTTGGCCTTCAAAGGGGGTTGGGGGGGGGCCCTTCCCTGGGGGGAAAAAGTTAAAAAAAAAAAAAAAAAAGCTTGGGAACTACCAAAGTCATTTGGCACTTTTTAAAACTTTGTTTGGGGCCAGGGCTTTTTTCATTTTTTTTCTTAAAAAAAAAAAAAAAAAAATTTTTTAAAAAAAAGGGGGAAATTTTTTGGCGTTTTTTTTTCCTTTTTCCTCTTTTTAATTTTTTTTTTTTGGGTTTGGCCCACAAGGGCTTTTTTAAAAGGGTTCTTTTTTTTTTCTCCAAAACTCATTTTTTTTGGGCCCTTTTTTCCAAAAAAAGGTTGATCCCCCCCTGGGGGGGCCCTCAGGGCCTTTCCCCCCCCCAAAAAAAAAAAAGTGGCCTTGGGGGGGGATTTTTATAAGGTATTAAAAAAAAGGCTTTAAAACCCCCCACTTTTTTTTCCCCCCAAAGCCCCCCAAAAAAAATAATTTTTTTTCCCACTTCAAAAACCCCAAAAAAAAAGAGTTAAAATTTTTTTGGCCCCCCATTATTTTGGGGAAAAAATAAAGAAAAATTTTTAAAAAAAATTATTGAAAAAAAAAAATTTTTATTTTTTTAAAAAAAAGAATAAAAATTAAAAAAATAGGGGGGTAATTTTCAATTTTTTTTTTATTTTTTGAAATTTTTGGAAAAAAAAAAAAAAACCTTTAATTTTTTTTATTTTAAAAAAATATTTTCTTATTTAAAAATTAAAAAATTTTTTTTAGGGGGCTTTTTGTTTTTTTTTTTTTTCAATTAACCATTAATTTTTTTTTTTTGCTAAAAAATTTTTTTTAAAAAAAAAAAAAAAAAAGGTATTAAAATTTTTTTCCTTTTTTTTTAAGCCACCAATGCCAATTTTTTTTGTTTTTTTCTTTTTAAAAAAAAAAATTTTTTTTCTTTTTTGCTTTTTATTTTGCCTTTTTTTAAAAGTTATAAAAAAAAAAAAAAAAAAACTTTTTTAAAAAATTGGGGGAAAAAAAGTTTTTTAAATTTTAAGTTTTTTTTCAAAAAAAAGGGATTTTTATTTGAAAAAAAAAAAAAAAACCAAATTCCCCTTTTAAAAAATTTTTGACAAAAAAAAAATTTTTAATTTTTTTTCATTTTATTTTGCTATTTTTCCCAGGGAAAAAATTCAAAATTGCTTACAAAAAAATAATTTTTTTTACTTAAAACCTCCAAAAACAAAATTGTGAAAAAAAAAAATTTTTAAAAAAGGTGAAAAAAAAAATATTTTTAATTAAATTTTTAATTTTTTTCCAAATTTAATTTTTTATTAAATTTTTTCAAATTTTCTAAAAAAAAATTTTTTTTGCGGCAAGGGGGCGCGGGGTTGGGTTTCCAACCGGGGGGGCCTTTGGTTAAAAAATTTCCCCCTTTAGGGGCATAACCCTCTGGGAAAAGGGGGGCCAAAAAAAAAAAGGGGGGGCGGGGGCGGGGGGAAGGCTTTCCAAAGGTGGGTTCCCAAAAGGGAGTTCGAAAAAAAAAAAAAAAAAAAAACCCCAAAAAAAAAAAAGCCTTTTTGAAAAAAGCCAAGAAAAAGCGGGAAAGGAAAGACCCCCCCGTGGTCTCTTTACTATTTTAAAAAAAAAAAAAAAAATTTAGGGGGAAACCCCAACAAAAATTTTAAAAAATTGGGGGCCAAATAAAAACTAAAATTATTAAAATTATTTACAAAAAAAAAAAAAAAAAAAAAAAATTAAAAAAGCTGAAAAAAAACGGCCCATGGGGGTTTTTTGGCGGCATTGCCTGTTTAAGTTTTTTCCCAGGCTTTTACCTTCGGGGGGGAAGGGGGTGCTTTTGAAGGGGCAAGGGGGAAAGGGGGATTTTTTGGCTTGGGAAAAAAAAAAAGCCCCAAGGGGGGGGAGTTTTTTTTGAGGGGGTTTGCTGGTGAAAAAAAAAAGCTAAAAGGGGGCTTGGACGGGGGGCCAAATTTTTGGGTGGGCCCCCCCACCTTCCAGCCTTTCTAAGGGGGGGCCTGGGCGCAAAAACCCCAAAGCGGGGGATGACTTTTCCTTTTGTCTTTTTCAAAAAAAAAAAAAAAAAAAAAAAAAAAAAAAAAAAAAAAAAAAAAAAAAAACAAAATTTTTTTTTTTCTAAAAAAATTTGGTGGATTTGATTTTTTAGAAAAAATATTTTTTTTATTTTTGATATTTCCCTTTGTTAGTTTTTTTTTTTCTTTTTTAATTTACCGAAGGGCAAAAAAGGGATTTTTTTTAAAAAAAAAAATTTAAAATGTGGGGTGGGATTTTGGATTGTCAAAAAAAACTTTGGTTCTTCCCTTTTTTTAATTTTTTCTTTTTTCAATTTCTGTTAAAAATTTTTTTTCCTGGGTTTGCCTCACTTTTTTTTTAACCTTAAAAAAATTTTTTTTTCTTTTTGTTGGTTTATTTTTTTTCTTTATTTTTTTTCCATTTTTTTTAAAAATTTTTTTTTTTTCAAAAAAAAAAAAGGGGGGGGAATAAATTGGAATTTAGGTTTTGAAGAAAAAAAAAAACAATTATTTATTAAAAATTTTTTTAAACTTTAAACTTTAAAAAAAAAATAAAAATTTTTGGCTTTGGTATTGGATACCCATTTTGTTTGTATAAAAAAAACAAAAAAACCCAAAAGGATTTTTTTTTTACCCCCCAAACTTTCAAGTACTTATAAAACCAAGTTTTTTTTACTTTTGTTTTAAGAAAAAAAGAAAAACAAGTTTTTTGAAAACCAATTTAAAAAAAGTTTTTTATTTTTTATTTTTTTTCTTTGTTGTTTACAAAGGGGAAATTTGGGGTTTTTGGAAAAAGGGTTAAATTTCTTTGCAAAAAAAACCCAATTTTTTTTTTTTTTCAAAAAAAAAAAAAAAAAAAAAAAAATTGTTTTAAAAATATTTTTTTTTCCATTAAAAAAAAAGGGGGAAATTATTAAAAAATTGGGTATTTAAAATCTAAGAAAAAAAAAAAAAAAAAAACTCCCCCATTTTTTTTTTTGCTTTATTATTTTTAATTTTGGGGCCCTGATTTTATTTTTTTTTTTGTTTAATTTTTTTTTTTTTTGGGTGCCCCCATTTTTTGGGGGACCCCCAACTTTTTTTTGGACCCACTAATTTCCCAAATTAATTTTTTTGTTTTTCCCTTTTAACAAATTATTTTTTTTAAAAAAAAACCCTTTTTCAATGAAAAAAAGGAAAAAGTTTTTTGCAATAATTTCTTTTTTTTTTTTTTTTTTTTTTTTTTTTTTTTTTTTTGGAGGACGGAAAAGTTTTCTTTTTCAAAACTTTTTTGGTTTTTGGGGCCCAGGCTTAGGGAAGGGTTGAGTTTTTTTTTTGGCCCCGTTTTTTGCGGGTTCAAAAAAAAAGGGCCTAAAGGGGGGCTTCCAACAAGCAAAAAAAAAAAAAAAAAAAAAAAAAAACCCCCCTTTCCCAAAAATCTTCGGGGGGGGTGCCTTTTTCCCCAAGCGGAAAAATTTTTCCTTACTGGCCTTCCCAAAGCCTTTTTCCCCCGGGAGTTTTTTAAAAAAGCTTGGGGTGGGACTACCCAAAAAAGGCATGGCGGCCCCACCCATTTTCTTTTTTTGGTGGCCCCGGCTAAATTTTTTTTTTGTTTTTTTTGGTTAAAAAATTTTTATATTAAATTTTTTTTTAAAAGGTTGGTTCAAAAATTAAAAATTTTTTTATTTTTTTCTAATTTTTTTTCGGGGGTAGGAGGGGACGGGGGGTCTCCCGCTTTTTATTCAAAAGGGGGCTGGGTTTTCGGAAAAAACTTCCTTTTTTTGAAAAAAACCTTTGGGGGGCGGCCCAAAAAAAAATTCCCCGGGGCCCCGCCCTCGGGGCCCTCCCCAAAAAAAGTTTTTGCTTAGGATTTTTTACCAGGCGTGGGAAAAAACCCACCCGCGCCCGGGGGGGGGGGGGGGGCCCTTGCATTTTATCTTTTTTTTTATTTCTTCCCTTTTTAAAAAAATGTTTTTTTTGGGCTTTTTTAAATTCCCATTTTGAAAAAACGATTTTAAAAAAAAAGGGGGGGGAAACATTCAAAAAAATTTTAGTTTATTACAAAAAATTTTTAAGATTTTTATCTTATATTTTAGGCCCAAATTTTTTTTTGGTTTTTTTTTTCTTTTTTTCTTCTTTCCTCCTAATAAATTTTTTTAAAAAAAAAAAAAAACAAAAAAAAGGGGTTTTAAAAAAAGGTTTCCCCCCCACCTTAGGGTATCTTTTTGGGACCAACTTAAAAGGGTTTGGTTTTTAAAAAAAAAAATTTTTAATTTTTTTTCCCCCCAAAAAAAAAAAATAATTTCCAAGGGGAAAAAAAAATTTTTTTTTTTTTTACTTTCTTTGGGACTTTTGAGGGGCTTTTGGATTTTAAAAAAGGGACCCAAAATTTTTTTTCAGAAAAAAAAAAAAAAAAAAAAAAAAGTTTTTTTTTTTGGTCCCTTATTTTTTTTTTACTTTAGGTGTTCTTGGTTTTTTTAAGAGGGTTTAAAAAAAAAAAAAATTTTTGGGTTTCTTTTCCTTGATTAAAAAAAAGGTTTAAAACCTTTTTTTTTGGGAGGGATAAAAAGATTTTTTTGAAAAAAAAAATTTTAAAAAAGGGTTTAGGGGAATTTATTTTTAAAAAATTTTTTGCAAATATAAAAAACTTTTGACTTTTTTTATTTTTTTTTTTAAAAAAAAAAAAAAACCCTTTGAAAAGCATTTTCCCCTTTAATTTTAATCCCATTTAAAAAAAAAAATTTTGGGGAAATGGGAAGGTCCCATATTTTTTTCCCAAAAAAATTTTTAAAGACAAAAAAAAAGGGACCAAAAAGGGGTTTAAAAGGGGGGCTTTTTTCCCATATTTTTTTTAAAAAAAAAAAAAAAAAAAACCCTATATTTAGGAAAAAAAGGGAAAAAAAAAAAAAAAAAAAAAAAAAAAAAAAGGGGGGGAAATTCTAACCCCCCCACTATTTTTTACCAAAAAAAAAAAAAAAAAAATTTTACCAAATTAACAATATTATTTTAAAAAAACCCCAATTATAATTTAAATTTTTTATTTGTTTGTGTATTTTGGATAAATTAGCATCATTTAACAAACTTGAACTGAAATAAATAATAAACACAAAATCCAGAGGTAGGCTCGGCTGTGAACATGTGCAGTAAGATTATCAGGAGCCTAAATTGCCTTTAATCTCTCTGCTTTACCATACCACATCTATTTCATCCTCAGGCTGGTTCTACTCATAGCTGGGTTAAGGCTATCACAGTTCCAGCCAGGCACCAAAGCCTACACAGAATTGCCAGAGCCACAAAGGGGACCATCTCTTCTTTTGTCTTTTTTTTTTTTTTTTAATTAAGAGATTGTTTCCTAGAAGTCTGCCACAGATTCCCTATGTCTGGGTCTCATTCTAATTTCTTAACCAAATCAGTGACATGGATGATCATGAATGCCTTAAGCTAATATATGGAAGAGAATGGATGTTCAGAAATCAATAAATATGGGAATTATACTAACTTAAATCTATTTAGTTATAAGAAAAGACTATAATTTTTTTCAAGATAGTTAAAATTCCCAGCTCCATTAATTAAATGATCCTTTTTAGTCCCTGATTTGATGGCAAATTTATACTCCTTTTTAGAGCAACTGCATACATTATCTAATTAATCACAGAATATAGTCATAGTCATATGTATTATGTAACACATACTAATTACACAACATAGTTAAAAGGATGAAAAACTTGATTCAGAAAATTTAAATACAAACACCTTTGTAGAATATGACATGTTTTACACACTGAAAGTGCAACTTATCACCATTTATATCCATCTTGGTTTTGCTTTAGTATTATATTAACATAAAATTTTAGACACAAAATTATACTTGAGATTGTTTAGTCTAATCTCTTTCGTTATTAACATGAGGGAATGGGAGAAGTCATTTTCTTAAGGCCATATAATTAATTTCTGGCATAACGAGAATTAGGACTCTATCCTAACAACCCTGCACCATGACAATATTTTTTTTTTCAATTTATAGATGAGGAAAACTGAGCCTCAATGAATATACTTAATACTCCCAAGTTCAGACAGTAATAAGTGATAGTCTTTAGTTCAAATCCATGCTGTATATATTTGTGTGTGTATGTGTGTGTGCATCTCCAAACATATCACTATCTAGATTCAAGTTCAAAATTCTTTCAGAAAATCTTGAGCTCAATTTGTTTTATGGAATGCTGAACATCAGAATATTATGGGCTGGGCACAGTGGCTCACGCCTATAATCCTAGCACTCTGGAAAGCTGGAGTGGCAGGATCCCTTCAGAGGAGCAATTTGAGACCAGCCTGAACAAAAGCGAGACCCTGCCTGTACAAAACATAGAAAAAATAGCCAGGCATGGTGTTGTGTGCCTGTAGTTCCAGCTACTTTGGAGGCTGAGGCAGGAGGATCACTTGAGCCCAGGAGTTTGAGGTTGCAGTGAGCTATGTTCATGTGACTGCACTCTATCCTGAATAATGAGTGAGACCTTGTTGCAAAAGAAAAAAAAAAAAAGATTATGACTTTATTTTGTTCACACTTTCCTATAAAACAGCTAGCTTTCACTGCTTATCTTGTTTCAGAGTAGATTTGTTGTCACATTCTTTTTAAATACTCAATCATATCTTGCTAAAGAGAACATATTTAGTTAACTCAGAAAAGAAAATCTTTTTATTGATTCAGAATGTTTTTCTTTTATTTATTTATTCATGGTTCTCTAGAGGAGAGAGGTAATTTCCTATTTTTTGTAGAAATGTTATTTATATGAGCTAAGTGTAGGTGAAGAATTATACATTTAGAGATATACATACACATAAATATATACACATGGATTTGAACTAAAGACTATCACTTATTAGCTGTCTGAACTTGGGAGTATTAAGTATATTCTTTGAGGCTCAGTTTTCCTCATCTATAAATTGAAGAAAAGATTGTCGCTGTGCAACAACCTCAAACTCCTGGGCTCAAGTGATCCTCCTGCCTCAGCCTCCAAAGTAGCTGGAACTACAGGCACACAACACCATGCCTGGCTATTTTTTCTATGTTCTGTACAGGCAGGGTCTCGCTTTTGCTCAGGCTGGTCTCAAATTGCTCACCTGAAGGGATCCTGCCATCTTAGCCTTCCAGAGTGCTAGGGTTGTTAGAATTACAAGTGATGCCTAGCTCAGCTAATATTATTTCCTTAAACCTCCTTTTCTTGAATCACATGATTTCTTCATTTTCCTCATACTTTAAGATAGGAGTCATAAACTCCAGTGACCATAAAATTAAAAGGAAATATAAATGAGTGATAGGGTCTGGTATAAGATAATATGGGAAACTGGGGTGTTTGGTGAATTAGAGTGTGTGTCCTTTGCTAAACAAGATAACTCTATTCAATATCATTATTGGTGTCATTGGGTCTAATACAGGCACTAAGTGATCAGATATAATACAGGCACTAAGTGATCAGATATAATTATTCAGGAGAAGATACAAACCTGGGTGTTTATGTGCAAAATATATCAATTTCTAAATTTTGGCAGCCAATTAAATTTCTTTAAAAACAGCCTAAAAATCTTAATATCATATGTCCATAAGCTGTTACAGATCATTTTTAGCCATGTTGGATCTCTGTTCTAAAATATCACAAAAAGAAATAAAAAAAATAATGTTTCCTGATATTCCCAGAGAAATGGTTATTTTAATTCACTTTCCTAGATCATGCTTATCATTCATTTCATTCTCTCCATCACTTCATGAGGAATGTTCCCATTTTTAACTGAAGTAATGATGCCTTTGAAAACATTGCTAAGGATTCTCGGTGTGTTCTTTGACTGCAGCCCTCAGAAATGAATGAGGAGAGACTGACATATACATAGCCAAAACTCCCCATTTAAAAGAAATAGAACAAAAGATGTCCAGCTCGTAAAAGGGGAGGTAAAGTGTATTCTGTTTATTTTCAAGAGGTGTATTTGTGTAATATTCAACAAAATTTGTTATCAAAGTAAATAGTGATTTTATTTTATTTTTTTACCAATGTGACAGCGAGTACATGTGGAGTAATAGTGATTTTAATCTTAAACTCCAAAATAAGTCTTCATTTTGCTCTAATTCTGAGGACTTTTCCATGCTCACTGTATATTCTGCCTTTTGATTTTGTACAGGATTTCCATGGCATATCGTTGCATTAATCCTGGGAATAATATGTTTTTTTTCTCCTGCTGGCAATTGGAGGCTTATGATATATGTGTGAGTATCAGCTACACATATTTCGAGAACAATGAGCCAGGATGTAAAATGAGATACTGTGTAACTAGTGAACCTCTGCTGAACCTTTGTAAACTGTAAAGTTCTGTAGACACTTTAGCAATCGTGATGGTGATGATGATAATATTGATATGATGATGATTTTATTATTTTCCTATCACTTAGGTTTTTATGACAGACAAAATAGTATATAGCTGTGATTATACAAAACTTTCACTGGTAAGTATAGTATGACATATGTATTCTAACTTAGAAGCTTCATTTGAAAATCATTGAAATACTGCATAAGTCAAAAAAGAGAATAAACTTGATCTGTTTTCTATACAAATCAAAAAGTTATCCATCAGTTTTGATATATTTCCCATCTGGATACTTGCTTTCTACATCTTTTTCCTGTTTATTATTTTTAATTTAATTTAAATTTTTTTTTTTTTTTTTTTTTTTGAGACAGAGTCTCACTTTGTTGTCCAGGCTAGAGTGAGTGCCGTGGCGTCAGCCTAGCTCACAGCAACCTCAAACTCCTGGGCTTGAGTGATCCTTCTGCCTCAGCCCCCCGAGTAGCTGGGACTACAGGCATGCGCCACCATGCCCGGCTAATTTTTTCTATATATATTTTTAGTTGGTCAATTAATTTCTTTCTTTTTTTAGTAGAGATGGGGTCTTGCTCTTGCTCAGGCTGGTCTCAAACTCCTGACCTTGAGCGATCTTCCTGCTTCGGCCTCCCAGAGTGCTAGGATTACAGGCGTGAGCTACCACGCCTGGCCTTAAAATATTGTTAATGCTGTGATAATGGCATGAAGTGCTCAGAAAAATGGTACATAACATCCCAAGGTCTAGGAAGCGTCTCTGTAAGGGATAGTAATTGATGTGAAGTAGTGGAGAGGTAGGAATTAGGAGGCTGAGGGTAGAGAAGACTCATTTAGGGAGACTGAACAATGTGAATAAAGGACAGATTTAGGTGCTATGAGAATTGCAGACAGTTCTTGGGTAATAAAAAGGTGGCTAGAAATCGATTTGGACAGATATGTAGCTTCATGAAGGTCTTTTTTTTACCATGTTAAGAATTTTTGGATTTCCTCTAAAAGCAAAGGAAACTATTGGACAATTTTGAATGAGGGAAAAATATGAGCAGATGAGGATTTTAGAAAGGTCAATCTGAGTTGCCTAGAAAGTTAAGTGGGAGTGTAAGAGGAGATTGTTTTAGGAATCAGGGTTAGTGACAATGACTGTCCAAATAAATGTCATGGGAGAAGTAATGAAGGGTAGGGAACATAAATGAGAACTATTTAAGATACAGAATTGCTGTGTGCATTTGGATGAGGGAGAGGCAGGAATTAGTGATTCCATTTTGTATCAAATTTACACACTTTGGTGGATATAATTCTAATAAATGTTATAGAAAACACAAGAAGAACATTATTCTATGGTTTGCTTTTTCTGTTAATAATAGTGAAGACTGAGGTGCTCGTGGTATATCAGTGGAGATGACCAAAAAGGATTGCATTGGTCTGTGTTTCCAGAATGAGCTTTTGGTAGTAGACACAGACCATCAGCATGTATTAACATATGGTAGGATTAAATGTCTGGGCATCAAGAGGGATCCTAGATTGGAGATATGAATTGTGGATTTATCTATTAACATAACAAGTATTTGAAAACATGTTAGAGGAAAGAAAAAAACCAGATCATGAAAAAACCTTATAAAATCAGGGAGAAGTATATTATGTTAGAAGAGAAGGGATAAGAATGATTATCTGTGGGATGAATCAACATTTAGAAATAGATGGAATATGAGTAAAGAGGGAAAAAAATAATGTTTTGATTAGACAAATAGGAAGGAGTCCAAAACAATACAACATCATGGAGAGTAGGTTAAAGACAGTCAATAAAATATGGCCAAAAATATGCTTATTAAATTTGGCAAGGGAGAGGCCACTAACAATATTTGCTAGAGTAGATACAGTGTAATAATGGTGGATATGATCAAGGCCAGATTGCAATGACTAAAACTTATCGGCAGATTAGGAAGCAGAGACAATGAATATAGAAAATTGTTTTTATGGCCAGGCATGGTGGCTCATGCCTGTAATTCTAGCACTCTGGGAGGCCGAGGCAGGAGGATCATTTGAGCTCAGGAGTTCAAGACCAGCCTAAGCAAGACCGAGACCCCGTCTTTTATTCTTTTTAATAAAAAAAGGAAGAAAATTGTTTTTAAAATTTTACCAAGTTTTGGAAATATATATATATATGTATACACATATACATACATACATACATACAGTCTCTTATACATCATTAAAGGGAATATAAATTGGTACAACCACTTTGGAAAACAGTTTGGTATTGTTTTCTAAAGCTGACCATGACTCAGCAATTCTAGTCCTCAGTATATGTCCAAGAGAAATACTTGCATGAGTACCACAATGCACATCTACAGGAATGTTCACAGCAGTGCTGTTCGCAATATCAAACATCTCAAAATTACCCAAATAACCATTATGGGAGAGTGAATGAAATCTCTGTGATGTATTCACAAAATGGAATTTTTACATTAGTCAAAAATGGTTTACAGTGATATGCAGCAATGTGGATGAATCTCGGTATGCTATTAATAATATGAGATGAAAATAAAGACCAACATTTTCTGTACACCATGATACAATTTTATAAGGTTAAAATATTAAAAACAAAAATTAAAAATAATAATTTTAGGAATAAAGAGGCAATAAAATTATATATAAAATGAATCAAGAGAATTATAACTATAGGATTTAGTATTACTGTTAAATTTGGGGGAGGGGTAGGAGGATGGGATGCAGTGAAATGTATAAATGGATCAATGTAATGGTTAAGGTCTTAGCTACAATTTTGGGTAATAACTAACAAATTGAGTAACTAAACAAACAAAGGTTCTTAGAGCAATGTTGAGAGTGCCCTATGAATGAAAGATTGTAAATAATCCTATCCTGGACATCTGAGCTCTAAAAGTTGAAAGGAGACAACTTCTGTTATAAAGGGTGGAAAAACATAATAGGAATTTGGGGAAAAGGGTGACTCAAGATTATCACGTGCAAAAGAACAGAAATGTTAGACAGAAAATGATGAGGTTAAAGAAGAGAAATGGAATAGCTAGAAATCATAATTACTTAAAATATAAACAGGGTGAAATGCACACTAGACCTGTGAGTTTCAGACTTGTTCAGTGGGAAGAGAAACTTTTTTCTGAGATGGATGGATCTTGTGTGTTTACAGGAGGACAAGCAAGGTGAGGGGATTTATGCCTGATGGTCACTATTTCTATGAGGCAGATGAGGCTATCTGAGAGGGAGAGTCGAGAGGGTGCGATGGATCATTTAGGAGGAGACTAAACAATTGAAATAGCTACCGAATTGAGAAAAGGATGTGATTCAATAAGTATGCTGTGTATTGTTGAGGGACTAAACGCTGATGAAAACCATACATTTCGGGCAGCATTAATCTGCATCTGTACAGTTTTGTGACTTTTTGTCATCTGGCTTTCAGATACATTTGTGAAGATGAAATGGTGAGTGATAGAATGTTCCAGGGATGGTTGTTTTAGATGATAGATATGCATGAAGACTGTGGTGCAAAAACATTGGCTATCCTGACAAAATTATGGTTAAGGTGCTGTGCCATGTGGCCTTAGGTGGGCAATAAGGAAAGGAGAAGGGAATTGATCAATCACAAGGAAATGGTAATATTTAGAAACCGGATGTCTCTGTTGTGTCTTTATTTCATGTCCAGAATATGGACATTTGTTAGAGGCAAGGACCCTCAAAGACCCTCAACTCCCCTATGACTTGTCCTACGCACGGACTTCACCCTGGAAAATTCCAGCTATAGCTCCGAGAAGAATGCATTTTATGACGTGCTGACCACGAGATGCTCCAGGGAGTGCTGACTGCAATTGTTCCCGACCACCTGCCAGGTTGGAGATGAGTAACCAGTCACAAATAGGATACCGATAAGACGATGATTGGGGCTGATTAACCCAGACCCAAGCCTCATCGTCACCACTCTATTTTTTTGTTTCTACTTCCTTGTTTCTGTATGCTTATAAAACCTACTAAAAATCTAAGTAAAGCAGACCTTGACAACCATTTGCTTGGTCTCGTTTCTTTCTCTCGCTCATCTCTTTCAGGCACGGTCCCCCTCGCCCCCGCGAGTAACAGAAGGTCCCGCGGGCCGGTACAGACATTGGAGTGGATTGCTGAATTGGAGTAATAGTTACATTTATTAAAATTTAGGACATTAAGAGACTGTGCAGTTGATGTTGGTGGATTTTGACAAGTAGACATTGAATTTGACTGAACAGTGGAGGGTAAGAGCAGAATTGAAAATGGAGAGACTCAGTTGTGTAACAAATCCTTGATGATTTTTTTAACAGAGCCGTACACTTTGTGTTTTACATTTTTTTGGTTTTTGACTTTTTTGGAAGAGATTGGTGTTTCTCTCAGAGAATTTTAGCTTTCCTTTTACACATTAGGAGTAGATGTGTAAGCTCTTTCCCCATATGTATTCAATGAATCCACTATAAACCTACAGAAAACACAGAGACAAATCCCTTTAACTCTAAATATAAATACTGAATGGAATCACAACTTTGAAGCATTTATTTAAACATAGTTGATATAAAAGTCAGCTACATTTTTATTTCCAGATTATATTTTCTATTTTATAAATATTTGTTACTGTTTTATGTATCTTTAAAAATATTAATAATGTATTATAAGTTATAAATAGTTTTATTTAAAAATCAGTTTTGAAACCCTGCACCATGGCTCATACCTGCAATCAAAACACTTCCAGAGGGGGAGGTAGAAGGATTGCTTGAGGCCAGGTGTTCAAGACTAAGCTGGGCAGCATAGCAAGACCCAATCTCTTAAAAAAAAATAAGAAAAATTAGCCAGTCATGGTAGTGCATGCCTGTAGTTCCAGCTTCTAGGGAGGCTGAGGCAGGAAGATTGCTGGAGCCCAGGAGTTTGAGGCTGCAGTGAATTATGATCATGCCACTGCACTTCAACCTGGGTGACAGAGTGAGCCCTGACTCTTAAAAAAAAAGAAAGAAAAAGAAAAATACAAATCCATTTTATGTTCTGATATTTCAAACTATTTTATCTTCTTTCCATTTTATCACAAGATTTTACCTAACTTTACTTTCATTTCATCAACATCATTTACTTTAGAATTTCAGTCAATAATGATAGTAAAACGATCTTCTATTAAAGCCATTCATGATCTTGGCTCTATAATATTAATAGGAGGTTTTACAGAGGTCCTTTAAAAGCAAACCACAAGATATGGAAGGCACAAAACAAAAAAATATCTCCTCCCTAGAAGTTAAAGATCACTCACTTTTACCACTTAATACAGGTATGTACTGAATATTTAAGCTGATAGCTGACAGATTTTTTCCCCCAAGGAATTACCCCTTTTTGTCCTATTTCAAATATATAATTTTAAAAATCCACCTTTTAAGCTGTCACATATGAGTGAGAACATGCAATATCTGTCTTTCTGTGCCTGGCCTATTTTACTTAACATAATGACTTCCATTTACATTCATCTTGTTGAAAAATGATGGGATTTAATTATTTTTATGGCTACATAATATTCCATTGTGTACTTACATCATATTTTCTCTATTTATTCATCTGTTGATGGACATGTAGATTGATTCCATATTTTGGTTATTGTGAATAGTTCTGCAATAAAAATAGATATCTCTTTGATTTCCTTTCTTTTGGATATATACCCAGTGGTGAAATTACTGAATCATATAGTGGTTCTAGTTTTAGTTTTCTGAGGAACCCCCACATTGTTCTCCACTGTGGTTGCATTCCCACCAACAGTGTACAAGCATTCCCCTTTCTCCACATCCTTACCAGCATTCTTTATATTTTTGTCTTGTTGATAAAAAACATTTTAACTGGGGTGAGATGATATCTCATTGTGGTTTTTGGTTTGTATTTCCTGGGTGATTAGTGCTGTTGAGAATTTTTTCACATACTGATTGACCATTTGTACATCTTCTTTAGAGAAATGTCTATTCAGATCTTTTGACCACTTTTTAATCAGATTATTATTATTATTGTTATTGTTTTATTTATTTTTATTTCAGCATATTATGGGGGTACAAATGTTAAGGTTATGTATATTACCCATGCCCCCTCCCTTGAGTCAGATTGTTACTGTTTTTTACTATTAAGTTGTTTGAGTTCTTTACATATTCTGGTTATTAATCCCATATCTGATGAATAGTTTACAAATATTTTTTACCATTCTGTAGGTTGTTTTTTCACTTTGTTGATTATTACCTTTGTGGTGCAGAAGCTTTTCAGCTTGATGTAATTCTATTTGTCTAATTTTGCTTTTGTTGCCTGTGCTTTTGAGGTCTTATCCAAAAAATCTTTGCCCAGTCCAATGGCCTTAAGCATGTCTCTGATATTCTCTTCTAGTAGTGTCATAGTTTCAGGTTTTAGATTCAAGTATTTAATCCATTTTGATTTGATTTTTGAATTTTGTGAGAGATAGGGGTCTAGTTTTATTCTTCTGCATATGATTATCCTGTTTTCTAAGGACCCTTCATTGCAAAAAAACTATTTTTCCTCAATGTATGCTCTTGGTGCCTTTGTTGAAAGTGAGTTGGTTATAAAAGTGTGGATTTATTTATGGATTATTTATTTTATCCCATTGGCCTATGTATCTGTTTTTATGTAAGTACCATGCTGTTTGGTTACTATGGCTTCGTAGTATACTTTGAATTCAAATAGTGTGATGCTTTCAGCTTTGTTCCTTTTGCTCAGGATTGCTCTGGCTATTTGGGGTCTTTTGTGGTTCTGTAAATATTTAAGGGTGGTTTTTTCTCTATGAAGAATGTCATTGCTATTTTGATAGAGATTGCATTGGACCTGTAAATCACTTTGGATAGTATTGACATTTTAACAATATTAATTCTTCCTATCTATGAGCATGGAATATTTTTCTGATTTTTTTTTTTTGTTTTGTTTTTGTGTGTGTGTGTGTGTCCTCTTCCATTTCTTTCATCAGCACATCAGTGTTCCTCAGGGATTTTGGCCCATAGTTTTTCTTTATGCTGTGTCCTTGTCTGGTTTTGCTATCAGGGTAATGCTGGCCCTATATTATGAGCTTGGGAGTATTCCCTTTTCTTTAATTCTTTTGAATAGTTAAAGTAGAATTGGTATTAGTTCTGTCAACATTTTGGTGAAATTTAGCAGTGAGGACATCAGGTCCTGGGCTTTTCTTTGACAATGGGATACTTTTTATTACTGCTTCAATTTTGTTACTTGTTAGGACTGTTTAGGTTTTCTATTTCTTCATGATTCAATCTTGGTAGGTTGTACATGTCCAGGAATTTATCCATTTCTTCTAGGTTTTCCAATTTGTTTGTATGTAACTGTTCATAGTATTCTCTAATGATTCTTTGTATTTCTGTGGTATTAGTTGTGTCTCCATTTTGTTTATGATTTTATTTATTTGCCCTATCTCTCTTTTTAGTCTAGCTAAAGGTTTGTTGATTTTATCTTTTCAAAAAGCCACTTTTTCTGTTGATTGTTTTGTATTGCTTTTTTAGTCTTAATTTCATTTATTTCTACTCTGGTCTCTATTATTTGTTCCTTTCTACTAATTTTGTGTTTTCTTTGTTCTTGCTTTTCTAGTTCCTTGAGGTACATTGTTAGGTTGTGTATTTGAAGTCTTTCTACTTTTTTCGTATAGGTGTTTATTGCTATAAACTTCTTTCTTGGTACAGCCTTTTCTGTGTCTCATAGATTTTGGTATGTTGTGTTTCCATTTTCATTTTTTTAAAGAAATTTAAAAATTTTCTTCTTAGTTTTTTTCATTGCTCCAATGATTGTCCAGGAACATGTTTAATTTTCAAGTGTTTGTTTAGTTTTCATTCTCTTATTATTGATTTTTAGCTTTATTCTATTGTGGTTAGAAAAGATTCTTTATGATTTCAACTTTTACAAATTTGTTGAAACTTGTTTTGTGGCCTAACACATCCTAACACATGGATGATTCTGGAGACTTTCATGTGCTGAAGAGAAGAATGTTTATCTGCAGCAGTTATATAAAATGTTCTGTACATGTCAGTTAGGTCTATTTGGTCTAGAATGTAGTTTAACTCCTACGTTTTCTTGTTTATTTTCTGCCTGGTCGGTCTGTCCATTCCTGAATGTAGGGTATTGAAGTCCCCCACTGCTACTGTATTGTAGTTTATCTCTCCCTTTAGATCTATTAATATTTGCTTTATATTTGGGTGTTCAAATATTGGGTGCATATGTATTTACTACTGTTATATACACCAGGTCACTGCCTCCTTTTTGCCATTAGGTGGTGCCTGTTACCCAGGTTTCCCTTGGCTCTTGTAACTATTTGAAATGCTGCCTGTCTAGACATGGGAAGTCCCCAAAAGATACTCTGGCTGTGTGGGAAGGCTAGCTAGGGGTTTGTGCCCATGGGAGCCATGGGGCATACACCCTACAGCCATGGTGCTGCTGAATAGCCAAGCTGATTTGGCATTTCCTTTGGCTGAGATACAGAGCAGAGTTTCATGGGCTGGGATTGCTACTCCTTCCTCCCCCCTTTGTCTCCTGCTTCCCTCAGGGGTTTTCTCCCTATAGGCTGTCACAATGTTTCCCCTGGGTTGAAGCAGGAATAATCGTCTTGCAAGAGAAATGGAATGATGGGGAAGCTGGTTGTCCACCTCAATCTCACTTTTTGTAGTGTGGAAACTGTAAGTTTTGGGGAAATTTTCCACTCTCAGTGCCCAGCAGATTGGAGGAGGTGTGTAACAATACAAAATAAGATTTTCTTCCCATCTGCTTGGAGGTTTTTTTTGTTGTTGTTGTTTTGTTTTTTCACTTTTCTGTAGCTCCAGGACTGTCTCACTCTCAGAATTGAGTTCTGGGATTTGCTGCTGCTAATCTTGGTGCTGGACTACTTGGTTTTGGTTTTCTGTGGGGGAGTGTGAAGCCAGATTGCTTCTACTCTGCCATTTAGGTAATGTCACTCTCTCCCAAATTATTTTTCAATATGATTTTAGCAACAGTTTTAAAGATACCCCTTTGATCCCTACCATCCCACAAACTTGGTGCTGTCATTCTTCTTTATTTTGGCCAAATGACTAGATGTAAAGCATCTCCTGTAACCTTGATTTGAATTTATCTGCTCTCTAGTGAGTTTGGCATTCTTCCATGTTTATTGATCATATGTGTTTCTATTTATGTGAAATATCTGTTCTTGATTTTTTGCCCATTTTTTTCCTATTGGATAATTTCGTTTTCTTATTGATTCATAAGAATATTTTATTTGTTCTTTAGACTAAATTGCCATGGATATCATCTTCAGATTTTAAACTTGTCTTTTTGTGTTCTTTAAGGTGTGTTTTGATGAAGAGACGTTCTAACTAAATTTAGTGCAACTATATTTATCTCATTTTTCTAGATTGTTGTGTCTTTTTACAAATGTCTACAATACCCCTTTCTTGATGTCTTTCATGCTGTCACAAAGACATCGTGATTCAGTCATTAAGACCTTTTCCTTATCTCTTCTCAGGGCAGTGGAAAAGTTAGTTCCTGCTCTATTTATCATAAAGCGTTTGAAGAAAATGGTGACCAGTACTATATGAGAGTCCTCTGTAAATGTTATCGCTGATATCATAAATAATGCTAATAATTCTAATTTTCCAAAAGAACTTCATTCAATCACAAACCAACTATAACTTTTGAGTTGGATTATATAAGAAACGAGCTAAACATTAGTGGACATGGCAGGATGACTCAACACTTTTTGCACAACTTGTTAAGTTTGTATTTCATATTGTTTGCCCTCAGTATTTTTCCTCAGTAACTGATTCAGAGATTATAAGTAGATAGTAGAAAAAGATTCTTGGGGACATAGGGTATGCCTTTAATTACATTTGATTTCATTTCTCAAACAGGCAACCAACTGCAAATCTCAGGGCCTGAAATAATTAGACATAAAGGCCTTTATTTCTCTCCATGTTGTTTAATGAAGTGTTTTTCCAAACACAGTAAAATAACATTTTCCTTTTGTATCTTTCTTTTGTATATTCTGATATTAGTTGTGATACTAGGTGTAATTGGAGAAAAGCAGAAAATATAATGATAAAAAATGTTGTGTCTAAACCCAGCCTTCACTCTCAGTGAAGTTTTAGGAGTTTACTTGGTGGTACTTAAGAATGAAAACATGATCATTTTTTAAATAAATTATTCTGTAATCTTGAATCTCTATCCACTAGTTTTAAAAGAAACTACATTCTATAATTTAACTGCTATATATTTGTCACAAGATTTTTTTGTTACTGAAATAATCACACACATATGCTTTAAAATTGTGATAATGGAATTCTGCCTAAGGAATAACTTCTAAAATAAATATATTTTCTGATACAGGGATTTTCAACCAATGACTAAAGCTGATGCAAATGCAGATACCTCAAGCCATTAAATATTAATAATGCTATTTGTACTAGATTTTTTCACTAAATTTGTGAGGAGACAAATGTTTCTATGTCTTGCTAACTCAAAGAATTACTAAAATCAAAGTCTTAATGTTTTCATTTTTTGTTGACTATTAATAAAATGAACAGTAGCAACAATATTAAGAGTATTCGCTTGAATTAATCAACTATACATGATTTATGAAGGACTATTATCTCTCAAAATTTTCCTAAGCAAGGATAAAACAATAAGTTTTTTATAGTAAAATGAAATAAATTGGTGAATAAGTAAATTTCTTGAAATATCAAGAATCAACAAATGAGAGGACTTAAAAATTCATTTTAGTTGAGGTTTGTTTACTTTCTTTGTTATCTAGTATTCCACTGCATAAATATACAACAAATTATTCAACTATTCCCTGTTGGCAGACATTTGGATTATTTGCAGGTTTTAGCTACTATAAAACAATGCTGTTATCACTTATAAAACCGGAGTTTAATTTTGCCTATTGAAGAAAATTATATAAAATGCTATCATGACATAAAATGATTTGTTAGGACACACACATGAGTTTTCTAAAGACACTATTGAGACAATGAAAGACAAGAATAAAAGACTGGAAGAAAATATGTATAAAGTCTGAATGGTAAAGTACTGGTATCAAGAATATATAAAGAACTCTATAACTCAATAGTAAGAAAGTAGACAACCCAATACAAATGGGCAAAACATTTGAGTATCTACTTTACCATAGTAGATATGGTGACAAAAATATAAAAAACATGCTTAACATCATTACTGATTAGGCAAATACAAATGAAAATCACAGTTACATTATACTACACCCTTATTAAAATGGTTTTATAAACTGACAATATTAAGTATTGGAAGGACACAAGCAAATGGAACTTTCATACACTGTGCGTGGAAATGCAAAATGGTAGAGCAACTTTGGAAAACAGAAAGTTCACTTACTGGAAAGGAAACTAAGACTCTGACATTTGGACTTGACAGCAAGCACATAGCTATTAGGTGTGGCGCAGGTCTCAAAAAAAAAAAAGGAAAGATATCAAACAGAAATGTATATAAAATTCTTAAAGATTAATGACTTTAATTACTATTTCATTAATTCCCAGCGAGAATGTGCATTGTGGTGAATGAAGTTTACAGCATTACTTACTAGGTCTGTGGGAGTTGCAGAAAGATTATACAGAACTCAGCCCCCAGCAGAAGTGCTGCTACTCCCCTACTCCACCTGTGCTCCTAAATGGTGTGATCTGGCCGTCTGGATGGGAAAGGGGCAGAAGTGGTGGGTCTGCTGAACCTCACCTTGATGGACCAAATGTTTTTGCCTCAACTTGCTCAGAGGCCAGACTACAGGTACAGCCCATATAAAATTAGAAAGTGTGAAAAAAGAGAGGAAGACTCTAGAACTTCCCAGGTCTCAGATTTTTAGGGAAAAATTATTGTATCTGTCTTTTGTTGGTGGTGTTGTTTTCATCATTAGGTAGCAAGACAAGCAATTTTCTTCTCACAAATATAGTACATGAATTTGGAGCAGTCAGAAGCAGCTGTCTTTCTTCCGCTTATACTTGCACAGTTTCCACGCTCTGATTCTTTCCAATCACCTAAACTAAAATAAAAGCAAATAAGTGCTGTGAAACATACATTCATTAATGCAGATATAAGAGATATATTGGTCCAAAGTTAAGGTGGTGTGCTTTTTTTTTTTTTGTATGAACTATCTCTTGGTGCCCTAGGCATTCCTAGAGCATTTTACAAGGAATATAGACATAGAATTAAATTTGAAAAGTCTCCTATCTTTCTTCATGTACTTGACTCCTTACTGAGCTTGGGTCCTTTGGAAGTGTGAGTGTGTGCGCATAAAAGTGTGTATGTGTGTGTGTACATTTATATTTCTGTATATGTGTGTGTGTATGGATAAATATGTGTATGTATATTTCTTTCCTATATGCCTTCAGGACTATAAAACAGTATCTGTGATTATAAAACTTATTAGCCATTATCTATTTTAGAGACTTACATTTTGGGTAGAGGTTCTGAGTTATCATCCCATGTCCAGGGTCTACTCATTCCTTTACGGGACAATCCAATCCACGAGGAATAAGACAAATGAGATATTTGGTTTTGGATGAAGTTCTGTAATAAATGGAACATTATTTATGATTGAGAATTTTTGTATGTCCTCGAATGAAGTAATATACTCTTGTTAATTTAATTTTGATTAATGTGAATATCAAAAAGTGTAAAGATCAAATTCACCCTGAATCTCTTTAAGTTACAAAATAATGGAATCTTAGTTACTGATATTTTATTAAATGTAGAGCTATAAATAAGAATGACACTTAGTTTAATTATGTTTATTTAAACTGAGGGCTGAAATCCCAATTTTCCTTTGAAACATTTTTGTGGCTCAAATATGAGTTTTGAGCAATCTGGTTTGTATTTCAGGATCCAGGCATGATAGCTATGAAATTTCTAACAGAGTTGTTTTGTATTTTTCTTCTACAAGTTCTGTGTTTGTTTTTTGTGAAATGGTCATCCTGAGAAAATAATCTTTTCCCCCTTAGGCAAAGTGTTTACAAAGCTGGCTCAATAATTACTTGAGGAGTATAAAAGTAACTGATATTCATGTAGCAATTTAGTTTTATAAAACCTCTGTACACATATTGTCTCACTTGCTCTTCCCAAATATTTTGGGAAGAAAAAGTAGCCAATTTTATTACCCGTTGCCACTTTTTCCAAGTGAGAAAACTGACGCTGTAGTTGATCGATTCCCACAAATAATGTGTGAAAAGAGAGTTAAAATGAAGTTTTGTGATTGTGAATCTTATTTTTCCCCATTGTAGTTTCATTTTCAATTTCAAGGAAGATGCCCTCTAGAAAACATCAGGGATACTAGACTCTTAAACTTATTCTTGTACCCTCCGTAGGTACATGGAGCCCAGAGTAGGATCTATTAAGTCAAACGATACATTATCAGAGAGTTATTAAACACAATGCCTCTTACAATGTTCTTCTGATATTATATAACTCTATAAAGAGGATGAGGGAAAACATGTTAAGAGAAGACGCTCTCATGAAAAGCAAAAATCTAGGATGTAGACACTGCCACGAAAGGTCAAAAGTTCCGTGCGCTTCCACTGATTAGGTATTTTTAATGTTTCCGTAACAGTTCTGGGTGTTACGCATGTACTTACATAAATATTTCTGAAATCCTGTTACTATCCATATAAATTCTATACTTCTCATCTAAGATCACAGTGGACATTCTCACTAAAATGTGATTGTTATGTATGTTGTTCGAGCAGAGATAAATTTCACATTTATAACCCTACCTGGCTACTTTACACTGTATCACAATTTTATCTAAGCTCTTTATCTTGTTTTCTGAAACATGTTTCTTCATGCCATGAACAACAATTGCAATCTTCTAATGAAGTAAAAGGAGGTTAATCAAAACTCTACAAATATCTTCTTTCTGGCTTCCAATTTTGCTGAGCTTTCTTGATGTATTTCTAGTTCATGTATATTTACAGCTATTTCTTAGTTGTTGAAAGCCAAGTATATGGATAATTGGACTGGCACAGAGAATTGGGTGATTCTTAGCATCTATTAACCTGTTTCTGAGAGGATATCAAAAGATTACCCTTAACCTGGAATGTTAAGATAAATATTTTTGGAAGAATAATTGCAAATCATTTCTGTAATTTACTTCCATAATTCCAAGCAAGTCACAATTATAAGATTATGAAATATTTAGTTCATTTTACATAGGAAGCTAGTATGAGTTCAAAGTTAATATAAGGCAGATAAAATTAATTGATTTTTAATTTTAAATACATCACCAGCTCTTTTTCATTGTCTATCTTAAGAAGTGTAGACTTCATTTCCTTGCAGAATTTCTTGCTGTCTTCAAAGTTCTTCAATTCATGTGTAAAATAATAACAGTTCTCTCCACAGCATGTCCACTTAGGTTTACATGTACTGCTCTCATATCCTTGGAAACAAAAGACATTCCCCAGAGACCACTCAGTGTGAGTCCTGAGAGGAGCCATGGGGCTGAGAGACTGAGGAGACCCTTCCAGTCCTTTTGAAAACATTTGTTTTGTGAGATTGATGGGCTTCATTTCTGCCTTTTGGAAAGAGCCCTGGTCTGAGGAGAGTGTCACATTGCTTTATTCAATCAAGTCTATGCACAATATTATTAACATTTTCTAGGAAAAGTTTCTAACAAAGTTAGTATTTTCCCTTACAACCTCTACTTCAAGGACTTCATCATAGGAAACAGCTTCTTTGTATTCTCTAGACTGACTAAAAACTACAAATACAGAGCAGATCTCCATTCAGGACCTGTCTACGTATCCATATTAAAGAGTATAATGATGATTTGAGAATATGGCAAAAGAATTGTAGCATTTTTTTGGTAGCAAAATTATTACTTGGGAAAATCGTGAAGTCAAAGAATATAATATCATGCACACAGAAAACTCTAACCTCTGGGTACTAGTGACTTTTTTCCAACTAAATGAGAATGAAAACTGGACTGGACAAGCAGTTTATTCTACAAGAAAACTCAAGTGGTGAAGGGTATTAGGAGATTGAGGGAAAAAGAGAAGAGACTTGTTGGCCTCCAACTTGAATGCATACTTACATACCCGGGGTGAATGGTTTGTCTGTGAAAGCCCCGTTTTCCAATGTGGAATTGTGCTGTTCTGTTACATTTTTCAAAGGAGCCTCCTGTGATTGGGCAGCCTGATGAACCTGGAAAACTTTACTCAACATTGTTAGCTTGAGAGAAACATAACATGGGACTGAATACAAGGCACAATTTTAACTTTAATATGTCATTTAATCTTTAGGAATTAAGACCATTTTTATTCCTATGGTTCTAGGCATCTTTTCTCTGGATATGATTCCTACACCTACATCTCATTCATTGAAAAGACATTAATGACAAGACATCTTACTAGACTTTGATGACAGAACAATTAAAAATGCAAAGCTTCTGTCCTCTTGAAACCCACTCATTGCAATGGGGAGAGTGCAAGTAGAGTATTTTACTAGTGATATAAAAGAGGTAATCACACTGTGCTTTTGGTAAGTAGAAGAAGAGTGGACGGCCTAAGATTAACCTCTTGAAATAGTGACAGCTCAACAAGGCTTCCACGAATCAGTGATGATCTAAACTGTTTGGCTCATGGATGGGAAAGAGGTAGAAAAAGTGGAAGAGGGTAGACTATAAAATGTACATTGCCTGGAACCCATTTTCAAGATGAGAGAAAAGATAAGACATGACATATTAGATAGTGTGGTGTGGTTGAGGATTCAATCAGGACATATTGAAAAAGTTCCCCCCCTGTTCGGGTACTCAGACGAAGCAAAGGTTATCACTATCTCTTCAAATTATACTTATTTTCTTGGATCATGAGTGTATTTTCATGCAGATATCCTTTTAATAAATTTGTTGGGCATTGATTTTAAAAAAAAAGCTAAAGTTAGACATCCAGAAGATAGGTGTGTATAAGGCATTTTAGGGGAAAAACTGTAAGGAAAATGGAAACCCGAAGTTGTAAAATATCTTTATATGAATGGTAAGATTTTTTATTTCCACATAAGGCCTGTAGTCTGAACATTTTTAATTTTCACACCAAAACACTGGAGAAACACCAGTAAATTTCAATATTCTGTTAAAGCCACTAATTCCCTTAATCATTATAAAGTCTGCTTGTTACACAACCCCAGACCCTCCCACTCCTTGAAAATCACAGATATGCCGGTTGTGTAGTTTTTGAAAGTTACTCAGCAGTCAAGCCAAAAGATCAGATTTTAAAACACTGCTTGGTTACTATGCAAAGGATAAACAGAATTGCAAAAATACTGGGATCATAAAGAATAATTCAGAGGCACAGATCTATTCTTGTGTTTTTTCTAATCAGCAACCTTCTGGCTATAACATTTTGCTCGCTATATCAACTTGGCTGTTAGCAGTCACTCCAAACTCCAAACTTATTAAACAGTTCAATGTCTTAACACTTGCCATTGAATATTTCTGTCTTTTTTTTTTTTTTTTTATCTATGTCACCACTATCCACATGCAAAGGCCTCAAAATTTGGAGAACACTTGATTTATTCATCTCCTTTTCCATCCACAACTAATCAGGCATAGGAATCACTCTAT
>NC_033666.1:100216866-100260025 GCF_000165445.2 Microcebus murinus
CATGCTCATGTTGCACAGAATCCATGGAAACAGTGTACATTAAAAATAAATAAAGACCACTGTAACCACTACCACCACCAAATGCTGAGATTCTAAATATAATCTGTATAATAGACACCAGTGTTTGGGGCCCTAAATAAAAAGTGTGCTTAATGAGGTATTTAAAACATCTTCTAAATTACTATAGTATTGGCTGAGTACAAATACATGAGAACAGATAGGCATTCATTCCCCACATTTATCAGAAGGGGATTGTGAAAAGAGAGATTTTTAAGATTTATTATCAATCCCTGGTTCATTAAAAATACATCTAAATTTAATCTAATTGCTTTATTCCCTGACACATTTTTTTTCCATAAGATGTTCTTTCTGAAATCTGTTTTTCAATTCATTCCAGCATGAAAATAGAGTATTTGTAATCTAAACTTTAGGCTTTGATGATGTTTGATAATCTTCACCCTCCAGGGTGTACTCAAAGTATAAAGAGCAGAAGCACATTAAGTTCCTCTTCAGTAGTCTGCCTAGCATTTCCCATGGTGTGATGACATGGGAACAATGACAATGCAATTCATTTTATGGTTTTCAACTCACTAGAAAAAGGTTGAAATAGTTCTTATCTGTTTTCACCATTCAATAACGAAAAAAACACGGTTAGTAAACAAAGATATTTCAATTGTGAGTTTTCATTTTTTACAGGAAAATATTTGAGAATGCCACATTTGCAAAGATTTTCCACTGAGTTGTAGGTGGGAGAAATTCTCACTAAACGAAAACATATTTTGATGTAAAAACAAATTTTCAGAGACCTTTCAACAGAGTGAATGTAATCAAATGACAACTTTAGGTGGTATGTGAAAGAGTATAGTCTTATTTATAGTCCAGCTACATATTCTTTTAGTCTTGTAATAGTAACTTTTCATTTTCATCCTGCTCTCTAAAGCTATAGTAGACATTCTCCCCAAACAGGTATTGGCAAGCTCGAGTCTCCACCACATTGTGATTGCAGCACAAACCCTAAAAGCATTTGCTTAAGCCTTAGCTTCTTAAGTCTGCAAGTACATCAAGTGTTTCCATTCCTTCCTAGTCACTGCTTTTGTCTACTTAATTGAAAAACAATCCTCTGATATATTTATTTATCATTTGCTTTTCACTATTAGATCTTTTTAAGGTAATTTATCATTTTTAACCAAGGATATATTGTAATAAGTATTTTTAGCATGAAACTCATATACCCTACTATTTCTAAACTGTTCAATACTTATTTAATCTTTCATATTCAAAGTGATTACAAATGATCTTTTCCAATTTTAAATATTAGTTCACTCATTATTTAACACTTTAAAAGATATCAGCACTCTGCTAAACACAAGTATTATCTCATTTAATCCTTAAATAAATTAGAATTTAAAAATGAAATTTTTATTATTGGGTAGTGTTAAAACATAATGGGCATTGAGAACTTTGTGGACTTTTCTTTCAGTCAACACAGCTGTGTCCCACATCTGTAGGACAGGTAGATTCATTTGTTACAGTCTGCATTCCACCCTGTCTTCACCTGACATCTTGATTGCTGTTTTTCTCTGTCTTTATTCTGCATTAAGTTCCATTATTTGTGATGTACACTTCTATGGACTTTGACAAGTATATAGAGAAGTATCCCCTAGCCCACTGTGATACTAACTAATTTCTTCACTATAAAAGTTCTCTTGTGCCTTCCCTTTGTAATTAACCACTTCCCTCTTTCCTAACTGCTGGCAATCTCTGATCTGTTTTCTGTCCCTATAATTTTGCCTTTTGCAGAATGTCATGCCAATAGAATCATATAATATGTATTCTATCACTTAGTAGAATCCATTTAAGATTTACCACATTTTTGCATGAATCAATACCTCATTCAATAAGTAAAATTTTTTATGTACTACAAGTAAAATTTTTTATGTACTACATAACACAAAATTTACCATTTTAACCATTTTAGATATATTATTATTTTTCAGGGCATCAGGTACATTAACAATCGTGTGCAACTACCACCACAATACATCTCTGGAAATTTTTCATCATCATCAAAATAGAACACTGTATCCATTAAACAGTAACTTCCATTTCCTCTGTCCCTGGAGTCCCTGGTAACCTCTCTTTTCTGTCATGGTGAATTTGCCTCCTCTGGGTACAGCATATAACTGGAATCAAAGAATGTTGCTTTTGTCTTGCTTAGTTCACTTAGCATCATGTTTTAGGGCTCATTAGTGTCACAGCATGTACTGGAATTTCATTCCTCTTTTGGCTGAATAATAATCTGGTTTATGTATATATAACATTTTGTTTATGCACAAAAACAATGTTAGATTGTCAATAGACACTTGGGTTGTTTTTACCCTTTGTCTATTGTGAATAAAGTTGCTGTGAACTTATGTGTAGAGTGTCTATTTGAGTCTCTGCTTTTAGGGTATAGCCTAGGAATAGACTTGCTGGATCATGTGGTAATTTTGTCTAACTTTTTTAAGAACTGCCATACTATTTTCCATAGTGACCGCATTACTTTACTTTTATAAAACTGATGCATGAGAACTCCAATTTCTCCACATTCTTGTTAACATTAGTTTATATTTTTAAAATAATATCCGCCAGTGGGTATGAAGTACTACGCTGTTGTGGTTTTGATTTGCATTTCCCTAATGACTAATGATATTGAGCATCTTGTCATGTGCTTATTGGCTATATATATGTCTTCTTTACAGAAGTATGTATTCCAATCCTCTACCTAAGTTTGAATTGTGTGGTTTGGTTTTTGTTGTTGATTTGTTGGAGTACTTTACATATTGTGGATACTAACCTTTACCAGAGATATGATTTGCCATTATTTTCTCTGATTATGTGGGTTGTCTGTTCACTCTCTTGATAGTGTCCTTGGATGTACAAAAGTTTGATTTTGATAATGTCCATTTTACCTATTTTTTCTTCTGCTGTCTGTCCTTTTTGTGGCACATCCAAGAGATCATCGTTAAATCCAATGCCATAAGGGTTTCCCCCCCTGTTGTCTTGTATGAATGTAATCATTTGAGTTCTATATTTATGTCTTTAATCCATTTTATTTAGTTTTGTAAATGATATAAAGAGCTCAACTTCATTCTTTTTTATGTAGATATTCAGTTTTCCTAATACCATTTGTAGTAAAGACTGTCCTTTTTTCCAAAATGATCTTGGCACCCCTATAGAGAATTAATTTGTTTTATTTCTGGGAGTTTTATCTATTTAATTCAGTTTGTAGCTTTGTAATAAGTTCTGAAATCAGAAAGCATGAGTCCTCAAATTTTGTTTTGGCCATGTGAGGGCCCTGAAGGCTCCAAATAGATTTTAGGAGGGATTTCTATATTTCCGAAAATGAGGCAAGTCCATTTTGATAGGGATTCCATTGATTGTTCTGGCAGTATTGTCATTGTCATACAGAAACCCTTTATTTATTTATTAATTTATTTTTTGATATTTCCTTCAAGTGTTTTATTATATGGACTCTAGGAAGTATATTTTCATTTCCAACATTTTACCTACTCTTTGTTCCTTTTGTACTTCAATTTGCTTTTTTTTATTTCAAGAAAGTATGAGAGTACAAACATTTTGGTCACATTTTATATCTTTGCCTCTCCCTAGCAAGGGTTAGAGGTATGTTCTTCCCCTCCACAATGCTCACTGCATCCTTCAGATGTGAGACTACCCCCCCAACCCCTGAATCGCTGTTGAATACCACCACCATTTGAGTACCATAGTGTTAATCAGGCAGTACCAATTTGATGGTGAGTACATGTGAAGCCCGTTTTTCTGATGGTGTGTCACCACACTTTGGATAATGGGCTTAAGCTTAATTCAGGATATAATATAAGTGATGTGAGCTCACTGTCGTTTCTTAGAATTGAGTAATATTCCATTGTAAACATACACCAATTTTTAATAATTCGCTCATGAATTGATGGGCACTTGGGTTTTTTCCATGTCCTTGCAATAGTAAATTGTGCTGCCATAAACATTCAGGTGCAGATGTCTTTATAGTAGAGTGTCTTATGCTCTTTGGGGTAGATGCCTAATGTTATTGCTGCATAGAATGGTATTTCTATTTTTAGCTCTTAGAGGTATCTCCAAATTCTTTGCCACAAAGGTTGCACTAATTTGCAGGTCCACTAGCAGTGTAAGAGTGTTTCTGTGTCTCCACATCCTTGCCAGCATTTGTTATTTTGGAATTTTTTGATACAGGCCAATTTTACTGGGGCTAGGTGGTATCTCATTGTTGTTTTGATTTGCATTTCTCTGATGATTGGAGATGTTGAACTTTTTTTAATATATTTGCGGTCCATTATTCTGTCTTCTTGGGAAAAGTTTCTGTTCATTTCTGTTGCCCATTTCCTGATGGGGTTGTTTGATTTTTTCTTGTTAATTCTTTTTGAGTTCTAGATAGATTCTTGTTCTAAGACCTTTATCAGATGTGTAGAGTGCAAATATTTTCTCCCATTCTGTAGGTTGTCTATTTGCTCTAATGATAGTTTCCTTGGCTGTGCAGAAGCTTTTTAATTGAATCAGATCCCATTTGTTTATTTTTGTTGCTGTGGTGATTGCTTTGGGGGTCTCCTTCAAGAATTCTTTGCCTAGGCTGATGGCTGAAAGTGTTTTCCCAACATCTTTTTCTAGGATTCTTAAGGTTTCATGCCTTAGTTTTAAGTCTGTTATCCATCTTGAGTGGATTTTTGTGAGAGGTGAGAGGTAGGCATCCAGATTCATTCTTTTGCATGTAGGTATCCAGTTTTTTCAGCACTTTTATTGAAAGGAGATTCTTTTCACCAATGTATATTTTTGTTTGATTTATCAAAGATTCAGTTTATGTTTAAGTCTTTAATGCATTTTAAGTTGATTTTTGTATATAGTATGAGGTTACGACCTAATTTCTTTCTTTTGCTGGATAGACACTACAATCGGCTCTGATCAGGCTGAGCCACAGAGAGTATCCCCTGAATAGATGGTGGCACTATTTTAAGATCAGTAGTTGCAGGAGTGGCTATGTGGTTAGATGGAGTTGCTGATCAGGAAGAGTGAGATGGACCTCCATGCTCATTAGAAATGCATGGTTGAGATTTGCCTCCTGCATAGGTGGCTTAAAGGCTGAGCTGAGTGCTGTTTAATCTCCCATGCATGCTGAAATTTGTCCCTGCCCTTAGCCAAATTTTGCTGTAGTGGTGATCTTCTTTTCTGGGTGTGGCCTGGTGGTATCGGATCTGAGTTTGGTCTTGGAGGCTGGCTGTGTAGGGATTCAAGCCACATAGAACTCCCCACCATCTCTGGGAATGGCCAGTTTGGCTTTTCAGATGGACTATGTTGTTATCTGAAACTCTGGTCTAGTGCCACCACAGACAGGTGCACAGAGCTACTACCAAGATCTGCATGCTGGTCTCTGTAGCTCTGCAAATGTGCTTCCTTTCTCCCCACCCCTGGGTGGTTTTGTTTGCCTTTTCCTCCTAACTTTCCCAGAAGCTGAGGGTGCAGTGGCCTTCCTGGGAGGCATCCAGGAATGCTAGGCAAGCTGAATGTCCAACACCAGGTCTTTTTTTTTTTCCCCACTGTAGAAACCCTAGCGTGGGCAATCCTCCCTGTGTGGTGCTGTGCCAACTTGGAGAGAGGAGGTGGTGACACAAAGTGAGACCAATTTTTTTTCTCTTCTACTGAAGTTTTTATTCAGTTCTGTGGTGCATGCAGGTGTCTCAGCCTTATTCCCAAGTTTTGAGATTTTGACCAAGATATTCTTGCCTGTGGATAGTTGCTGGTTGAATTTTCCATGGGGAGTAGTGAGGTCTGGGACCTCCTTTCATGGCATCTTGCTGACTTCACTCAATTTTTTTTTTTTTTTACTTGAATATCTAAGGATGAGAATGAGTTAATGTTTTGTCAGACATTTTCTTCAATACCAGGTGCCAAAAAAGACAAAGCACCTTCCCCACCCCTCACACACACAGAACAGAAAAACAAACAAACAAAACCAACCACCTCTCTTGGTCTTTGCAAACTGGCTCTGCTCTGGGGCATTTCTTCAGCACTCAGCTTGCTCTAAGCCTGTTGAACAGCCTGAGGTGAAAGCTTAAGGTATTTTTAGGTCTCTTTTTAGAACAGGTCTTGCACTGAGCATGTATATGGCTTTCTAAATAACTCTATATGCATAGCTGCTTTTGAATCTCATAGCATACCAAGGACTCTGATGCCAGCTTCTCCTCCATACCTTGGGCATTCTCTTGTATGTTTCCGTCTGTACTATCTTGCACGAGGTGTCTGTGGGGCCTATTCCTCTCTGCAGCGTTTATAAAAGGTGCCCACTGCTTCCTCTGCCTGAGTTCTGAGTTATATGACACAGGTAAGTGCCTTGTGTCAGTCCCTTAGGTGTTCCCCAGAGAAGTCAGAACAGAGGTACACAATAATTTGCAAATACTTTTTGCAAAAAAATTTGCTGTGTGTCCTCTGGTTTGAGGGAGGGAACTAGGAGCAGGGCTGCCACTGCTTTAAGACTCCTAGATATTTAGCCAAACAAAATCTGGCCATTTCTGTGAGCATGTTTTTGGCCTCATCTATAAAAATATCAATAAAATTATTCTGAGTCATTTGTATGATAAAGATGAGATTTGAGTGTGTTGACACAGAGGTGAGAGCCTTGCGCCAGTATTTGAGAGTTTCCTTAGGCAGGTTAGAACAGACATGTGCAAGAATTTGCAAATAAAGCCTGCCTCTGGTCCTTCTGGCTTGAGGGTGGGAACTAAAAATTGGGCTGCTACCACTATGAGAACACAATTCCCAGATATTTGGTTAAAGATAAGTGGGATGTTTCTATGAAGGACTTTTTGAATGAGGTTAGCATTTATTTGTGAGTAAAACAGATGTCTTGTCTAATATGGGTAGACATCATCCAGTCAGTTGAAGGCCTGAAAAGAACAAAAGTCTGGCCTTACCACCAGCAAGTGGATTTGTGTATCAAACTGCCTCCTACTTCTCTAGCCTTGAGCCTTCCTGGCTCTGCCACAGACTGCTGTGGACTTCACATGCCACATGGGTTTTTCTTGCCTGATGGCCTTCAGACTGGAATGTCTGCGTTCCCCGGATCCCCTGCACCACTGGCTCACTAGTGAGATTTTGGACTCACTAGTTTCCATATCACTGCACCCAATTCCTTGTAAGTTTGCAAGGAATAAAAAAAGCGCCAAGAGTGAAGAGTTCCCATTTACTCTGCACTCAGTTTCCCCTATTATTTCTGTCTTACATTGGTACGTTACATGTGTTATAATTAGTAAAATTATTGATATATTATTATTGTTAATGAAAAGCCATGCTTTATTCAGTTTTCCCTAGTTTTTACCTATGTTCTTTTTCTATTTCAGGATTCTGCATCCACTTGCTGCATTACATCTAGTTGTCATGTCACCTAGCCTCCTTTCTGCTATGACAGACTGGCGTTGCTGTTGATGACCTTGGCAGTTTTGAAGAATACTGGCTAGGTTTACTGTAGGTTGTCCCTGAGCTGGGATTTGTTATAAACAGAATACTGGTCTCCTACAAATTCATATGCTGAAGCTCCAATTCTAATGTGACTGCATTTGAAGATAGGGCCTTTAAGGATATGATTCAAGTTTAATGAATTCCTAAGGATGGGGCCATAAAGCAACATGACTGATGTTTTCATGGGAAGAGAGACAGACACCAAAAATGCACACTCACAGAGAAAAGGGAAGGTGAGGACCCAGTGAGAGAGGCCTCAGGGGATAACAGTATGATACTTTCTACAAATATTAAAAATAGATTTATCATGGGTTTCTTCAATTCCCTTCTGGGTTCATATTCAAAAGAATTGAAAGAAGGGTGTCAAAGAGATATCTGTACATCCATGTTTATAGCAACATTGTTTGGAATAGTCAAAGGGTGGAGACAAGCCCAGTGTCTGTTGACAGATGAACGGATGGGCAAAATGTGGTATATACATATAAAGGAATACTACTCTGCTTTAAAAGGGAAGAAAATTCTGAAACATGCTGCAGCACAGATGAAACTGAAGTATGTTATAAATGAAAAATCCCATTGACAAAAAGACAAATACTACATAGAAAGAGGAAGTAGAATGGTGGTTCCCAGGGACTCAGAGGAGGGGTGGATGGGGAATTGTTTAATGGGTATAGAAGTTCAGTTTTACAAGATGAAAAAGTTCTAGAGATCTGTTGCATAACAATAGGACTATACTTACCAGTACTGAACTGTACACTTAAAAATGATTGAGACAGTAAATTTTTTATTATGTGTACCTTACTATAACTCAATTGAACTAAAAATCCACAAAATTGGTGAAATCTAAATAAGGTCAACTAATTGAACTAATATCAGTTTCCTGGTTTTCATACTGTAGTATTTTTTTATGTAAGTTGTCATGCAAATATGTAAAAAGACATAGAAGATACTAGCTTTGTGGAAATCTGAGTGTAGGGCATATGGGATCTCTCTGTACTATGTTTTTTTTTAAATTTTTTTTTTTTGAGAGAGACTCTTACTTTGTTGCCCAGGCTAGAGTGAGTGCCATGGTGTCAGCCTAGCTCACAGCAACCTCACACTACTGGGCTCAAGCAATCCTCCTGCCTCAGCCTTAAGAGTAGCTGGGACTACAGGCATGCACCACCATGTCCGGCTAATTTTTTCTATATATATTAGTTGGCCAATTAATTTCTTTCTATTTATAGTAGAGACGGGGTCTTGCTCTTACTCAGGCTGCTTTTGAACTCCTGACCTTGAGCAAAGCACCTGTCTCGGCCTCCCAGAGTGCTAGGATGACAGGCGTGTGCCTCCGCGCCCGGCCTCTCTGTACTGTTTTTGAAAGGTCCTGTTAATCTATGATTATCATAAAACAAAACAGCAAATTGTATGAATAGGCAATTTCACTTCTTCACCCCAAAATGTTTATTGTATCATTTTTGGTAGAGAAAAATGAAAAATACTGGACATGTTTGGAAATAAAGAATATATGAATAAGCTGTAATATATTTTATACATTGGAATTCTAAACAGAGGTTAAATAAAGTTCTAAGTACACTTGTATCAATCTGCATAGAATCTGTAAAACATAATGCTGAAAAAATCGCGTACTATGTGTGCATGGTAATATTGCCATTTAGGTATCCTTTCATTTTGTATATTGTTTATGCATACATGTATTATATATAAAATCTACATATAGTTGCATATAGGTAATAATATATAAGATGTAAAAGTAATCAATATGTGTAAAGTATGAAATTATGGACAAGGATACATATAAATTTCAAGATAGGTAGGGTTTGTCCATCTAGGGGGAGGGGAATGGGCTTAGGAAGGAGTACAAATTCTTTCCTAACTGTATTTGGATCTAAAGAAAATAAACAAAATATCAGGAATAATTACATCTTTGAAATTGGTACCTGTGCTTGTTGTATTGCTCTTTATAATTTATGTTAGAAATATTTCTAAAATATAGTCAAATAAAACCTTGCAAGAACCTTGATGGGGGAATTAGACAAACATATAATTACATTTGGAGACTTCAATACTCCTGCCTTAGTAATCAATAGAATAAGCTGACAAAAAATCAGAAAGAATGCAGAAGACTTGAACAATACTATCTGCCAAGAAGACCCAAATGATATTTGTAGAATTCCCCACTCAAAAATAGGGGACTACACATTCTATTAAATGCACATTGAACATCATTTTTTTTTCACCATAGTTAGTCTATAACATAAACTTTACACAAAATTTAAAGTAATTGAAATCACACAAAATATGTTCTTTTGATCTCAATGGATTGTTTTGAGCTCAGTGTATTTAATTTAGAAACCAATAACAGAAAACTATTTGATAAATATACAAATATTTGTAAACTAAACAGTACTCTTAGAAGTACTACAGAGAAACACTGCATGATTTCAAAGAAATTATGAGGGAAATTTAAAATTAATTTGAATTGAATCAAAATGAATAAACAAGAGATTAAAAATGTATAAGTTATAGTTAAATCAATACTTAGGGGAAAATGTATGACATGAAATGATTATATTAAGAAACTTTAAATCAATAATCTCCGCTTTCACCTTGAGAAACAAGAATAAGAAAAGCAAAGAAAACCCAAAATAAGCAGAAGGAAGATATAATAAAAATATAAGAGGAAATCAGTGAAATTAGAAATAACGAAACTAATTTTAAAAAATAACAAGTTTTGTAAAGATCAGTAACATTGATATGATTCTGGCCAGTGTGGTCAAGAAAGATAATAGACACATATTATCAATATTAATGATGCAATCGTAGCATTATTATGGATACTACTAACATTAAAGAGATTATAGGGGAATATTATAAAGCCCTTTGTGCCAACAAGTTCTAAAACTTTAATGATATTGACAGATTTCTTGAAAGAGAAAAACTATCGAAGTACTAATACATCTAAGAAGAATTTGATAACCAGAATATTTGAATATCTAAAACCATCTATTATTGAATTTATAGTTAAAACATTCCAGAGAAAAACACAGAGGGCTTTACTTATGAATTCTACCAAATATTTAAGGAATAAATAATAATTTTTTTAAAAAAATGTCTTTCAGGCCACAGAGAAAATGAAATAACTTCTCACTTATTTTTTGAAGCCAGCATAATTTGGGAATCAAAATGAGATAAAAACGCTGGTGGGACTGCAAATTAGTGCAACCTTTGTGGAAAAGAATTTGGAGATTCCTCAAATAACTAAAAATAGAAATACCATTTGACCCAGCAATAGCATTGTTGGCCATCTATCCAAAAGAACACAAGTCACTCTATTATAAAGACATCTGCACCCGAATTTTTATAGCAGCACAATTCACTATTGCACGGACATGGAAACTACCCAAGTGCCCGTCAATTCATGAATGGATAACTAAAATGTGGTATATACTCACAATGGAGTGGTATATACTCACAATGGAATATTACTCAATCCTAAGAAATGATAGTGAACTAGCACCATTTATGCTATCGTGGATTAAGCTTAAGCCTGTAATACAAAGCAAGACGACACAAGACCTGGAAAATGGGCTACACATCTGCTCGCCATCAAATTGGTAGTGACAGCCTAAAACTATGGTGTTCAAATAATTGTAGTGTTCAACAGGGATCTGAGGGGGGGGGAGACCCATATCTGAAGGATGTAATGAGCATTGCAGGGGGGAAAGGATTACCTCTATCCCTTTTTAGGGAGAGGCAAAGAAACACACTGTAACCAAAATGTCTAAAAAATTTTTTTTTGTTAATGGGAGGTGAACAGGTGGAAGGGGGGAGAAGGGGAAGGGTACGCACTTTCATGGTGGGTGCAGGGCGCACCACTTAAAGACTGGACACGCTTGAAACTCTGGCAGAGCGGGGTGGGGAGGGGGGCAGGGGCAAGATATGTAACCCTAACAATATTTGTACCCACAGAATTTGGGAAATAAAACCAGATAAACACAAGAAATTGTAAAACACATGTACAAAACATAGACACAAAGATGCTCAACAAATAGTAGCACAGCAAATCAAACAATGTATAAAAGAGACTATACAGTGTGTCATTATGGAGAGGGTTTATTTTGCAAATACAAGCTGGAGTCTATCAATGCAATTTGCCTTATTGATCAAGTGAAGAAGAAAGACCTTATGACATCATTCTCCAAGGTCTATATGAAGAATAAACTAAAAAAGAAAAAAAATTATTTAAAATATAAAAAAAAGAAAAAAAAAAGACCTTATGACAGCATGATAGATGCAGACAAAGAACCACACAACTCCACATCATTTCATGATAAGCGTTATGAGGAGACTAGCAATAAGAGCCTTCCTCAACATGATAAAAACATCTAAGAAAAGCCTACAACTAACAATATACTTAATAGTGAAAGATTATGCTTTCCCTTCAAGATCTGATTTGGGACAAGGAAGGGCATCTGTTCTCACCACTCCTATTTACCATTATAATGGAGGCCATGTCAGTGAAATAAGGAAAGAAAGAAAAGAAATAAGGATTGGAAAGGAAGAGACAAAACTATGTATATTTTGCAAAATGCTGTAATTGTATACATAAAAAATTTCAAATAATTTCCAAAAACCTCCTGAAATGGATAAGTGAGCTTAGAATAGCTTGAGATACAAGGACAGTATGTAAAAATCCATTCTATTTCTGTATACTAAAATTGAACTATTGGAAACTGAAATAAACAAAAGGAACCATTTACATAGCATCAAGAACATTATAGATAGTTTATGAATTTACCAATTATGTGCACAATTTTCATGCTGAGAACTATAAAATACTAATGAGAAAATTTAAAGAAGACGTAGAGAACTTAATAGATGCACCATTTGTACCTGGATTGGAAACCTCAATGTGGTTAAGGTTTCATTTCTCCCCAAATTGACCAATTTAAATCAATCCAAATCTAAATCCCAGTAGGATTTTTGGGGGGTTCTTTTCGGTAGAAATTGATACCTGTTTTAGTACATTAGGACTACTATAACAAAATACCATATAGCCCGGATAGCTTATAAACATCAGAAATTTATTTCTCTCCATTCTGGAAGCTGGGAAGTCCAAGATGGAGCAAGCAGCATACTTGGTGTCTGGTGAGAGCCTGTTCCCTGGTTCATAGATGGTAACTTCTGATTGTATTCTTATGGAAGGCAAAAAATGAGCTCCCCCAGCACTAATTCCATTTATAAAGGCTCTGCTCTCATCATGATCTAATCACCTTCCAAAGGCCCCTCCTCTTAATTGGGGATTAGGTTTCCACATATGAATTTTGGGAGAAAACGAGCATTCTGACCATAGCACATCCTGATTTTCATACAGTTATAAATTTACAGAAAAAACACAGCACAATTCACCTTTGCAATGAGGTGGGATCAACCCAAGTGCCCTTCAATTCATGAGTGGATAAAGAGAATGTGGTATATATGTATACCATGGAGTACTACTCAGCCATAAAAGGGCCAAAACGATGTCATTTGCAGCAATGTGGAGTAAACTGGAGACCACTACCCTAAGTGAAGTATCACAGGAATGGAAAACCAACATGGTATGCTCTCACTAAAAAGTGAGAGCTCATAGATGGGTACACTTGAGCACAGAGCAACATAAAGGACACGAAAAACCAAGAAGGGGGTAGGGTGGGAGGGTGGTATGGGCTAAAAACCTACCTATTTGGTAAAATGAACAGTATTCTGGTGATGGGCACATCAAAACCCTGACTCAAGCATTAGACAAGATATCCATGTTACAAAAACACTTGTACCTCCTTAATATTTTGAAATGAAAGATAAAAATCAATAAAAAATAAAAATAAGCAATGAAAAGTACCTTCTTGTGTTAAGCAAATTAAGAAAGCCATTTTACAGAGAAAAATGGAATGATAGCCCAGAGTTTTCATATATTCAATTCTTAGTTTCCCCCATTTTTAACATGCTATAATAGTATTGTGCATTTGTTATAATTACTAAATCAATACTAATGTGTTTTTCATTAACTAAAATCCATCCTTTATGCACATTCCCTTAGTTTTTCTTTTATTTTTTGAGGCAGAGTCTTACTTTGTTGCCCAGGCTAGAGTGAGTACCGTGGCGTCAGCCTGGCTCACAGCAACCTCAATCTCCTGGGCTCAGCTATCCTACTGCCTCAGCCTCCCGAGTAGCTGGGACTCCAGGCATGCGCCACCATGCCCGGCTAATTTTTTGTATATATATATTTTTAGTTGGTTAATTAATTTCTTTCTATTTTTGGTAGAGACGGGGTCTCGCTCAGGCTGGTTTCGAACTCCTGACCTTGAGCAATCCGCCCGCCTCGGCCTCCCAAAGTGCTAGGATTACAGGCGTGAGCCAGCGCGCCCGGCCCCTTAGTTTTTCTTTATGTCCTTTTTCTATTCCAGGATCTCATTACATTTAGTTGTCATGTTTCCTTAGGGTTCTCTTGGCTATAACAGATTTCCATTGTTTTTGATGACCTTGATAGGTTTGAGGAGCACAGGCCAGGTGTTTGGTAGAATGTTCCTCAACTGAGATTTGTCTGATATTAATATCTTTTTTATGAGTAGGCTGGGCTTACAGATGTTTTGGAGGAAAAGCACAGAGGCTAAGTGCCATTGTCATCAGATCATTATCAAGGTATATATTATCAATATGACTATTACTGTTGATGTTAACTTTGCTCACTGCAGTAGCATTTGTCAGACTTTTCCACTGTAAAGTTGTTATAAACAAGTTATTTTTTTTCTCCCTTTCATGCTGTACTCTTTGGACAGAAATCACTGTGTGCAGTATACACTTAAGGAGTGGGGAGTCATGCCCCATTTCCAAAGGGAGGAGTATACACGTAATTTATTTGGAGTACTTCTACATGGAGATTTATCTTATTCCCCTATTTAGTCAATAATTGTTGTAATATTATAGGATCATTTATATTTAGTTTACCCTTTAGGTTATAATCCAATACCATTACATTTATTTTATTGCTCAATTTGTTCCACCTTTTGCCATTGGGAACTCCTTTACTTGACTCCCATTTCCTTTTGCCACATCCCCACCATTTTAAGCACTTCCTCTCTTCTGACACTGCCATATGTTCCCACGAGCATATGAGCCCATCTTGCATATTTTCTGTCCCTGTCTTAGAATCAGCCATTCTCCAAGGAGCCCTTGTTCCTTGTATTGGTGAGTGGAATTATGCAAGATTTGATCACTAGCTTTAATTTTCCTTTTGGAAAAAACACAAAGAAAGTTCGAAGAACTATCACAAAGGCTAAAGGTGAAGAACTGACATTATTTTCCTTTAAGACTTATTATAAAGTGACAAAAATCAAAATATTGTTATATTGTTGAAAAAAGATAGATCCTTGAATGGGATAGAATAGAGAATACAGAAATTGGTCCATATATAAATTGTCAATTTATTTATTTATTTTTTCTTTTCTTTTTTTTTAATTTTATTTATTCATGTATTTTTTTATTTCGGCATGTTATGGGGGTACAGATTTTAAGGTTTCAATAAATGCCCATTCCCCCTCTCCCCCCACAAGTCTGAGTCTCCAGCATGACCATCCCCCAGATAGTGCCCATCTCACTAATTATGTATGTATATACCCACCCCCTACCCCCTCCCAGGTGCTCAATACCCTATTACTGTAGTACCTATGTGTCCACTTAGGTGCTGCTCAGTTAATACCAGTTTGCTGTTGTCAATTTATTTTTCATGAAAGTTCCACTATATTTGAATAGAAGAATATTGCTTTCAAAAAGTGGTGCTAGAATAGTTAGATATCTATGTGTAAAAAGAAAAAATGGCCCACCCCTTATCTTGCACCATATATAAATTAACTTGATATGGAGTGTAGAATTCAATGTAAACTTAAAACTTCCGGAAGAAAATATAGGAGAAAATATATCAACCTTAGGATAATGAAAGATTTCTTAGGAGACTTACATTGAAACTCATCTACACGGAGAGCCATGATGGATTTATAAATACAACATAATTGCAATTGGAGTTTATGATTTCTTTCAAGAAACAAACTGGCCATGATATCAATAATAAAAACAATGGCAGGAATTAGCAATTAGTCAGCATTTAGTATGTGCCAGGTATTGTTATAAAAAGCTTAGTATTTTAGCAAAGTTTCTAATATTACTCTCACCTTTACAACAAATCTCATGAAGTAGATTGCATTATTATCTTCAGTTTACAGATAGGAAGTTGAGGACATGGCTGTTAAGTATATTGCCCAAAGTACACAGATGGAAAGCAGCAAAGGTGGGATGTGAACCCGAGCAGCAGGAGTCCATAGGAGGCTCCTGCTCACTTTGCTAAACCTTTTAAAATTGTGAGATGAAAAACACAAAGAGAAATATACATAAAACCTAGCTCTCCTTCTGTTCCTCCCAGTAACTCTCCACTCCCTTTACTCTAAGGGTATCTAATATCCTGACTTGCACATTATAGTTTAGTTTTTGCTGTGTTTGAAATTGTTTTTTTTTTGAGACAGAGTCTCAAAGAAAGAAACAGTGCCATGATGTCAGCCTAGCTCACAGCAACCTCAAACTCCTGGGCTTGATATGGACTGTAGAATTCAATGTAAACTTAAAACTTCCGGAAGAAAATATAGGAGAAAATATATCAACCTTAGGATAATGAAAGATTTCTTTTTTTTTTTTTTTTTTTTTTTTTTTTTTTTTTTTATTTTGGCATATTATGGGGGTACAGATTTTAAGGTTTCAATAAATGCCCATTTCCCCCCTGAAAGATTTCTTAGGAGACTTACATTGAAACTCATTTACACGGAGCTATCCTCCTATCTCAGCCTCCTGAGTTCCTGGTAATACAGGCATGCGCTACCATGCCTGGCTAATTTTTTTTTTCTTTTCTATTTTTAGTAGGCTGGCTAATTTTTCTTTTTTTTCTTTTTTTTTTTTTTGGTAAAGATGGGGTCTCACTCTTGCTGAGGCTGGTTTTGAACTCCTGATCCCAAGTGATCCTCCCACCTCAGCCTCCCAGAGTGCTAGGATTATAGGTGTGAGCCACCACACCCGACTAGTGTTTGAAATTTATGTAAGTAAAATCATATATTTTTTCGTCTTGCTCATATCGCTTAACATTGTGTTGATAAAATTCATCCGTATTGCTGTATATTGAGGTTTGTTCACTTTCTTTGTTATCTAATATTCTACTGCATAAATATACAACAAATTATTCAACCATTGCTTGTTGGCAGATATTTGGATTATTTCCAGGTTTTAGCTATTATAAAACAATGCTGTTATGACACATAAAACCAGAGTTTATTTAGTTTAGCCTATTTAACAAAATTACATAAAATGCAATCATGACATAAAACATTTCTGAGGACACACAAAAAGTTTTCTAAAGACATTATCAAGTCAATGAAAGACAAGGATAAAAGACTGGAAGAAAATATGTATAAAATCTGAATGGTAAAGTAATGGTAAAATGGTATCAAGAATATATAAAGAACTCTATAACTCACGAAAGTAGACAACCCAACACAAATGGGGAAAACATTTGAGTATCTACTTTACCATAGTAGATATGGTTGACAAAAATATATAAAAGATGCTTAACATCATTACTGATTAGGCAAACACAAATGAAAATCACAGTTACATTATACTACACACTTATTAAAATGTCTTTGTAAACCGACAATAGTAAGTATTGGAAGGACACAAGCAAATGGAACTTTCATACACTGTGGGTGGAAATGCAAAATGGTATAGCGACTTTGGAAAACAGAAAGTTCACTTACTGGAAAGGAAACTAAGACTCTGAGATTTGGACTTAACAGCAAGCACATAGCTATTAGGTGTGGTGCAGGTCTCAAAAAAAGGAAAGGTATCAAACAGAAATGTATACAAAATTCTTAAAGATTAATGACTTTAATTACTATTTCATTAATTCTCAGCAAGAATGTGCATTGTGGTGAGTGACATTTACAGCATTACTTCCTAGGTCTGTGGGAGTTGCAGGAAGAGTATACAGAACTCTGCTTCCCAGCCCCCAGCAGAAGTGCTGCTACTCCCCTACTCCACCTGTGCTCCTAAATGGTGTGATCTGGCAGTCTGGATGGGAAAGGGGCAGAATGGTGGGTCTGCTGAACCTCACCTTGATGGACCAAATGTTTTTGCCTCAACTTGCTCAGAGGCCAGACTACAGGTACAGCCCATATAAAATTAGAAAGTGTGAAAAAAGAGAGGAAGACTGTAGAACTTCCCAGGTCTCAGGTTTTTAGGGAAAGATTATTGTATCTGTGTTTTGTTGGTGGTGTTGTTTTTATCATTGGGTAGCAAGTCAAGCAATTGTCTTCTCACAAATGTAGTACATGAATTTGGAGCAGTCAGAAGCAGCTGCCTTTCTTCCTCTTATACTTGCACAGTTTCCACGGTCTGATTCTTTCCAATCACCTAAACTAAAATAAAAGCAAATAAGTGCTGTGAAACATACATTCATTAATGCAGATATAAGAGATATATTGGTCCAAAGTTAAGGTGGTGTGCTTTTTTTTTTTTTATATATGAACTATCTCTTGGTGCCCTAGGCATTCCTAGAGTATCTTACAAGGAATATAGACATAGAATTAAATTTGAAAAGTCTCCTTTCTTTCTTCATGTACTTGACTCCTTACTAAGCTTAGGTCCTTTGGAAGTGTAAGTGTGTGCGCATAAAAGTGTGTATGTGTGTGTGTACATTTATATTTCTGTATATGTGTGTGTGTATGGATAAATATGTGTTTGTATATTTCTTTCCTATATGCCTTCAGGACTATAAACAGTATCTGTGATTATCAAACTTATTAGCCATTATCTATTTTAGAGACTTACATTTTGGGTAGAGGTTCTGAGTTATCTTCCCATTTCCAGGGTCTACTCATTCCTTTACGGGACAATCCAATCCACGAGGAATGATACAAATGAGATATTTGGTTTTGGATGAAGTTCTGTAATAAATGGAACATTATTTGTGATTGAGAATTTTTGTATGTCCTCGAATGAAGTAATATACTCTTGTATATCAATTTTGATTAATGTGAATATCAAAAAGTATAAAGATCAAATTCACCCTGAATCTTTTTAAGTTACAAAATAACGGAGTCTTAGTTATTGATATTTTATTAAATGTAGAGCTATAAATAAGAATGACACTTAGTTTAATTATGTTTATTTAAACTGAGGTCTGAAATCTCAATTTTCTTTTGAAACATTTTTGTGGCTCAAAGATGAGGTTTTTGCAATCTGGTTTGTATTTTAGGGTGCAGGTGTGATAGCTATGAGATTTCTAACAATGTTGTTTTATATTTTTGTTTTCTACAAGTTCTTTGTTCTTTTTTTGTAAAATGGTTATCCTCAGAAAATAATCTCTTTTCCATTAGACGAAGTGTTTACAAAGCTGGCTTAATAATTCCTTGAGGAGTATAAAAGTAACTTATATTCATTTAGCAATTTATATAACTCTATAAAGAGGATGAGGGAAACCAAGAGAAGACACTCTCAGGAAAAGCCAAAATTTAGGATACACACACTGCCATGAAAAGTCAAAAGTTCCATTCGCAAACACCATTTACTTATTTTCTAATGTTTCCGTTAGAATTCTAGGAGTTATGATTATACTTACATAAGTATTTCTGAAATCCTCTTACTATCCATATTAATTTTATATTTCTTATCTAAGATCACAGTGGACATTCTCACTAAAAATGTGACTGTTATTTATGTTGAGCGAGATAGATTTCACATTTACACCCCTACTGGGGTACTTTACAATATATCCCATTATTAACTAAGCTCTTTATTGTGTTTACTAAAACGTGTTTCTTCAGGCCATGAACAACAATGGCAATCTTCTAATGAAGTAAAAGAAGATTAATTAAAACTCTAGAAATATCTTCTTTCTGGCCTGAAATTTTGCTCAGCTTTCTTGATGTATTTCTAGTTCATATATTGTTACAGCTATTTGTGAGTTGTTGAAAGTCAAGTATATGGATAATTGGACTGGCACAGAGAGTGAGTGATTCTTAGTGTCTATTAACCTGTTTTTGAGAGGATATTTAAAGATTACCCTTCATCTGGAATGTTAAAATAACTATTTTTGCAAGAATAATTGTAAATCGTTTCTGTAATTTAATTATGTAATGCCACACAAGTCACAATTATAAGATTATGAAATATTTAGTTCACTTTACAGAGGCAGCTAGTATGATCTCGAAGTTAATATAAGGCAGATAAAATTTATTGATCTTTAATTTTAAATACCTTACCAGTTCTTCTTCATCATCTATCTTAAGAAGTGTAGAGTCCATTTTCTTGCAGAATTTCTTGCTGTCTTCAAAGTTTTTCTCTTCACGTGAAAAATAATAACAGTTCTTTCCATGACGTGACCACTTAGTTTTACATTTACTGCTTTCAGTTCCTTGAAAACAAAAGGGGTTTCCCAGAGACTGAGAGATGGAGAAATCCCTTCTAGTCCTTTTGAAGACATTTATTTTGTGAGACTGATGGGCTTCCTTTCTGCCTTTTGGAAAGAGCCCTCTCTGGGGAGAGTGTCACATTGCTTTTAGTCCACTAAGTCTACGCACAATATTATTAACATTTTCTAGGGAAAATTTCTTACAAGATTCGAATTTTCCCTTACAATCTCTACTTGAAGGACTGCATCAAGGGAAACAGCTTCTTTGTATTCTCTAGACTGAGTAAAAACTATGAATACAGAGCAGATCTCCACTCAGGACCTGATCTACATACCCATATTAAAGAGTATAATGATGATTTGAGAATATGATAAAAGAATTGCAGCATGTTGTTGTAGCAAAATTATTAGTTGGGGAAATAGTGAAGTCAAAGAATATAATATCATGCACACAGAAAACTCTAATCTCTGGAAATTAGTGACTTTTTCCCAACTAAATGAGATTCAAAACTGGACTGGACAAGCAATTTATTCTACAAGAAAACCCAAGTGGTGTAGGGTATTAGGAGATTGAGGGAAAAAGAGATGACATTTGTTGGCCTCATACTTGAATGCATACTTACATACCTGGAATGAATGGTTTATCTGGGAAAGCCCCGTTTTCCAATGTGGAATTGTGCTGTTCTGTTACATTTTTCAAAGAAGCCTCCTGTGATCGGGCAGCCTGATGAACCTGGAAAACTTTACTCAACATTGTTAGCTTGAGAGAAACATAACATGGGACTCAACACAAGGCACAATTTTAACTTTAATATGTCATTTAATCTTTAGGAATTAAGACCATTTTTATTCCTATGGTTTTAGGCATCTTTTCTCTGAATATGATTCCCACACCTACATCTCATTCATTGAAATGACATCCACGACGAGACATCTTACTAGACCTTGATGACAAAACAATGAGAAATGCACAGCTTCCGTCTGCACGAATCCCACTCATCGCAATGGAGCGAGTATGCAATTAGAGTATATTGCTAGTGATATAAAAGAGGTAATCACACGGTGCTGTTGGTAAGTAGAAGAAGAGTTGACTGACTAAAAGTAACCTCTGAAATAGGTGACAGCTCAGCAAGGCTTCAAAGAATCAGTGATGATCTAGACTTGTTTTTGGCTCATGGATGGGAAAGAGGTAGAAAAGAGAAGAGGGTAGGCTATAAAATTGTACATTGCTGGAACCCATTTTCATGATGAGAGAAATGGAGAATATGTGACATAGTAGGAGAGCATGGTCTTGTTGAGCATTCAGATCTAGGAACATATTGAAATAAATTCCACCCTGTTTGGTACTGAGACTGAAGAAAACAATATTAGTATTCTCTTTCACAATCTGTATTATTTTTCTTGGATCATGAGTGTCTTTTTTCAGCAGATATCCTTTTAATAAATTTGTTGGTCATTTGATTTAAAAAAAAAAGCCAAAATTAGTACATCCAGAAGATAGGTTGTGTATAAGGCAATTTAGGGGAAAAAAACTGTAAAGGAATATGAAAACCAAGTTGTAAAATATCTTTATATGAATTACAAGATATTTGAATTTCCACATAAGGCCTGTCATCTGAACATTTTTAATTTTCACACCACAACAGTGGAGAAATGCTGGTAAATTTCAATATTCTATTAAAACCACTAATGCCTTTAATCTTTAGGAAGTCTCTTACACAACCCCAGACCCTCCCACTCCTTGAAAATCATGGATACTCTGGTTGTGTAGTTTTTGAAAGTTACTCAGCAGTCAAGCCAAAGGATCAGATTTTAAAACTTTGCTTGGTTACTATGCAAAGGATAAACAGAATTGCAAAAATACTGGGATCATAAAGAATAATTCAGAGGCACAGATCTATTCTTGGGTTTTTTCTAATCTGCAACCTTTTGGCTGTAACCTTTTGCTTGCTATATCAACTTGGCTGTTAGCAGTCACTTCAAACTCTAAACATATTAAACAGTTCAATGTCTTAACACTTGCCATTGAATACTTCTGTCTTTTTTTTTTCATTTATGGCACCACTATCCACATGCAAAGGCCTCAAAATTTGGAGAACACATAATTTATTCGTCTCCTTTTCCATCCACAAGTAATCAGGTATATGAATTGCTCTATTTATTTCTCCATAAATATCTACCTTTATTCTTGTTTAACAATTTACAATTTTTCTTTAGGAAAATAATAGCCTTTCTCTTTATGACAAAGGCATACTCTGAATATTTCTTTTGTAATCACAGGTATGGAATGCCTTTGTTATCCTTCTGTGGAAAGTCATGATGATAATTTCCCTAAATGATTAGAGTGTTTAGGTCTAATGGTTATTATGTTTTGATCATAAAATGAGAAAATTAATATGTGAGTGCTTACAATGTGAGATAAGTTGTTCTTAATGCATTGACTAATTATGCAATTTCTATAGCAACATAGGATGTTGGTCCTAGATATATGAGAAAACATCTTGATTAACTTAATAATTTTGATAAATACATTTTTCCTTATTGTTAGCCCTATATCCACTATGTTCCAAAGTACGGAAAGGTAATTTTCTATTAGATCTTTTTAAAATATGGATGATGAATGCTTATGGTTTTCAAATTAATATCACAATTATCAAAATATGTCCTAAAAGAATGGTTAAATCTAGAAAACTTTGAAACCAGGAAAAAAAAAAAAAGAATGGTTAAATGGTTTGTATGTAATAAGTTACCTTTTCAAGGGTAAGTAAATATTGATACATTTAAACATGTAGTATACATACTTTTCTAAATAAAAAGAAATACTCCTTATAAAACTAAAATTCTTAAACAATATTTCCAAAACTTCAGTCATTTGTATTCCATGTCAAAATTTTTCCTATATTTGCACACAGTTCATATAACTATTCCTGCAACATTTTAAGTCCACGTGTTTTCAACTTAAATAAATTTATTTTAAAACAAAAATTTAAACCAGCATCCTCAATGGAGCCATATTTTTTATAATAACTAGTACAAATAATCTATCATTATTACAAAGTAAATTACATCCATCTAGCTCTATAACTCTTCAAGGAAGGATAAACATGTAACATTTTTAAAAAGATTAGAACCATAATTTACTTATTAAATTACACTGGTAAAAAGATTAGAAAAAAATAAAATTTGAGATGAAGTTTGTCCTCTTAGAGGGCTTGAAGAGAAAAAAATGGAAAAAATATTTTCTTGGAAAGACTTCTTTGTATGCATTAATTAATTGGAGAAAATAGTGTGGAATTACAACACTGTCTTGAGATACTCTGATTATATGACATGAATCATACTAAGGCTCTTCTTCACTGTTCTCTGTCTTTAAGGAAAGATCCAAATGAATCTCCCACAAATATTGCAGAATTGCTCATATTAGTATCAATGTCGCTATAAGATGTTCGATATAGGAATGAGAAATGTAAAATATTTTTCAATGCAGAAAATATTAAATAAGTATTGGTTACGTATAAGATATTCTGAAAGGTGTGGCTAGGGGATATAGAGGTTTTAACTTCTAAAGAGCATATAAAAAATGTGTGCCTTCCTGCATGGTGGCATGATGAGCTCTGTAGAGCTGCTGCCCAGCAAAACAACCGCAGCTGGTAAAAACTATTAAAAATAACACACCTATTTAAAGTCTATGGATCTTGTTTTAAATTCATTTGGAAAGTACAAGAAAAAAAATTATTTCAGAAAATTTGCTAAATCTTGGTAAGACCAGTAAGAGTGTGTGGCAATTGAGCCATGACCTCCCCACCTGAGCTCAGTATCATGGAAAACTGGCTGTTAGTGGGAGTGGCCATAAACACCAGGCTCTTTGTTCCCCCAGCTCTCAGCAAAAGGCTGTGGTTTGTCTCCAGAAGGGCAGGCTGCCCGCAGTTTTCATTCCTCTCAGCTCTATATTGCAGAGGCTAAATTTCAGAAAAATATAGCCAAGACATTGTTTCTTCCTTTCTCTACTCAGACCATACTTATAGAACAGAGCACTAATCCAGCTGGAGCAGGCCAAGAATACTGGAGAATCCATCAGTTGCTGTCATCCCAGCTTGCTAGCAGGGTAGACATTCCTGGTAGGGTATGGAAGCCAAGAAACCAGAGGTTACTACTCTCTTTCTCCTTGAGCTTACTCATGGAGCAGGGGTGTTACTCTAAGAGCATTGAGCCATTGTCCCTGCTCACAGCTACATATAAATGGCCCAGAGATATTTTCCATGAAAACAGAAATGTCAGAAGAACAGAGAGGTCTTTGCAAAGAGGCTGATTTATCTGATCAAAGAAATTCAAGCCTAAGTAGGAGTCTCTTGAAAATCATGGTGATTTCAAGAATAAGCTGTTAAGAGAATGTTGGTAGTATGTACTATAAAACCAACAGTCCTAAACATAGGCCAGCATTAACCAAGGAAAGAGATAGCTAAGAAAAGCCTCCCTTTGTGCAGACGGGCTTATTTTTTAAAAAATTGAAAAGAAAAGCCTTTCTGAGGTTAGTATATTGGTCAAACACTGGCCTCAAATACTATTCCTTAAAAATGGCCTTAATTAAACTGGATCAGACGCTAGAGAGGTTTATTCCCCAGGACATTGTCAAGAACAATAGAGCAATCAGCCTACAGTTAGTAGGGTCTAATAGTTGGATGAGATTTCAACAAAGGCAGACTGAGAGATCAGTGAAAGAGATGGTCAAAAAAATCTTCTGAAATCATTGTCAGCTCTGGGTGACTATGCACATGGCAAAGGCTGTATCCTCTGATGAAAGACTGAATACTTTTTCCATAGGACCAATAACAAGATGAGAATGTGAACTTTTATGACTTCTATATGACATTGTACTTGATGTTCTAATTATAGAAATGATTCTAGACTATGACATAAAATTATCCAGATAGAAAACATAAAAAAGAAAAACTAGATATTTTTTGGATGTCATCATCTTGTATATAGAAAATCCTGAGTAATCCACTGAAAACTTATTAGAAGTTATGAACACTTTTGCAAAGTTGCAATATACAAGGTCAATATCCAAAAACCAATAGTATTTCTATACACTAGTAATGAGCAATCTAAAAATAAAATTAAGAAAACAATTCCACTGCATCCAACGGAATAAAATATTTAAAAAACATGTAATGACAGAATATTAAACCTATACTACAAAAACTATAAAACATTTTAGAAAATTAATGAAGACCTAAATCAATGGAAGGAAATGTTATATTTACCTCACACTACATATTAAAATTACTTAAGTTTTGATTAAACACACAAATGTAAGGACTGAAATTAAAAAATTATTAGAACAGAAGTGCAAATTCTTATGAGTGTGGAATAGGCAATACTTTATTAGATATGGCACCCAAAGCATAAGCAAACTATATAAATTGGACTTTTTCAAATTATACTTGTATATCAAAAATTACTATCATGAGCATGGAAAGGCAACGTACAGAATGGGAGAAAATAGCTTCTAATTGTATATCTGATGAGTGATTCATATATAGAATATGTAAAGAACTCTAACAACTCAACAACAAAAAAAACCAAGCAATCCAATCAAAAAATGGGAAAAGGACTTGAAGAGACATTTCACCACAGAAGATACACAAATGGTCAGCACATGAAAGATGCTCAACATATCCAGTCATTAGAGGAATACAAATCCAAATCACAACATGATACCATGTCACATACACAAGGATGACAATAATCAAAAAGATATAAAAATGAGCTTGGTAATTGTGATGAAATTAGAATTTTCAAATGCTACTGGTGAGAATATAAATGGTGCAGACATTTTGGAATGTAGTCTGGCATTTCCTCAAATGATTAAACCTATATTTACCATATTACTCAGCAGTTCCACTCCTAGGTATAAGTACAAGAGAAATGACAGTGTATGTTCACACAAAAACTTATACACGAATTTTTACAGCAGCATTATTCATAGTAATCAAAAAGTAGAAATAAACTGTATGTCTATCTATCGATGATAAATTACAAATGCAAATACAAATATAAAAAACAATACAATGGGATTGACATACATTTTGCAACACGAATGAAACTTGAAAATATTGTATTAAATGAAAGAAGCCACAAATTACCATATATTATATTATTTTATTTTTATGAAATGTCTATAGTAGAAAAACCTATAGTCACAGTGAATAAATTATTAATTACTTAGGATTGGTAATGTTGGCGGGAAATGGGGAGCAGCTGTTAATAGGTATGGGTTTCATTTGGGGTAATGAAAATGTTCTAATATTAATTGTAGTTACGGTTGTATAACTCTGTGAATATACTGGAAGCTGGTAAATATTATATTTTAAATGGATAAATCACTTGGTAAGTAAATTACATCCCAATAAAGCTAATATATATGGTTATGCAATTGTGCGTATGTATTACATATACATGTATAAACAACTACATACACATGCATATATATATATGTATATATTTTCACAGAAGAAAGAACACAAATCAAAAGTCTTGGTCTATAAAGAAGGAAACTTGAATTCAGACTCAGATATGTCATTAAACAGGATAATATTCATTAAAAAATGTACACAGAGAGCTATAAACCTTCAATGGGCTGCAGCTGACTATAACTTACTTTGATGCAAGACTTAAAAGACTTAGTAGTTGCTAATCTATTTTTTAATTACCTGCAGTGTTTAATATGAAACGAAAATTATCTGCAGCAGTAGTTCTCAACCTGGGCTTATTTTACCCTCTAGGGCTGCGGTTCCCAATCCCAGGGCTGCAGACAGATAGTAGTCCGTGGGCTGTTATGGACTAGGCTGCAGAGCTCCACTGCATCTCCCCCCAACCAAACCCCTTCCGTGAAAAATTGTCTTATGAAACTTAAGAAGGGGGTTGTTGGTGCACAGCAGGAGGTGAGCGACTAGTGAGTAAGAGAAGATCATTGTATTAGCAGCCACTCCCCATCCCTCTCATCTCTGCCTTAGGTGGGTACTGCCTCTCCTCCCCTGTCCTGTGAACAAATTGTCTTCCATGAAAGTGGCCCTGGTGCCAAAACAGTTGGGGATAACTGCTCTAGGGGACATTGCAATGTCTATAGACGTTCTGGATATAGTTGCTATTATCTAGTGAGCAGAGGGAGGGATGCTGCTAAACTACCCATAAAGCATAGGCAGCCTCCCCAACAAAGAATTTCCCCACTGCTGTCGATAGTGCTGAGGTTGCAAAATCCTGACATAACAGAAAAATATTTCATGTTTAAAATAATGAAAATGCATGATTTAGGTTTTAGAAAGAGTACTAAAATCTGCTTAGGGAATTAGAAAACGTCATGGAGGAATTAGAAAAGTCCTGAATGTCCTCTAAGATGGGTCTTAAGGGATGGGTATGATTTCAACGGGCACAGGAACGTGCATGAGGAAGGCTGTCCAGATGAAGGGAACCGCACTATCAAAAGTGTAAGGAGGGAGAAAGTTAGAGAACATGCCAGGGAAACCAAGTGATTTAGAATCACTTGAAGCCTATTGGAATATATTGAGTAAATCTTAGAATTATTTGATTGAAATAAGGTTATTATTTGTGAAGTTAAATATAAGTAGAAGAGTTTGAACATTATTTAGTAGAGAATGAAAAAACATTAATTGTTTCTGAGCATTTGATTGACATGATCAGAGATATATTTGAAATTTTATTTGGCAGCTTCTTTAGGATTTTGAAAGTCTGTCAGCATTAGGATAAATTAGAAGTTTGGCAGTGACTGAAGCCCATGAGAGGAGAAAAAAGAAAAAAACAGAATAGATATCAAAATATAGTAATTAAAATAAAAAAATTATAAAAAGGATAAATTAGAAGTGAATTGTAATAGAGGAGATAAATATTTATTATGGTTTTATATCAGTTGTTTATGAGAATAAAAAATTTAAAGATAAATTTGAGCTGTACAATGGTGGTATGGAGGTACAACCAATAGGACTTTGGAAAGAAGGTGTCAAGGAAAGAGAAAATTAATGTGTATAGAGCATGATCTCCCTTCAATAAAACCTTAAGTATTGCTTTTCCTGGAAAAAGCCTGTATATGATCTGTGTTTTATTAAATAAAAGAGGTGGAAGCTTTTTGAGGAACTTTATAAATGGCCACGTGATTGTTAATGGTGAAGGCAGAAGGGTTCTCTGGGTAGAGCTGGAGGTCAGAGATGTGAACCTAGTAGGAAAGAAAGTCCAGTGAAAACAGTAATTACTTAGGGAGGAGAACTGTGGTTTATATCACAAATGTAGTAACTTACCCATGTATCCCAAGACTCTAGTTGTCAAAAGGAGAATGAAGCACAAGACACCAAGGATCACTACAGTGAAACACCAGGCAAATGGAACTGAAGCCCCTGCCAGAGAGAGAAAGAGGCTGAGGGAAACAGAGGGACAAAAATGAATTACACAGTGGAGTATAGAGGAGGACGTTCCCATAGATTCAGACTGTGACTCTTCAGTGTCTTCAAGCCTGAATTGTAACCGGAAAGAGATACTGACCAATGTCAAACAACACTGAACTGATGCCTGGGCTCTGCTCCTTTTCTGTGACCATGTATCTCTTAGGGAAGTTACTTATTCTAACTTTAGCAAAATAATCCCCTGATCCAAGTCACTGCTTTAAGAATACAGAGCACAATATTAGACTTATGAAATTGCTTTTGAAAAAGTGAAGATCCTTCTAAAACAATATGAAATAGATCACTTTTATTGATTCCTCATCAGAAGATAGTCATTATCTTATAAATACTGCATGCTCTCATACTTATGTAAAAACCCACAGTTTTCTCATTGCAGCTTCAATACTGTTCATCATTATTAGGAAGAGCTACAGTAATGCACAAAATAAATTCTAATCACAGACATATATACCAAATAATTCTAATCAAATATAATTTCTTGGAATTTCATAGAATGAATCTATGTTCACATGGAGATTCACAACTGTTTCTAAATAAGTGGAAAAGGAATCATTGTCCTACTTGATTAGTAATGAATGTATGTATGTAGTAACCAACTACACTCATTCTCTGGAATGTGCCAAACTTGGATATTTGGCTTTCAACCTTTCTTTTTCATTTAGATTTTCAGATATAGTTTAAGCAACCTCATGAAACTGGGCAAGCGAACTCGGTGATTCAGAACAGTGGTTTCTGTCTCATTTCTTTCATCACATACACATAGGCTAAGACACTGAGGCTGGTGAAGGTCTATCCTCTACCTAAAGTTTACCTTTTTTGGGGATGATTCAGAGTTTCTCTGATTGATGTCTAAAGGATATGATTTCACTTTTGAGTAAATGGTCTCTTCTTCTGTCACTGGAGATTCGAATAGAGATTAAGACACTGCTTGATATTCACACTATTTCTCTGAAAACATGTAAGCTGTTAATATATGTAAGAGAGGTAATAGAATTCCTTCCTAATAAAGGAAATCCATGCAATTATTTTTTTTTACTATGTAAAGTTTATCAGGTAAATTTTCTTTCATATGACAAAATTTTAGGAATAAGTTAGAGCTTATATGTTAAATTAGAATGAAATTCTTAAGGGAAATTATTTAACAGAGAGCAGAATATATCAGGATTCATTCAGTAAGGATTGGGGAGAAAAAATACTTACCATTGTTTGGCATCTGCCTCATTGCAGGAAGATGCTTCAGTTCTGTATGTGTTCCACAGTTTTCACTCATCTCTAAACAATTTTGAGATAAAATTCTAAATGACTGATTAAGAGTTTATTTAAAAAATGTTTTCATGTTTTAGCCTCTCTGGGTTCTCTGTATATCTTTGAGATCAATATTTCATGGCATTTAATTACTGATGCCTGAATTTTCCCTTTGCAAGTTTATTCTAAGTGAGATTTTTGCCTCACATTATTAATATTTTATGATTCTAAAAGTTATTAGTTCTCAACATCTGTCTATAGCTCCTTGGGTATTGTGATTTCGAGTAGTACTGGAGTTCATCATATATGTTATTTACTTTACTTAAAAAAGGTAGAAATGTTGTGATGTATGAACTATGTCACTGAAAAATTGCCCCTATCCAGAAAAATAAGAAAAATATCTTTTGACTCCTTTGTATTGTAAAGCTTGATAATGTTACATAACAGGTTATTCTAAAATTTCTCCTTCGTGGTTTCTGCTTTTATGAATTTTCTATTTGTCATCTGCCTTACTGTTAGTAATTTTTTTAGGACTCAAAGACAATTTGCTTCCCGTAACTTTCTAAATGGTTGTTGCCACCTCCTTCAATATGTTAGAGATGAATGCCTCCATCTAGGACTGAAATTGATTTCGATGTTCTATGGAGTGTGTTGTTTTATGTCCATAATATACAAAGGCACACACTAAAGGCAGCCAATTCTTTTTGAAATATTAGTTTTACTTGCAAATATTTCAAAAAGTTAATGAATTTGTGTCAAGCATTTTAAATTTTTTATAATCAAAGAATTTATATAGAATAGGATTCTAACTAGATAAAATTTTAATGATTCTTATACTCACTGGCTTGCCAGTGCATCATCAAATGCAACACTTTCTACATAGATGTATTTCCTCAGGGAATTATGTACCATTGTTATCTTTTATAATACAATTAAAAATATAGTTCTCTGTGTACATATTAATGTTTAATAATTTCCCAGAAAATTTTCTGTAAGAAAGCCTGATTATACAGAAATACAATTCCTTCAAAAATCCTTACCATGTCTAAAGTACCTCAGAAATTTGAAGCTATATCACATAAATAAAGTCTAGATATAGATTTGCTACAGAGAAACCTTATTAATATAGATAAGAAAAAATATAAAATTTACTATATCAGTATTGGAGTACTGAAAGCTTGCCATCATTAATGTGACCATTTTCTCTATTAACACACTTTTTTAATCCAAGAGACATATTGAAATATTTGCTAATAAAACTGTTATATTCAATATTAAGGCATGAAATATTTGGAAGTGATAATTCACTTGTAATTTTTTAATCTGAATTGATCTGTTTATTAGCCTGCAAGATTACATTTACTGGATTGTTTTTTTCTAAAAATCTTACTCTTTGTGCTGTGTTTATCACAATCATAAAATGCACGAGAATAATAGCTGTAGATATAGATACCTGAGTCAGTGTAGTGGGGTTCCTGCTGGCGAGGGCGTTTGGTCTAGGTAGAAGATGTCAGCTCCAGCGGGCAGGTGGAACAGACGTGTCTGACCCGGAATATAAGGTGATTTTTCTTTGCTCTACGTCTTATCTGCCTGCTCTTGTTACCCAGTAGGCTTCAGTATTTTTCAGCTACATGTAAAGATGTGAGAAGGCAATTCACATTTGAGCTTCAGGTTTTATCTATTTGCATGCTATATTACAGAGAAATGTGCAGTTTTTTAACAGAGAAGATGAACGGACAAGATAATGTAAAGGGCCATGCACATGTTGCACAGAATCCATGGAAACAGTGTACATTAAAAATAAATAAAGACCACTGTAACCACTACCACCACCAAATGCTCAGATTCTAAATATAATCTGTATAATAGACACCCGTGTTTGGGGCCCTAAATAAAAAGTGTACTTAATGAGATATTTAAATCATCTTCTAAATTACTATAGTATTGGCTGAGTACAAATACATGAGAACAGATAGGCATTCATTCCCCACATTTATCAGAAGGGGATTGTGAAAAGAGAGATTTTTAAGATTTATTAGCAATCCCTGGTTCATTAAAAATACATCTAAATTTAATCTAATTGCTTTATTCCTTGACACATTTTTTTTCCATAAGATGTTCTTTCTGAAATCTGTTTTTCAATTCATTCCGGCATGAAAATACAGTATATGTAATCTAAACTTTAGGCTTTCATGATGTTTGATTCCCTTCAACCTCCAGGGTGTACTCAAAGTATAAAGAGCAGAAGCACATTAAATTCCTCTTCAGTAGTCTGCCTAGCATTTCCCATGGTGTGATGACATGGGAACAATGACAATGCAATTCATTTTATGGTTTTCAACTCACTAGAAAAAGGTTGAAATAGTTCTTATCTGTTTTCACCATTCAATAACGAAAAAAAACACAGTTAGTAAACAAATATATTTCAATTGTGAGTTTTCATTTTTTACAGGAAAATATTTGAGAATGCCACATTTGCAAAGATTTTCCACTGAGTTGTAGGTGGGAGAAATTCTCACTAAACGAAAACATATTTTGATGTAAAAACAAATTTTCAGAGACCTTTCAACAGAGTGAATGTAATCAAATCACAACTTTAGGTGGTATGTGAAAAAGGATAATCTTATTTAGAGTCCAGCTACATATTTTTTTGGTCTTGTAATAGTAACTTTTCATTTTCATCCTGCTCTCTAAAGCTATAGTAGACATTCTCCCAAAATAGGTATTTGGCAAGCTCGAGTCTCCACCACATTGTGATTGCAGCACAAACCCTAAAAGCATTTGCTTAAGCCTTAGCTTCTTAAGTCTGAAAGAAAACAAAGGGTTCCAATCCCTCCCAAGCAACGCCTTTGGCCAACTAAATGAAAAAAAAAGCCCCGAAAAAATTAATTAACAATTGCCTTTCAACAATAAAACCTTTTAAAGGAAATTAACAATTTTAAACAAAGAAAAAATGGAAAAAAGAATTTTAACAAGAAAACCAAAAAACCCAACAATTCCAAAAAGGTCAAACACTAATTAAACCTTCAAAATCAAAAGGAATAAAAAAGAACCTTTCCAAATTTAAAAAATAAGTCAACCAATAATTAAAAACTTAAAAAAAAACAACAACGCTCCAAAAAAAAAGAATAACCCAATTAAACCCTAAAAAAAATAAAAATTTAAAAATGAAATTTTTATTATTGGGTGGCGTTAAAACATAATGGGCAGAGAACTTTGTGGGCTTTTCTTTCAGTCAGCACAGCTGTGTCCCACATCTGTGGGACAGGTAGATTCATTTGTTACAGTCTGCATTCCAGCCTGTCTTCACCTGACATCTTGATTGCTGTTTTTCTCTTTCTTTATTCTATGTTAAGTTCCATTACTGTGATGTAAACTTCTATGGATTTTGACAAGTATATAGAGAAGTATCCCCTAGCCCACTGTCATACTAACTAATTTCTTCACTATAAAAGTTCTCTTTGCCTTCCCTTTGTAGTTAACCACTTCCCTCTTTCCTAACTGCTGGCAATCTCTGATCTTTTTTCTGTCCCTATAATTTTGCCTTTTGCAGAATGTCATGCCAATAGAATCATATAATATGTATTCTATCACTTAGTAGAATCCATTTAAGATTTACCATATTTTTGCATGAATTAATACCTCATTCAATAAGTAATACTTTCTATGTAGAAAACTACATAACACAAAATTTACCATTTTAACCATTTTAGATGTATTATTATTTTTCAGGGCATCAAGTACATTAACAATTGTGTGCAACTCCCACCACAATACATCTCTGGAAATTTTTCATCATTATCAAAATAGAACTGTGTATCCATTAAATAGTAGCTTCCATTTCCTCTCTCCCTGGAGTCCCTGGTAACCTCTCTTTTCTGTCATGGTGAATTTGCCTCTTGTGGGTACAGCATATAACTGGAATCAAAGAATGTTGCTCCTTTTGCTTAGTTCACTTAGCATAATGTTTTAGGGCTCATTAGTGTCACAGCATGCATTGGAATTTCATTCCTCTTTTGGCTGAATAATATTCTGGTTAATGTATATATAACATTTTGTTTATGCATAAAAACAATGTTAGATTGTCAATAGACATTTGGGTTGTTTTTACCCTTTGTCTATTGTGAATAAAGTTGCTGTGAACTTATGTGTAGAGTGTCTATTTGAGTCCCTGCTTTTAGGGTACATCCTAGGAATAGGCTTACTGGATCATGTGGTAATTTTGTTTAACTTTTATAAGAACTGCCATACTGTTTTCCATAGTGACCGCATTACTTTACTTTTATAAAACTGATGCATGGGAACTCCAATTTGTCCACATTCTTGTTAACATTAGTTTATATTTTAAAAATAATATCCACGCCAGTGGGTATGAAGTTCTATGCTATTGTGGTTTTGATTTGCATTTCCCTAATGACTAATGATATTGAGCATCTTGTCATGTGCTTATTGACTATATATATGTCTTCTTTAGGGAAGTATGTATTCAAATCCTCTGCAATCCACACAAGTTTGAATAGTGTGGTTTGCTTTTTGTTGTTGATTTGTTGGAGTACTTTACATATTGTGGATACTAACCTTTACCAGATATATGATTTGCCATTATTTTCTCTGATTCTGTGGGTTGTCTGTTCACTCTCTTGATAGTGTCCTTGGATGTACAAAAGTTTGATTTTGATAATGTCCATTTTACTTATTTTTTCTTCTGCTGTCTGTCCTTTTTGTGGCACATCCAAGAGATCATCGTCAAATCCAATGCCATAAGGATTTTCCCCTGTTGTCTTGTATGAATGTAATTATTTGAGTTCTATATTTATGTCTTTAATCCATTTAACTTAATTTTGTAAATGGTATAAAGAGTTCAACTTCATTCTTTTTTATGTAGATATTCAGTTTTCCTAATACCATTGGTAGTAAAGACTATCGTTTTTTCCAAAATCGTCTTGGCATCCCTATAGAGAATTAATTAGTTTTATTCCTGGGAGTTTTATCTATTTAATTCAGTTTATAGCTTTGTAATAAGTTCTGAAATCAGAAAGCATGAGTCCTCAAATTTTGTTTTGGCCATGTGAGGGCCCTGAGGGCTCCAAATAGATTTTAGGAGGGATTTCTATATTTCCGAAAATGAGGCAAGTCCATTTTGATAGAGATTGCAATGATTGTTCTGGCAGTATTGTCATTGTCATACAGAAACCTTTTATTTATTTATTAATTTAGTTTTTGATATTTCCTCAAGTGTTTTATTATATGGACTCTAGGAGGTAAATTTTCATTTCCAACATTTTACCTACTTTTTGTTCCTTTTGTACTTCAATTTGCTTTTTTTTAGTTCAAGAAAGTATGAGAGTACAAACATTTTGGTCACATTTTATATTTTTGCCTCTCCCTAGCAAGGGTTAGAGGTATGTTCTTCCTCTCCACAATGCTCACCACATCCCTCAGATGTGAGACTACCCCCAACCCCTGAATCCCTGGTGCACACCACCACCATTTGAGCACCATAGTGTTAATCAGGCAGTACCAATTTGATGGCGAGTACATGTAAAGCCCGTTTTTCTGATGGTGTGTCACCTCACTTTGGATAATGGGCTTAAACTTAATTCAGGATATAATATAAGTGGTGTGAGCTCATTGTCGTTTTTTAGATTTGAGTAATATTCCATTGTAAACATACTCCAAACTTTAATAATCCAGTCATGAATTGATGGGCACTTGGGTTGTTTCCATGCCCTTGCAATAGTAAATTGTGCTGCCATAAACATTCGGGTGCAGATATCTTTATAATAGAGTGTCTTATGCTCTTTTGGGTAGATGCCCAACAATGCTATTGCTGGGTTGAATGGTGTTTCTATTTTTAGCTCTTAGAGGTATCTCCAAATTCTTTTCCACAAAGGTTGCACTAATTTGCAGCCCCACCAGCAGATTAGAGTGTTTCTGTGTTGTGTCTCCACATCCTTGCCAGCATTTGTTATTTTGGGATTTTTTGATACAGTCCAATTTCACTAGGGTTAGGTGGTATCTCATTGTAGTTTTGATTTGCATTTCTCTGATGATTAGAGATGTTGAGCTTTTTTTTTTTTTTTTTTTTTTTTTATATTTGCTGTCCATTATTCTGTCTTCTTGGGAAAAGTTTCTGTTCATTTCCGTTGCCCATTTCCTGATGGGGTTGTTTGATCTTTTCTTGTTAATTCTTTTGAGTTCTAGATAGATTCTTGTTATGAGACTTTTATCAGATGTGTAGAGAGAAAATATTTTCTCCCATTCTGTAGGTTGTCTATTTGCTCTAATGATAGTGTCCTTGGCTGTGCAGAAGCTTTTTAATGGAATCAGAACCCATTTGTTTATTTTTGTTGCTGTGGTGATTGCTTTGGGGGTCTCCTTCAGGAATTCTTGTCTAGGCTGATGTCTGAAAGTGTTTTCCCAACATCTTCTTCTAGTATTCTTAAGGTTTCATGCCTTAGTTTTAAGTCTGTTATCCATCATGTATGGATTTCTGTGAGAGGTGAGAGTAGGGATCTTGATTCATTCTTTTGCAGGTAGGTATCCAGTTTTCTCAGCACTTTTATTGAAAGGAGATTCTTTTCACCAATGTATATTTTTGTTTGATTTATCAGAGATTCGGTTTATGTTTATGTCTTTAATCCATTTTAAGTTGATTTTTGCATATGGTATGAGGTTAGGACTTAATTTCTTTCTTTTGCTGGATGAACACTACAAGCAGCTCTGATCAGTCTGAGACACAGAGAGTATCCCCTGGATAGATGGTGGCACTATTTTAAGATCAGTAGTTGCAGGAGTGGCTATGAGGTTAAATGGAGTTGCTGATCAGGAAGAGTGAGATGGACCTCCATGCTCATTAGAAATGCATGGTTGAGATTTGCCTCCTGCTTAGTTGGGCTTGAAGGCTGAGCTGAGTGCTGTTTAATCTCCCATGCATGCTGAAATTTGTCCCTGCTCTTTGCCAAATTTTGCTGTAGTGGTGATCTTCTTTTCTGGGTGTGGCCTGGTGGTAGGATCTGAGTTTGGTCTTGGAGGCTGGCTGTGTAGGGATTCAAGCCACATAGAACTCCCCACCATCTCTGGGAATGGGCAGTTTTGGCTTTTCAGGTGGAATATGTTGTTATCTGTAAGTTTTGGTCCAGCGCCACCACAGACAGGTGCACAGAGCTGCCACCAAGTCCTGCATGCTGGTCTCGGTAGCTCTACAATCTTGTTTCCTTTCTGTCTGACCCTGGGTGGTTTTGTTTGCCTTTTCCTCCTAACTTTCCCAGAAGTGAGGGTGCAGTGGCCTTCCTGGGAGGCATCCAGGAATGCTAGGCAAGCTGAATGTCCAACACCAGGTCTTTCTTTTTTTTCCCTGAATGTAGAAACCCTAGCGTGGGCAATCCTCTCTGTGTGGTGCTGTGCCAACTTGGAGAGAGGAGGTGGTGACACAAAGTGAGACCATTTTTCTTTTCCTTCTAATGAAGTTTTTATTTAGTTCTGTGGTGCATGCAGGTGTCTCAGCCTTATTCCCAAGTTTTGAGATTTTCCTGACGATGTTCTTGTGTGTGGATAGTTGCTGGTTGAATTTTCTGTGGAGAGTAGTGAGGCTTGGGACCTCCTATCATGCCATCTTGCTGACTTCACTCACTTTTTTTTTACTTTAAATCTAAGGATGAGAATCAGTTTATGTTTTGACAGAGATTTTCTTCAATACCAGGTGCCAAAAAAAGCAAACCACCTTCCCCACCCCTCACACACACAGAACAGAAAAACAAACAAACAAAACCAACCACCTCTCTTGGTCTTTGCAAATTGGCTCTGCCCTGGGGCATTTCTTCAGCACTCAGCTTGCTCTAAGCCTGGCGATCAGGCTAAGGTGAAAGCTTAAGGTCTTTTCAGGCCTCTTTGAGAACAGGTCTTGCCCTGAGCATGTATATGGCTTTCTAAATACCTCTGTATGTACAGCTGCTTTTGCATATCATAGCATACCAAGGACTCTTACACCAGCTTCTCCTCCAAACCTCGGGCATTCTCTTGTATGTTTCCATCTGTACTATCTTGCCTGAGTTCTCTGTGTGGCCTGTTCGTGTCTGTAGTGTTTATAAATGGTGCCCACGGCTTCCTCCGCCTGAGTTCTGAGTTATACGACACAGATATGTGCCTTGTGTCAGTCCCTTAGTTGTTTCTCAGAAAGGTCAGAACAGAGCTACACAATAACTTGCAAATACAGTCTGCTCTGTGTCCTCTGCTTCGAGGGAGGGAACTAGGAGCAGGGTTGCCACTGCTTTAAGACTGTTGGATATTTAGTCAGACAAAATCTGGGCGTTTCTGTGAGCGTGTTTTTGGCCTCATCTATAAAAATACCAATAAAATTTTTCCGAGTCATTTGTATGATAAAGATGAGATTTGAGTGAGTTGACACAGAGATGAGAGCCTTGAGCCAGTCTTTCAGAGTTTCCTTAGGCAGGTTAGAACAGACATGTGCAACAATTTGCAAATAAAGCCTACCTCTGGTCCTTCTGGCTTGAGGGTGAGGACTAAAAACTGGGCTGCTACTACTTTGAGAACACAATTCCCAGATACTTGGTTAAAGATAAGTTGGGCTTTTCTATGAGGGAATTTTTGAATAAGGTTAGCATTTACATGTGAGTAAAGCAGATGTCTTGTCTAATTTGGGTAGACATCATCTTGTCAGTTGAAGGCCTGATAAGAACAAAAGTCTGGCCTTACCCCCAGCAAGTGGATTTGTGTATCAAACTGCCTCCTACTTCTCTAGCCTTGGGCCTTCCTGGCCCCGCCACAGACTGCTGTGGACTCCACATGCCCAGCGGTTTCTTCTTGCCTGATGGCCTTCAGACTGGAACGTCTGCATTCCCCGGATCCCCTGCACCACTGGCTCACTAGTGAGATTTTGGACTCACTAGTTTCTATATCATTGGAGCCAATTCCTTGTAAGTTTGCAAGGAATAAAAAATGTGCAAAGAGTGAAGAGTTCCCATTTACTCTGCACTCAGTTTCCCCTATTATATCTGTCTTACATTGGTATGTTACATGTGTTGTAATTAGTAAAATTATTGATATATTACTAACGTTAATGAAAAGCCATACTTTATTGAGTTTTCCCTAGTTTTTGCCTATGTTCTATTTCTATTTCAGGATTCCGCATCCACTTGCTCCACTACAGATACTTGTCATGTCACGTAAACCTCCTTTCTGCTGTGACAGACTTGCCTTGCTGTTGATGACCTTGGCAGTTTTGAAGAATACTCGCTACGTTTATTGTAGGTTGTCCCTGAACTGGGATTTGTTATAAACAGAATAGTGGTCTCCTACAAATTCATATGCTGAAGCTCCAATTCTAATGTGACTGCATTTGAAGATAGGGTCATTAAGGATATGATTCAAGTTTAAGGAAATCCTAATGTTGGGCCCATAAAGCAACATGACTGATGTTTTCATAGGAAGAGAGACAGACGCCAAAAATGCACACTCACAGAGAAAAGGGAAAGGTGAGGACTTAGTGAGAGAGGCCTCAGGGGAAGTCGATCCTGCTAGCACCTTGATCCTGGACTTCTATCTTCCAGAATTTTGAGAGACTAAATTCCTATTGATCAAACTACCTAGTCTGTGGCATTTTGTTCTGGCAGAATAGCAAACTAATACAGATTTTGGCACTGAGAGGTGGGGTGCTAATTGTTGAAGTGATACAGCCACTGTGGAAAACAGTATGATACTTGCTAAAAATATTAAAAATAGAGTTATCACGGGTTTCTTCAATTCCCTTCTGGGTTCATATTCAAAAGAATTGAAAGAAGGGTCTCAAAGAGAATCTGTACATCCATGTTTATAGCACCATTGTTTGGAATAGTCAAGGGCTGGAGACAACCCCGGTGTCTGTTGACAGATGAATGGATGGGCAAAATGTGGTATATACATATAAAGGAATACTACTGTGCTTTAAAAGGGAAGAAAATTCTAAAATATGCTGCAGCACAGATAAAACTCAAGTACGTTATAAATGAAAAAACCCATTGACAAAAAGACAAATAATACATAGAAAGTGGAAGTAGAATGGTGGTTCCTAGGAACTCAGAGGAAGGGTGAATGGGGAATTGTTTAATGGGTATAGAAGTTCAGTTTTACAAGATGAAAAAGTTCTAGAGATCTGTTGCATAACAATAGCAATGTACTTACCAGTACTGAACTGTATACTTAAAATGATTGAGACAGTAAATTTTTAATATGTGTACTTTACTATAACTCAATTAAAATAAAAATCAACAAAATTGGTGAAATCTAAATAAGGTCAACTAATTGAACTAATATCAGTTTCCTGTTTTTCATACTGTACTATTTTTTTATGTATGTTGTCATGCAAATATGTAAAAAGATATATAAGATACCACTTTTATGGAAATCTGAGTGTGGGGCACATGAGATCTAATGTGTACTATTTTTTTTTTAATTTTTTTTTTTTTGAGACACAGTCTCGCTTTGTTGCCCAGGCTAGAGTGAGGGCCATAGTGTCAGCCTACTTCACAGCAACCTTGAACTCCTGGGCTCAAGCAATCCTGCTGCCTCAGCCTCCCGAGTAGCTGGGACTACAGGCATGCGCCACCATGCCCGGCTAATTTTTTCTATATATACTAGGTGGCCAATTGATTTCTTTCTATTTATAGTAGAGACTGGTACTTGCTCTTGCTCAGGCTGGATTTGAACCCCTGACCTTGAGCAATCAGCCCGTCTTGGCCTCCCAGAGCACTAGGATGACAGGTGTGTGCCCCTGCGCTCGGCCTCTCTGTACTATTTTTGAAAGGTTCTGTTAATCTATGATTATCATAAAATAAAACAGCAAATTGTATGAATAGGCATTTTCACTTCTTCACCCCAAAATGTTTATTGTATCATTTTTGGAAGAGAAAAATGAAAAATACTGGACATGTTTGAAAATAAGAAATATATGAATGAGCTGTAATATATTTTATACAATGGAATTCTAGACTGAGGTTAAATGAAGTTCGAAGTCCACTTGTATCAATCTGCATAGAATCTGTAAAACATAATGCTGAAAAAATAGCGTACTATATGTACTGTAATATTGCCATTTAGGTATCCTTTCATTTTGTATATTGTTTATGCATACATGTATTATATATAAAATCAATCTCTAGTTGCATACAGGTAATAATATATAAGATGTAAAAGTAATCAGTGTGATGTAAAATATGAAATTATGGACAAGGATACATATAAAATTCAAGATAGGGTTTGTGCATCTAGGGAGAGTGGAATGGGCTTAGGAAGGAGTACAAATTCCTTCCTAACTATATTTGGATCTAAAGAAAATAAAGAAAATATCACTAATAATTACATCTTTGAAATTGGTACCCGTGATTGTTGTATTGCTCTTTATAATTTATGTTAGAAATATTTCTAAAATATAGTCAAATAAAACCTTGCAAGAACCTTGATGGGAGAATTAGACAAACATATAATTACATTTGGAGACTTCAACACTCCTCTCTTAGTGATCAATAGAATAAGTTGACAAAAAAATCAGTAAGAATGCAGAAGACCTGAACAATACTATCTGCCAAGAAGACCCAAATGATATTTGTAGAATTCCCCAGTCAAAAATAGCAGAATACACATTATATTAAATGCACATTGAACATCATTTTTTTTGCCATAGTTAGTCCATAAAATAAACTTTAAACAAAATTTAAAGTAATTGAAATCACACAAAATATGTTTTGATCTCAATGGATTGTTTTGAGCTCAATGTATTGAATTTAGAAACCAATAGCAGAAAAATATTTGATAAATATACAAATATTTGCAAACGAAATAGTACTCTTAGAAGTACTATAGAGAAACACTGCATGATTTCAAAGAAATCATGAGAGAAATTTAAAAATAATTTGAATTGAATCAAAATGAATAAACAAGAGATTAAAAATGTATAAGTTATAGTTAAATCACTACTTAGGGGAAAATGTATAACATTAAATGATTATATTAAGAAACTTCAAACCAATAATCTCCACTTCTACCTTGAGAAACAAGAATAAGAAAAACAGCGAGCTTTCAAGATGGCGGTGGCTTGTTGGTTGACCGAGAGGCTGACTTGAAGGCACTAAAAAGTAAAAGAGGCTGGGAGTCATCCCCTCCTTGGTTCTCACAGCTCTGGGAGCCCAGCAGAAGTGTTTTTTGTTTTCTTTTAATGAACAAGGAAACCACACAGATTGTCAACATGGGACAGAGATCTACATCATCCACCAAGAGTGGAAAATTTATGAACCCTACAGACCAAGCTCGAAAGGAAGCCCGGAAAAGAGAATTAAAGAAGAACAAAAAACAGCGCATAATGGTACGAGCTGCAGTTTTGAAGATGAAGGATCCCAAACAGATTATCTGGGACATGGAGAAATTGGATGAAATGGAATTTAACCCAGTGCAACAGCCACAGTTAAATGAGAAAGTACTGAAAGACAAGCGTAAAAAGCTGCGTGAAACCTTTGAACGTATTCTACGACTCTATGAAAAAGAGAATCCAGATATTTACAAAGAACTGAGAAAGCTAGAAGTAGAATATGAACAGAAGAGGGCTCAACTTAGCCAGTATTTTGATGCTGTCAAGAATGCTCAGCATGTGGAAGTGGAGAGTATTCCTTTGCCAGATATGCCACATGCTCCATCCAACATTTTGATCCAGGATATTCCACTTCCTGGTGCCCAGCCACCCTCCATCCTTAAGAAAACCTCAGCCTATGGACCTCCAACTCAGGCTGTTTCTATCCTTCCTCTTCTTGGACATGGTGTTCCACATTTGCCCCCAAGCAGAAAACCTCCTGGCCCTCCCCCTGGTCCACCACCTCCTCAAGTTTTGCAGATGTATGGCCGTAAAGTGGGCTTTGCCCTAGATCTTCCTTCTCGTAGGCGAGATGAAGACATGTTATATAGTCCTGAACTTGCTCAGCGGGGTCATGACGATGATGTTTCCAGCACCAGTGAAGATGACGGCTATCCTGAGGACATGGATCAAGATAAACATGATGACAGTACTGATGACAGTGACACTGACAGATCAGATGGAGAAAGTGAGGGGGATGAATTTGTACATCGTGATGATAATGAAAGAGACAACAATGAAGAAAAAAAGTCAGGTCTCAGTGTACGATTTGCAGATATGCCTGGAAAATCAAGGAAGAAAAAGAAGAACATGAAGGAGCTGACTCCTCTTCAAGCGATGATGCTTCGCATGGGTGGTCAGGAAATCCCTGAGGAGGGACGGGAAGTAGAGGAATTTTCAGAGGATGATGATGAAGATGATTCTGATGACTCTGAAGCAGAAAAGCAATCACAAAAACAGCATAAAGAGGAAGCTCATTCTGATGGCACATCTACTGCTTCTTCACAGCAGCAGGCTCCCCCACAGTCTGTT
>NC_033666.1:100260655-100271767 GCF_000165445.2 Microcebus murinus
TACTGTGATAGATTTTGATGCCAGAACAGGCTTCTGTTCACAACAGTGGCCCATGAAGAAAGATGCTTTTATTAAATTTAAGTGAAAGAACTGCTTCCACTGTCAGGGTATTTTCTAATTTCAGTTCAAGGAATATCCTAAAGTTTAGCCTTGTTCAGAATTTACTGCATTAAGAGAAAGTATTTCATTCAGAATAGATTGGTTATTAAAACTGTGCTGCTACTATCCATTCCCTTTCACACCACCATTTTCATCCCAATTCCCTCCAGTTCTTTGGAAATTTGTGATCAGGGGGATCTGAGTTCCTTATTTGTTTTGACTCTCTTCTTGTGTGCTGTGGGCACTGGAGTAGAGATTTCTGAAAAACCAGTTTATTTCATCTTGCATTTGTGTTTGAGTTATTTTTAATATTTTCCTGTAAATATTTTGTAATATTTTACTTGTAGTGAAATGGATCACATTGCCATTTCCTATTAATACAAAGCAGGATATGTGGGAAGAAAATGTACAATTCTTTGATTAAAATTATTTCCCACTGACCTAAAAAAAAAAAAAAAGAATAAGAAAAACAAAGAAAACCCAAAATAAGCAGAAGGAAGATATGATAAAAATATAAGCAGAAATCAGTGAAATTAGAAATAAAGAAAATAATTTTAAAAAGTAACAAGTTTTGTAAAGATCAGTAACACTGATATGATTCTGGCCAGTGTGCTCAAGAAAGATAATAGACACACAGTATCAATATTAATGATGAAATGGTAGCATTATTAAGGATAGTACTACCATTAAAGAGATTATAGGGGAATATTATAAAGCCCTTTGTGCCAACAAGTTCTAAAACTTTAATGATATTGACAGATTTCTTGAAAGAGAAAAACTATCGAAGTACTAAGACATCTAAGAAGAATTTGATAACCAGAATATTTGAATATCTAAAACCATTTAATATTGAATTCATAGTTAAAACATTCCAGAGAAAAACACAGAGGGCTTTACTTATGAATTCTACCAAATATTTAAGGAATAAATAATAATTTTTTTAAAAAAATGTCTTTCAGGCCACAGAAGAAAATGAAACAAGTTCTGACTTATTTTTTGAAGCCAGCATAATTTGGGAATCAAAACCAGATAAACACAAGAAATTATAAAACACATGTACAAAACATAGACACAAAGATGCTCAACGAATAGTAGCACAGCAAATCAAACAATGTATAAAAGAGATTATACAGTGTGTCATTATGGAGAGGGTTTATTTTGCAAATACAAGCTGGAGTCTATCAATGCAATTTGCCTTATTGATCAAGTGTAGAAGGAAGACCTTATGACAGCCTTGATAGATGCAGACAAAGAACCACACAACTCCACATCATTTCATGATAAGCATTATGAGGAGACTAGCAATAAGAGCCTTCCTCAACATGATAAAAGACATCTAAGAAAAGCCTACAGCTAACAATATACTTAATAGCGAAAGATTATGCTTTCCCTTCAAGTTATGATTTGGGACAAGGAAGGGCATCTGTTCTCACCACTCCTATTTACCATTATAATGGAGGCCATGTCAGTGAAATAAGGAAAGAAAGAAAAGAAATAAGGATTGGAAAGGAAGAGACAAAACTATGTATATTTTGCAAAATGCTGTAATTGTATACATAAAAAATTTCAAATAATTTCCAAAAACCTCCTGAAATGGATAAGTGAGCTTAGAATAGCTTGAGATACAAGGACAGTATGTAAAAATCCATTCTAATTCTGTATACTCAAATTGAACCTTTGGAAATTGAAATAAACAAAAGGAATCATTTATATAGCATTAAGAACATTATAGATAGTTTATGAATTTACCAATTATGTGCACAATTTTCATGCTGAGTACTATAAAATACTAATGAGAAAATTTAAAGAAGACGTAGAGAACTTAATAGATGCACCATTTATACCTGGATTGGAAACCTCAATGTGGTTAAGGTTTCATTTCTCCCCAAATTGACCGATTTAAATCAATCCAAATCTAAATCCCAGTAGGATTTTTGGGGGGTTCTTTTCAGTAGAAATTGATACCTGTTTTAGTACATTAGGATTACTATAACAAAATACCATATAGCCCGGATAGCTTATAAACATCAGAAATTTATTTCTCTCCATTCTGGAAGCTGGGAAGTCCAAGATGGAGCAAGCAGCATACTTGGTGTCTGGTGAGAGCCTGTTCCCTGGTTCATAGATGGTAACTTCTGATTGTATTCTTACGGAAGGCAAAAAACGAGCTCCCCCAGCACTAATTCCATTTATAAAGGCTCTGCTCTCATCATGATCTAATCACCTTCCAAAGGCCCCTCCTCTTAATTGGGGATTAGGTTTCCACATATGAATTTTGGGAGAAAACGAGCATTCTGACCATAGCACATCCTGATTTTCATACAGTTATAAATTTACAGAAAAAACACAGCACAATTCACCTTTGCAACGATGTGGGATCAACCCAAGTGCCCTTCAATTCATGAGTGGATAAAGAGAATGTGGTATATATGTATACCATGGAGTACTACTCAGCCATAAAAGGGCCAAAATGATGTCATTTGCAACAATGTGGAGTAAACTGGAGACCACTGCCCTAAGTGAAGTATCACAGAAATGGAAAACCAACATGGTATGCTCTCACTAATAAGTTAGAGCTCATAGATGTGTACACTTGAGCACAGAGCGACATAAAGGACATGAAAAACCAAGAAGGGGGTAGGGTGGGAGGGTGGTTTGGGCTAAAAACCTACCTATTTGGTAAAAGGAACAGTATTTCGGTGATGGGCACATCAAAACCCTGACTCAAGCATTAGACAAGATATCCATGTTACAAAAACACTTGTACCTCCTTAATATTTTGAAATGAAAGATAAAAGTCAATAAAAAATAAGAATAAGCACTGAAAAGTACCATCTTGGCTTAAGCAAATTAAAAAACACCACTTTACAGAGAAAAATGGAATGATAGCCCAGAGTTCTCATATATTCAATGCTCAGTTTTCCCCATTTTTAACATGCTATAATAGTATTGTACATTTGTTATAATTAATAAATCAATACTAATGTGTTTTTCATTAACTAAAATCCATTCTTTATTCACATTCCCTTAGTTTTTCTTTATGTCCTTTTTCTATTCCAAGATCCCATTACATTTAGTTGTCATGTTTCCGTAGGGTTCTCTTGGCTGTAACAGAGTTCCATTGTTTTTGATGACCTTGATAGGTTTGAGGAGCACCGGCCAGGTGTTTGGTAGAATGTTCCTCAACTGAGATTTGTCTGATATTAATATCTTTCTTATGAGTAGGTTGAGCTTACAGATGTTTTGGATGAAAAGCACAGAGGCTAAGTGCCATTGTCATCAGATCATAATCAAGGTACATATTATCAATATGACTATTACTGTTGATGTCAACTTTGCTCACTGCAGTAGCGTTTGTCAGACTTTTCCACTGTAAAGTTGTTATAAACAAGTTATTTTTTTTCTCCCTTTCATACTGTACTCTTTGGACAGAAATCACTGTGTGCAGTATATACTTAAGGAGTGGGGAGTCATGCCCCATTTCCTTGAGGGAGGAGTATACACATAATTTATTTGGAATACTTCTACATGGAGATTTATCTTATTCCCCTATTTATTTAGTCAATAATTGTTGTAATATTATAGGATCATGGATATTTAGTTTGCCCTTTAGGTTATAATCCAATACCATTACATTTATTTTATTGCTCAATCTGTTCCACCTTTTGCCATTGGGAACTCCTTTACTTGACTCTCGTATCCCTTTGCCACATCCCCACCATTTTAAGCACTTCCCTCTCTTCTGACACTGCCATATGCTCCCACGAGCACATGAGCCCATCTTGCATATTTTCTGCCCCTGTTTAGAATCAGCCATTCTCCAAGGAGCCCTTGTTCCTTGTATTGGTGAGTGGAATTATGCAAGATTTGATCACTAGCTTTAATTTTCCTTTTGGAAAAAATCACAAAGAAAGTTAGAACTATCAAAAAGGCTAAAGGTGAAGAACTGACATTATTTTCCTTTAAGACTTATCATAAAGTGACAAAAATCAAAATATTGTGATTGTTGAAAAAAGATAGATCCTTGAATGGGATAGAATAGAGAATACAGAAATTGGTCCACATATGAATTGTCAATTTATTTTTCATAAAAGTTCCAGTATATTTGAATAGAAGAATATTGCTTTCAAAAAGTGGTGCTAGAATAATTAGATATCCATGTGTAAAAAGAAAAAAGAGCCCAACCCTTACCTGGCACCGAATATAAATTAACTTCATATGGAGAGTAGAATTCAATGTAAACTTAAAACTTCTGGAGGAAATTATAGGAGAAAATATATCAACCTTAGGATAATGAAAGATTTCTTAGGAGACTTACATTGAAACTCATCTACACCGAGAGCCATGATGGATTTATAAATACAACATAATTGCAATGGGAGTTTATGATTCCTTTGAACAAACAAACTGGCCTTGATATCAATAATAAAAACAATGGCAAGAATTAGCAATTAGTCAGCATTTAGTATGTGCCAGGTATTGTTATAAAAAGCTTAGTATTTTAGCGAAGTTTCTAATATTACTCTCATCTTTACAACAAATCTCATGAGGTAGATTGCATTATTATCTTCAGTTTACAGATAGGAAGTTGAGGACATGGCTATTAAGTATATTGCCCAAAGTTACACAGCTGGAAAGCAGCAGAGGTGGGATATGAACCCGAGCAGGAGGAGTCCAGAGGAGGCCCCTGATCACTTTGCTAAACCTTTTAAAATTTTGAGATGAAAAACACAAAGAGAAATATACATAAAACCTAGCTCTCCTTCTGTTCCTCCCAGTCACTATCCACTCCCTTTACCCTAAGGGTATCTAATATCCTGACTTGCACATTATAGTTTAGTTTTTGGTGAAAGTTTTTGAACAGTCTCAAAAAAAGACACAGTGCTATGAGTCTGGGCTCAAGCTATCCTCTATCTCAGCCTCCTGAGTAGGGGGGACTACCCGAAAGGCCCATTTGCGCTATCCAGCCGCTCATTAGGTTTTTTTCCATTTTTAGGTAGCTGGGTAATTTATTTCCTATTTTTTTTATTTTTTTTAAGATGGGTCTCACTCTTGCTAGAGCTGTTTTGAACTCCTGACCCAAGTGATCTCCCACTCAGCCCCAGAGTGCTAGGATTTATAGGTGTGAGCCACCCAACCACCCCCTCCCCCCCGGTAGTGTTTGAAATTTATGTAAGTAGAATCATATTTTTTTCGTCTTGCTTCTATCACTTAACAGTGTGTTGATAAAATTCATCCACATTGCTGTATATTGAGGTTTGTTCACTTTATTTCTTATGTAGTATTCCACTGCACAAATATACAACAAATTATTCAACCATTGCCTGTTGGCAGATATTTCGATTATTTCAGGTTTTAGGTATTATAAAACAATGTTGTTATGACACATAAAACCAGAGTTTATTTAGTTTAACCTATTTAACGAAATTACATAAAATGCAATCATTACATAAAAATTTTCTGAGGACACACAGAAAAGTTTTCTAAAGATATTATCAATTCAATGAAAGACAAGGATAAAAGATTGGAAGAAAATATGTATAAAGTCTGAATGGTAAAGTACTGGTATCAAGAATATATAAAGAACTCTATAACTCAATAGTAGGAAAGTAGACAACCCAATATAAATGGGCAAAACATTTGAGTATCTACTTTACCATAGTAGATATGGTTGACAAAAAATATATAAAAGATGCTTAACATCATTACTGATTGGGCTAATACAAATTAAAATCCCAATTACATTATACTACACCCTTATTAAAATGGTTTTGTAAACCGACAATATTAAGTATTGGAAGGACACAAGCAAATGGAGCTTTCATACACTGTGCGTGGAAATGCAAAGTGGTAGAGCGACTTTGGAAAACAGAAAGTTCACTTACTGGAAAGGAAACTAAGACTCTGAGATTTGGACTTGACAGCAAGCACATAGCTATTAGGTGTGGCGCAGGTCTCAAAAAAAAAAAAGGAAAGATATCAAACAGAAATGTATACAAAATTCTTAAAGATTAATGACTTTAATTACTATTTCATTAATTCCCAGTGAGAATGTGCATTGTGGTGAGTGACGTTTGCAGCATTACTTACTAGGTCTGTGGGAGTTGCAGGAAGAGTATACAGAACTCTGCTTCCCGCCCCCAGCAGAAGTGCTGCTACTCCCCTACTCCACCTGGGCTCCTAAATGGTGTGATCTGGCAGTCTGGATGGGAAAGGGGCAGAGTGGTGGGTCTGCTGAACCTCACCTTGATGGACCAAATGTTTTTGCCTCAACTTGCTCAGAGGCCAGACTACAGGTACAGCCCATATAAAATTAGAAAGTGTGAAAAAAGAGAGGAAGACTGTAGAACTTCCCAGGTCTCAGGTTTTTAGGGAAAGATTATTGTATCTGTGTTTTGTTGGTGGTGTTGTTTTTATCATTGGGTAGCAAGTCAAGCAATTGTCTTCTCACAAATGTAGTACATGAATTTGGAGCAGTCAGAAGCAGCTGCCTTTCTTCCTCTTATACTTGCACAGTTTCCACGGTCTGATTCTTTCCAATCACCTAAACTAAAATAAAAGCAAATAAGTGCTGTGAAACATACATTCATTAATGCAGATATAAGAGATATATTGGTCCAAAGTTAAGGTGGTGTGGTTTTTTTTTTGTATGAACTATGTCTTGGTGCCCTAGGCATTCCTAGAGTATCTTACAAGGAATATAGACATAGAATTAAATATGGAAAGTCTCCTTTCTTTCTTCATGTACTTGACTCCTTACTGAGCTTAGGTCCCTTGGAAGTGTGAGTGTGTGCGCATAAAAGTGTGTATGTGTGTGTGTACATTTATATTTCTGTATATGTGTGTATGGATAAATATGTGTATGTATATTTCTTTCCTATATGCCTTCAGGACTATAAAACAGTATCTGTGATTATAAAACTTATTAGCCATTATCTATTTTAGAGACTTACATTTTGGGTAGAGGTTCTGAGTTATCTTCCCATGTCCAGGGTCTACTCATTCCTTTACGGGACAATCCAATCCACGAGGAATAAGACAAATGAGATATTCGGTTTTCGATGAAGTTCTGTAATAAATGGAACATTATTTGTGATTGAGAATTTTTGTATGTCCTCGAATGAGGTAATATACTCTTGTATATCAATTTTGATTAATGTGAATATGAAAAAGTATAAAGATCAAATTCACCCTGAATATTTTTAAGTTACAAAATAATAGAATCTTAGTTATTGATATTTTATTAAATGTAGAGCTATAAATAAGAATGACACTTAGTTTAATTATGTTTATTTAAACTGAGGGCTGAAATCTCAATTTTCTTTTGAAACATTTTTGTGGCTCAAAGATGAGTTTTGAGCAATCTGGTTTGTATTTTAGGGTCCAGGTGTGATAGCTATGAGATTTCTAACAATGTTGTTTTATATTTTTGTTTTCTACAAGTTCTGTGTTCATTTTTTGTAAAATGGTCATCCTGAGAAAATAATCTATTTTCCATTAGACGAAGTGTTTACAAAGCTGGCTTAATAATTACTTGAGGAGTATAAAAGTAACTGATATTCATTTAGCAATTTATATAACTCTATAAAGAGGATGAGGGAAACCAAGAGAAGACACTCTCAGGAAAAGCCCAAATTTAGGATACACACACTGCCATGAAAAGTCAAAAGTTCCATTCGCAAACACTGCTTACTTATTTTCTAATGTTTCCATTAGAGTTCTAGGAGTTATGATTATACTTACATAAGTATTTCTGAAATCCTCTAACTATCCATATTAATTCTGTACTTCTTGTTTTTTTTTTTTTTTTTTTGAGACAGAGTCTCGCTTGTTGCCCAGGCTAGAGTGAGTGCCGTGGCGTCAGCCTAGCTCACAGCAACCTCAAACTCCTGGGCTCAAGCAATCCTGCTGCCTCAGCCTCCCGAGTAGCTGGGACTACAGGCATGCGCCACCATGCCCGGCTAATTTTATATATATATTAGTTGGCCAATTAATTTGTTTCTATTTATAGTAGAGACGGGGGTCTCGCTCTTGCTCAGGCTGGTTTCGAACTCCTGACCTTGAGCAATCCGCCCGCCTCAGCCTCCCAGAGTGCTGGGATTACAGGCGTGAGCCACCGCGCCCGGCTAATTCTGTACTTCTTATCTAAGATCACAATGGACATTCTCACTAAAATGTGATTGTTGTTTATGTTGAGCGAGATAGATTTCACATATACACCCGTACTGGGGTACTTTACAATATATCACATTTTAATCTAAGCTCTTTATTTTGTTTACTAAAACATGTTTCTTCAGGCCATGAACAACAATGGCAATCTTCTAATGAAGTAAAAGAAGATTAATTAAAACTCTAGAAATATCTTCTTCTGGCCTGAAATTTTGCTGAGCTTTCTTGATGTATTTCTAGTTCATTTACTTTTACAGATATTTGTGAGTTGTTGAAAGCCAAGTATATGGATAATTGGACTGGCACAGAGAATTGAGTGATTCTTAGTGTCTATTAACCTGTTTTTGAGAGGATATTTAAAGATTGCCCTTCACCTGGAATGTTAAAATAAATATTTTTGCAAGAATAATTGTAAATCATTTCTGTAATTTAATTCTATATTCCACACAAGTCACAATTATAAGATTATGAAATATTTAGTTCACTTTACATAGGCTGCTAGTATGAGCTCAAAGCTAATACAAAGTAGATAAAATTAATTGATCTTTAATTTTAAATACCTTACCAGCTCTTCTTCATCATCTATCTTAAGAAGTGTAGAGTCTGTTTCCTTGCAGAATTTCTTGCTGTCTTCAAAGTTTTTCTCTTCACGTGAAAAATAATAACAGTTCTTTCCATGACGTGACCACTTAGTTTTACATTTACTGCTCTCAGTTCCTTGAAAACAAAAAGGGTTTCCCAGAGACTGAGAGATGGAGAAATCCCTTCCAGTCCTTTTGAAGACATTTATTTTGTGAGACTGATGGGCTTCCTTTCTGCCTTTTGGAAAGAGCCCTGCTCTGGGGAGAGTGTCACATTGCTTTTAGTCCACTAAGTCTACGCACAATATTATTAACATTTTCTAGGAAAAGTTTATTACAAAGTTCGAATTTTCCCTTACAATCTCTACTTCAAGGACTTCATCATGGGAAACGGCTTCTTTGTATTCTCTAGACTGCGTAAAAATATGAATACAGAGCAGATCTCCACTTAGTACCTGATCCACATACCCATCTTAAAGAGTATAATGATGAATTGAGAATATGATAAAAGAATTGCAGCATGTTGTTGTAGCAAAATTATTAGTTGGGGAAATCATGAAGTCAAAGAATATAATATCATGCACACAGAAAACTCTAACCTCTGGGTACTAGTGACTTTTTCCCAACTAAATGAGAATGAAAACTGGACTGGACAAGCAGTTTATTCTACAAGAAAACCCAAGTGGTGAAGGGTATTAGGAGATTGAGGGAAAAAGAGAAGAGACTTGTTGGCCTCAGACTTCAATGCATACTTACATACCTGGGGTGAATGGTTTGTCTGTGAAAGCCCCGTTTTCCAATGTGGAATTGTGCTGTTCTGTTACATTTTTCAAAGGAGCCTCCTGTGATCGGGCAGGCTGATGAACCTGGAAAACTTTACTCAGCATTGTTAGCTTGAGAGAAACATAACATGGGACTGAACACAGGCAGAATTTTAACTTTAATATGTCATTTAATCTTTAGGAATTAAGACCATTTTTATTCCTATGGTTTTAGGCATCTTTTCTCTGGATATGATTCCTACACCTACATCTCATTCATTGAAATGACATTCACGACGAGACATCTTACTAGACCTTGATGACAGAACAATGAGAAATGCACAGCTTCCGTCTGCACGAAACCCACTCATAGCAATGGGGCGAGTATGCAAGTAGAGTATATTGCTGGTGATATAAAAGAGGTAATTACGCGGGGCTGTTGGTAAGTAGAAGAAGAGTTGAGTGACTAAAAGTAACCTCTGGAATAGGTGACAGCTCAGCAAGGCTGCACAGAATCAGTGATGATCTAAACTTGCTTTTGGCTCATGGATGGGAAAGAGCTAGAAAAGTGAACAGGGTAGGCTATAAAATTATACATTGCTGGAACCCATTTTCAAGATGAGAGAAATGGATAAGACACGACATAGTAGGATAGCATGGTCTTGTTGAGCATTCAGATCTAGGAACATATTGAAATAAATTCCCCCTGTTTGGTACTCAGACCGAAGCAAAGGTTATCACTATTCTCTGTCACATTCTATATTATTTTTCTTGGATCATGAGTGTCTTTTTTCACCAGATATCCTTTTAATAAATTTTTTGGTCATTTGATTTAAAAAAAAAGCCAAAATTAGTACATCCAGATGATAGGTTGTGTATAAGGCATTTTAGGGGAAAAACTGTAAAGGAATATTAAAACCAAGTTGTAAAATATATATGAATTACAAGATATTTGAATTTACACATAAGGCCTGTCTTCTGAACATTTTTAATTTTCACGCCAGAACACTGGAGAAATGCTGGTAAATTTCAATATTCTATCAAAGCCACTAATGCCCTTAATCTTTAGGAAGTCTGTTACACAACCCCAGACCCTCCCACTCCTTCAAAATCATAGATACTGTGGTTGTGTAGTTTTTGAAAGTTACTCAGCAGTCAAGCCAAAGGATCAGATTTTAAAACATTGCTTGGTTACTATGCAAAGGATAGACAGAATTTCAAAAATACCAGGATCATAAAGAATAATTCAGAGGCACAATTCTATTCTTGGGTTTTTTCTAATCTGCAACTTTTTGGCTGTAACATTTTGCTTGCTTTACTAACTTGGCTGTTAGCAGTCACTTCAAACTCCAAACATATTAAACAGTTCAATGTCTTAACACTTGCCATTGAATATTTCTGTCTTTTTTTTTTTTTTTATCTATGTCACCACTATCCACATGCAAAGGCCTCAAAATTTGGAGAACACATGATTTATTCGTCTCCTTTTCCATCCACAAGTA
>NC_033666.1:100319089-100332560 GCF_000165445.2 Microcebus murinus
TCCCTCCTTCCTTCCTTCCAAAAAAGAGACGATACCAAATTATTTTTTGTGTCTCATAAACTTCCTCTGAAGACTCCAGAAATTATTCTAAGTAATGCAGGGTTGTTGTAGGAAGAACACATTCTCCAAGTTAATTATGTTGGTGCTTAAAGTCTAGTTTGTTAGTTTAAAATACTCTGTGTTATCGTTTTGTAATTGTATCCCCTAGGATGATTTCTACAGGCTTTGGTGGGAGTGTTGGAGTCATTGCAAACTGCAGGAGACCTGAATATTGTCTTCACACTGGTGATGGGCTTGGGTGAACAGCTCTGTGCTGAGAGCTGAGGGCCAGGGCAGAGAAAGGAGCAGCAGCTGCAGGGAGCCCTGAGATGGGTTAGGGGTGCTACACATCACTGATTGGAGGTGTCCAGAGAGAGTGCCCAAGGTGGTCTGGCAGGAACTTGAAGCCATGGCACATGAGGACTATGTAAAGGATCTAGGGGTGTTGAGCCTGATGCTGATGTGAGAATTAGGGTGGTGTGCTGGGAAGGACATGGGACTGGAATTGTTGCTTCCAATGTTACTCCTCCTCCCAGTTAGCTGTGTGACACTGGGCAAATAACTTAACCTCTCTGTGCTTGTTTCCTAATCCATCATGTTTAATTTTAGGACTAAATGAGATGAAGCCTTCTTTAAAGATGACAATTGATTTTATAAGGGATATATGATAAATCTCTTCAAAGACTTGAAGAGCTCTCATGTAGAAGAAGGAGTAGACTAAGATTTTAGACTCTCAAAAGAGGGAACAAGGATTAAAGGGTTGCAGGGGAGAAGATTCAGCTTTAAGTGAGAAAGAACTGCCCAGCCATCGCTGAGATGGCTGCCTTGGGGGTGGACGGTGCTGTAGTAAGTCCCCCATCAGTGGAAGAATTCAAGAAGAGCTTAGAAGAACAATTCTACGATGTTGTAGAAGGAAAGCGTAAACTGCAGACAGTGGTAGGCTACTTGATTATGGGGGTCTTTCTCATTTCTAATATTCTAGGACTCTCTACTCTTTAGAGGTCTCCCATGCTCTTGATTGCATTTTTGCAGCTACACAAGACCAAGGAATGACAGGCTTAAACATCCCAGGCAGTTCTAGCAGTGAGAAGTGATCCATGAGGGTTTGGTTCATCCTGCCTAGGCATCTTTATAATTTCTAGAAGGATCTACCTCCTAGCACCCTTGTTTACCCTAATGCTACCTGAAAGAATCAAAGAAAGGTATCCCAGTTTCATTGAATGAGAAGAGTTAAGAGGGACCTTTCATCTGCTTCTTCCATTAGCACCTTTTTCACTGTAATTATAAGATACCCCTTTTGCTTCTTAGCAGGGACATGTCTCACAAGCCAGTATCAGGCCTAAGGCTCCAGAGTAGCATGTCGTGTGAACACAGAGCTAATCATTATTGATTCCTTGGGCCATTAAGGGAAAGGGACATTAATTACCATCAGCACATTTGCACTAATGCAGTTGTAATAAGCATACCTGTGGGAGTTCCCAATGAAGGAACTGCTCATCGGATCCTAGCAGCCAGCAGGGGAATGGGGTGGACTAGAGTACAGGTGTCCAGGAGGAAGGCAGATTCATTGGTTTGACTCTGGTTACCTCCAGAGTTTCTGCTAACTTATGCACAGGTACCCAGAGCACTCTGCGTGCAATGTCTCTCCCTCCTTTTTCCACTCCCTGGTATTTTCTGTTCCCTATACACACTGCAGTAGCTCTGGTTCCCAGATGCATCCTGTGGTACAAGATTCCTACCTACTGGACTCATCACACAACTCTTAGAAGTATGGGCTGGGCAAGACCTCAGCAAGAGTTAAGGAGTATGTGCGTATCTCTGAGATGGGGAGAGACCCTAAGTTCCTACCTGCCACCATTCTTAGCAGAAAGCCATCTTGGCACATTCCCACTTTCTTTTCTTGTCTCTACCACCTCCACCCTTTAATCCATCTCTTTTTCTGAACAATAATTATTAACACATGAGGGTTTAGTGTGCACCAGGCTCCATGGTAAGTGCTTAACCTAAGTTATCTCATGTAAGCCTTACAAACCTAACGAGGCAGGTCTCCTTACTACTCCACTATTTGCAAATAGGGAACAACACTGAGGTTCAACAGGCTAAGTAATTTGCCCAAAGTCATGGCTATAGACTGAACTCAAACCAAGTGTCCTCATTTTAAATTATTATATTATTTTTTCATATGATTCCTATTATGTGAAAACTTGGATGACTCTATTGCATAATCAAATGGGCATTCAAGGAGTCCCAAGTTTGATGGTGGTATCTGTGTATCTAGAGACTCCCGCCATCTTTCTGTCTATCTACCTAGCTATCCTGCTCTCTGTGTACTTTCTCCATGTTTTTAATCTTCCTTTTATTTTATCTTTACAGGTATCTCATCAATGTCACTTTTGAGGGGAGAAATCTGTCCTTCAGTGAAGATGGCTACCAGATGCACCCGAAACTGGTGATCATCCTTCTGAATAAGGAGAGGAAATGGGAGCGGGTAAGACATGCCTTTGGCAATTTTCAAGCAAAGTAGAAGGGTAGGGATGTACAGTTTTGCAACATTTTAAAGGAAAACAGTTCCTTGGTTTTTGTCCCTAGTCCCGAGGAGCAAGAGATCAATACTTTGAGAACTCAACAGAAGCCATTTCTCAAACTTGTATCTTCATTTTCTTGATTTGGTTAATCAAGAGGTTTTCATTATGTATTGCCATTTATTATTGATTATTGTTTTTTGCATTGATAATGTACAGATTATTTATTATTGCTAACTGCATTACTATATGAATTATGACTTTGTTTTCAGAGAAGAGTATGTGTATACATTATAACATAATTTGATAAAGAAACCAAATCAGTGGTACAATTCAGAAGTCGTGTCCTACACAGTATCTGGGGAGCCTTATAAAGATGAATTTATGAGCGGTCAGGTTTAGATTTCCTGTGGTTGAAGGGCTGCCATGCAAGGTTTTGCTCATAATCCCTCCCACTGCCAGCTGATCACAGTGTTTGCAATTCCACCACTACAAGTTAATTTCTGTGGGTGCCCGACTGCCTAGGTTGAATTCCCAGCCCTATTACTCACTAACTTGTCTATTTAGGACCTTGGAAAAATCTCTTAACTCCTCTCTGCCTCAGTTTTTTCATCTGTAAAATGGGAATAATAATAGCACCCACAGGTATGAGGATTAAAAATATATTAATATTTGTATTTAGAAGAGTGCCTAGCATGTAGTAAGCACTCAGTAAGTATTAGCTTTCGTTATTGTTCCAGATTCCTAGTTAAATGCAAGTGTTCCTGAGAGTAATGTCATTACCAGTGTTTCTGTAAGTATGTTCTACAGGGCATTTGTCCCTTGAGACACTTTGCTGGGAAGTGGTTCTGGAGTTGGACACTGTTGGAAGATGCTCCACACTGTTTGTCACTCTAGGGGAGTCTCGGGACATTTTAACATTTGAAAGTTCAGAGATGTCTTATAGCCAAAAACATCTTTAATTTTACTTAGTGTGGCATTTCCGCAACAGACTTTACCTCAAGACCCCTCTGCTCATGAGAATATTTCTGTTCTACGAAAACATGTTGGGAAACCGATTTAAGACAAGCTCCACAGACTCCGTGGGCCCACTGGCTGGGAACAGGCTTCAAGATGTCAGCCTGGTTCTGACTAGAAGGGGGAAACCAAGCTGTATGTTTCTGGAGGGGAGTAGCCAGGAAAAGACACCCCAGGCCAGAAATTCACAGTCTTGTCCCAGAGAGCCCCGGACAACTAGTTAGGTGAATGTCGCCTGGGAAATTGGGCGCGTGTGGCTCAGGGCGTGCAACCTAGGACCTAATTCTTGGAATTGGAAGACCTCGATCTGTCGTGTGTTTCCTCTTATCAGGGCACAACTATGCACCTTAACCCTTTGCACTCCGATGCCGAGTGTGACTCGACAAGGTTAGCATTGGTAGCATCGGTAGCAGCTCATGTGTCAAGCCACACTGGACACGTAGTTTCACCGCGGGGGGAAGGGAGATTTTTGTCTATTTTTCCAGTATCCTTTCTTGTTTTCATTAGCATGAAAGGACGAGTAAAATGTAAATGCAGAGGTGGTACACTAACTTCCAGGGGTAAATTATTATCCGCTAACTTAGAGCAATGTTTAGATGGAAAGCTCCCTATAATCACACCTCACCCTAAAAAAAACACAAAGATTGTGTTGTTTGTTCTAACAGAAAAATCAAAGGAGGAAGAAGAGAGACGATTTATATATTTGCGAAACATGTGAATGTAAACCAGGTCTTCATGTGGGCGAATGTTTCCAAAAATATCACACCATGAAAAATTATAGAGATTAAAATGACTCTTTGAAAGTATCAATAATTTGAAATATTAAAAAATCCAAATAAGTAAGTTTGTATGAAAAGAAACTCCAGTTTTTTACTCTACTGCCGCGCTTTGTAAAATCTGGGGTGTTTAAAAAATTAAAAAAAAAAAAATAAAAAATTAAATCCCGAGTAGAATAAAGGAATCGAGAAAAAAGCAAGCGAGTGCAAAGGGTTAAATTATGGCTGATGTTCTTGATTCAGGTGGCCCTCCCTCCACTGAGTCTCATCTGTGCTCCTGCTCTCCACCCTAATCAGTCTGCTTTCACGGTGACAGCGGAGACATCGTCATTTGAGATGTGTTCTGGGCCCCTGATGTAGAACAGGTACTTCTTTCTGTCTCCAGAAGAGGAGTTATTAATAACTGAGGCTTCACGGGCGGCTCGGAAACATCAAGCTGGGGCAGCTTTTATGCAGTAGACTCATGATTACTGTCCCAAGCAGGAGGTGTCTCACCGCTGTCCTTTCTTAAAGGGACGCCACTTGCCCTCATGCCGACTTCTCTTCCTTCGGCCAGAATCTAAGGCCTATGACCCCCGCCCCTTTCTGGAGCTTGGCACTCCCTCCTGGGGTTTGGATCTCTCCCCTCATCAATTCTACTTTTACTCTAGCTCTTGACTTTGTATATGATTCAGGAACCATGTGGTGATTTTTTAAATGGGCTTCCTCGTCTCTGATGCCTGCCTTCATCCGTTGAGATTATTCCTACGTAAATAAGGCAGCTGGAATGAGCTTCCTAATGCACAGCTATCATTGTAATGTTCTTTCCGTGCCCCAAACCCACTCAAGTCTTCTGTGGTTTATGGACGGGGCTAGACGTTATCTGTTCTTGCGTTGAAGGCTCTCACCTACCTTCTAAACTTGTCTTCTCTTCCTCATGGTTTCCTGTCTCACCCTTAAGCTGCTCTGGGCTCCTTTCTGTTTCAAGGATGTGTCCTTGTATGTCCTGCCTTTGTGCATGTCACGATGTTTATTTTCCTGGAATGAACTGTCCACTTGTACAAATCATAACCATCCTTTGGAACCCAATTAAAATGTTGCTGCCTCCTTCCCTGATCTTTGAAATATAATCTCTCACACTCTTGTTTCCTATAGCTTTTGTCCATATGTCCATGGCAGCCCTCGTCACTTCTGCCTTGTGTTAGAGTCGTGTGTATGCATGCTTCCAAAGGACAGAGGCTGTGTCTTTATCTCCTTGTGTCCTTTTCCAACCTGGAAGAGTGTATTGCATAGAGCAGTTCTGTAAGTATTTGTGGCATGAACGAGAATCATTATGTAATAAAAGAGTCCAAAACCTATCATTAAGAGCCCAAGTGTATGCTATTGCTTTTTATGTAATAGCTGTTATTTGGGGGAGGGGAGATAAAATCTTTATGTAGATTGAATTTTTATAGATCATACTTCAAATGTACCAAAGGAACTTGCTGTTTAAAGGAATTTTGTGGTTAATCTTTTTGTAAAGCATTTTGGGAGGGGTTGAAATCATAGAGTAGAACATTCTCGTATCGACTTGGTTAAACCAGGGAACATTGCAAGACAGATGTTTAGTGGTTGTTGGGTTCATAGAGCCATGCAAACCCCTGACTCCCGACTTGGAAGGGCTTCTTCTGGCTTACCTGTGGGCAGGGAGTGGCAGGAGGCAGGTACGGCTCTAGCGCATGGCTGGGATGTGGTGACATTGCCCCATTGAGAGGCGTGCCTTCCCTTCCACTGTCACCTTGGCTCCCAGGTACATTCTCCAGGTGATTAATGCTGCCCCAGTGGGTCCCCTGTGGTCCAGGGAGGACTTAGTGTTTGTAGACTCTGGAGAGGCTAGCACTAGGGTGAAGACTCTGCCAAGAGGACTTGGACATTGGAAATATAAGTAGGGAACGAATCTGGATTTGTGGGAAAAACCTGGGTTAAGGACTGGACTTTCAGCTACCAGTCAGGCCACTGTCTAGCCATGGGACTGGCTATTTTCACTCTTCTGCACCTTTCTTTGATGATGGCATGAGACTAAGACTTCTAGGGTCCTTTCTAATGCTAACATCTGGGATAGCAAATACATGTTATAAATAAATAGAAGCTTGGAGTAGAAATTGGGGTGGGGGCTGAAGCGTACAGAGGAAGCTTAGTTTGTTTTGCAGGGCAGTAGCTCCCAGGGCATAGTTATCATTCTTGTCATTTAGGTATATATCATCTCCCCGGAAAGGCCCTCTTTGATGACCCACACTGAGATCGGCACCCAGCCACTCCAGCTAACAGTGTATTTTCATTTTCTCCCATACACGTATTATCTGGTGTCTGCCTTACTTGTGTGCGTGTTTGTTTATTGCCTGTTTCTTCACACCAGCATGGGTGCTTCCTGGGAGCAGGGACCTTGCTCACCTCTGTAATTCTAACCCTTCAGAGAGTGCCTGGCTCAGAGGGACCACTCAGAAGATAATCGTTAAAGAAATGAAGAGCCCGTGTGCTTAGGAAGAGTTGGACTATTGACCAGCTATTTCACTTCTACCCTGAAAATTCCCCATTTAGACAGAGAGGTTTCCTGGCAAGAGCATGAAAATGGGTACCCTCCCCGCTCTGGCACGAGAGCCCCAGTGCCGGTGAGGACCAGAGGGAAGTCTTCACTGCGCAGCAGAGGCCTGCACGCCTGAACAGCTTTTAACACGGAGCCTCGGCTTCAGGAAGATTCATTAAGTTGTTGGTGCAAACCATGTGATGGGATTTCACAATGTCCTTTCCGGTTCTTAAAAGTAGTCCTAAAGCTACTGTCTTATCCATGTGGTTCCTTTGGAAAGAACTGAAGTCAAGACAACACAGCCTATGGTTCTGGGAATCAGAAAGAACTGGGTTTGGTTCCTCTGCCGCCATTGATCAGCTGTGCAGACCTGAGTGAGTGACCCGAGTGACCCATATTCCCTGACTCTGTGTCCCTTTTGTGAAATGGGGTTTTACACAAGGCTGTTGTAAAGATGACGTGAGATTTTATAGTCAAACACCAGTTAGGAGCGACTGAAACATAGTCAGTATTCATCAAATGCCAATTGCTAGCTACTACCCTTCTTTTGTAATTTTTTTAAGGTAATATTTGCACATGGTGCAAAGGAGTATCCAGGAAAAAGAGAGTCCTCTCCTCATCTGGGATCCTGAGTTCCCCTCTCCATAGCAATGCTGTTCCCAGTTTCTGGAACCCTCCCCAGAGCAATCATTGTTGCCAATTTTTTATATAGTCTTCTAAAAATACTGCAAGCATATACAAACTTGGTATATTCACATAATCTTTTTCTTTTTTTTTTTTTTAAAGACAAATAGTGTCTTCACTTGTGAGCCTTTAATGAGATCCTACAAAAGTAACCTCTAGAAGGCATAGGCAGCTGGAAGAACAAAGAGATCTCTGGACTCGAATTATATTCACAGGAAGCCAAGAACATCTCTCTGGCATGTAGGACTGTGGAGAAGGACATTTAAGAAGGAATACTGTACACACGCACACGCACACACATACACACACATGCAGGCATAGCACGGTGAGATGGAAAGGGTTAGGAATGGTGAAGAAAGTATTGAGGCGCGGAGTGGGCTCATCTGTTAGACTCTCTAAGTGGAGGACAGCTGCATAAACTTGCATTAAAAATAGTCTGGCACAGAGATGCTGTTCCAATAAGCTTTAAGGCTTCTGTCTCTATCGGAGCCTCTCATGATTTGCTTCATTGCTACTGCTCTCTGCTTCCATTTAATCGTTCCTAAAATGGGGATAATAAAAATGAAATGCAGTGGGGGGTGTGTTCTGAGTAATGACTTCAAGAAATGATGATGGTGCATTTTCAGGCTGTAAGATGTAAACAGACCTTAAAGGGACTGTCTGGGTCAGAATTAAAGGAGAATACATAAGATTTGCACCTGCGCTTGTCTTTTCCCCAAAGAGTTAAGCAGTGGGCTTTATAAGCCCACTCCCTCTTCCCTGCCTCCACCTACCAGAAAATGCCCTTCCTCGTGTAGATTAAAACATTCTTAATTTGTCTGGGTCATTCCTTGGGCTCCCTGAACTTGTTACTATCTGTGGCTTGTGACACTGAGAGGCCACAGTGACATCCACCCAGATGTGAAGGGCTCCGAATGGGAGTTCGCAGCGCACCATTCTGGGCCCATGATGGCAGTTAGGAATTAATGGGTGGATCAGTGGGAGGGGGAGGAAAGGTGGCCAAACTGGGACAAGGGAGATCTCCCAAGAGCTGTGGCAGCAGCAACAACTTACTAAGGCAGAGTGCTCTGCCAGTACCTGCAACCTGGGCTGGATAGGACAGAGTAGGGGACACTCTAGGTCTCTGGTGACCTGGTGTCCATTAAAGAGCACCAACTCCAGGACATGGAGGCTCTGCGATCCTGGCACCAAGGCTTATAGCGATCATATTCTGCAACAATCAATTTGGAGATATTAGTAATACGATAGAGGTTGATCACTGCCATGGCAGATATCACTTGAACCTTTTCGACTGACGAAATAAAACAGGCTCTCCATGACCTCCCCTGCACGTACACTCAGGCACGACCAACCTGACGGACTGCTCGTGAACCACACCTGTCTGCCCCTCCACGGTGCCTCCGTGCCCAGCACGGGGTGAGGCATCCCTGAATAGCCCAGTAAGTACAGTAGCTGGTGACTGCCCGAGCACACCTGTGTAAACCGTGTCCCACCTCCCAGCCTCAGGGCAGAGGCCAGGGGATATCCATGTTCTCTCCAGGCTCTGCAGAGGGGACCCCAAGGGGGTGAAACAGAAGCTCCACACGTCAGGGTGTTTGTCCAGGATCTCCTGATACCACCATTTGACAACATGCTATTTTTACCGACTTTGAACTGAGCACTAATATGCACCGTTGGATTAAGGGATTAGAAAACAGGATCCATGGAGAAAAGCTGTGGGAATTGGGGTTGTTAAGGGGAAGAAGAAAAAGGCAATGAGGTGATGACTTACTCTCTCTAAATGTATGAAGAATCGTTGCACCGAGTGTGGAGATCAGCTGTTCACGTTCCCCTCTGAGACGCAGCCCGAGTGAGTGGGCTTAACATGAAGCAGAGAGGGTTTGTATTAGCAATAGGGAGAATTTCTTAATAGAGAAGTGTCGAGTACTGGAACTGTTAACAACACCAGGGAATGACTTTGAAAGTCCTCAAAATTGAATGTGTCCTTGTCTCTCTGTAATGTGCAGTCCTGTCCAAATGACAATGCATGAACTACATGACTTTCTCCCCTCTCCACCCTTCCCTTCCCTCCCCTTCTCCTTCTTTTTTTCCTTCCTTCCTACACATAATTATTGAGCACTTACCATGAGCCAAGGACTGCCCCCACCAAATTAGTATTTTAGTTTTCCTAGCGGCTAGGGGAAAAAAAACCAAGTACATTGCAAGAAGAAAGGTGATTATGGTGACATTTAAAATTTCTATCAACTAAGGTGATTTTTCCATCTTACTGTTTGGTATGGTCTCACATTCGGTTGATGCTTTGTGTTGCCTGGTAAGTAAAGACACTACTAACATACATTTTACTTATGATGATGTCTTACACACAGGGCCACTGGGTTACATATTTTCAGATGTTTTCCCAAGTTGTGGTTATCACAGACCCTCATGTGAAAGTGTTCTATTGTTTCCTGAGCTCTGAGAGCCTTGGGCCACCCTGTTTGCCTACCTACACCCTTTTCCAGGGTTCCGGAAAGAGACTATTGGGGGCAGCCTCATGCTAGGCGGGAGGCTAACCCCTCAAGACTCAACACTGCCGTAGGCTCAGTCCACACGGTCAAGCTGCTACCCACACGCACATTTGTGAAATAACTCAAAGAGAAGAGCAAGATGTATTGGGAAACTAGACTTTCCAAACGTCATTTCAGAAAGGCTGGTTGTCCTCAAGTGCTTGTCATCAGCCACTGAATGAAAAGGATAAAAGAACAAGATAACCTTGGTTGACTTTACTTTTGAAACCTGTACATGCTGATGGAGAGAAAAAAAGCAGAACTGAGCTCAGAGACTGAAGTGCTGGCCTAACTTTGGCTTAAGGAAACACAGTTAAAAGTGTCCCCAAAGCCAAAAATGGCTTTCATCCATCTTGTGTTTAAATTTTATTGAGATTTTTATTTCATGGCAGCTATCTGTGGTTGGCCCCTGAATCCTCTGTACTGTTTTTCTAATTTATAGGTTATAATGTTTTTCCAGTAGTGGTATTGAAGAAGAAAGCCTGGTAAAGAGGCTAGATGACTCTGTTTATATCCAGGTTAAAACAATGTTTATGACTTTCTTATTATAAAGGTAATTAATATTTATTAAAGACATTTGAGGATAGGATAAAATAAAATTTACCCATATCCACACTTACAAAGAATTAGTTACAATTTTTTCTATTTCTTCCCAGTGCTATTTCTGTATATGTTGTGTGTATGTGTTTATAACCATGCGATAGAATAGAATTGGGAACATTAATATACGAATAGTTTGCAATCTACTTTTTCTCTTACTAGGCTACTGTGGACATGTTCCTATTTTATTAAATATTATTCAAAATCATGAAACTTAATGCCAAATATTCCATTCTAAGGATGTATCAAACTTCTTCAGACTGGTCCCTTAGGATTAGAATCCATATGTGTGTTAAATAGAGACTCTAGTTCTCACATGAAAATAATTTCAGAGTTTTTGTTGGTTCAACCTTGATGCCAGTACTTTTCAAGATGAAAAAAAGATTTAGCCACTTTTTTGGTTATCCATGTCCCTAAATGTTCAAAATGAAAACCCTTCATTTGGCAATTGCTTGGTTTGTATTAATTCAGGAATAACCGGTGGACACATATGCAGTTGGTATGGAAGTCTCCCTTTGTTATTTCTGCTCTGCTAAGAGTCTCAGAGTATTTTGTCTTTTTGATCTCCTGATCAAGTGCGCTGAGAAATATATTTCTTATCTTTGGCAGGTTCACACAGAGAATGGGGTTGGCCATGTGTTCTGGGTCTATCTGTGTTTTTTCATCATGCTGGTTTCATTTTCTTGAGAGTTGAAGGCATGTGAAATTCAGGCTCATATTTCCAGGGAACTAGCGAGACTCACGTTTGGTACTGCATCCTTATCCTTTGTTGTGCTGTTTCTATTCTCTGGTCCACAAGTAAGCCCAGAAGGGAGAGAGCAATGCCCTTCTTTCACCAGAGGGGGCAGCACCTGGCTGACTCACACACAGGCTTTTGCACCTCAAGACTGATAGGCTATTATGGGCTATTATAGCACTGTATTGTTCTTTTCTTACCTTTAAGTTTTTTCCACCAACCAAGCCACTTCATGCATACACTAATAGCATATTGGCTTTAGCTGAGATATGAAGTTTGACATTAAAGCTATAATATTTGATTGTCCTTCATATATAAGCGTGCTTCTATTGATCTAGCACCAGAATGTCTTATGCTTTGAGTTTTTTCCTGCAGTGATGATGAATTTCTACTAGTCCATTCACAGTCTCTCTCTCCTCAGTGCCTGTTTATGAGACTGGCTAGGAACAGGGTAGGAGTAACTTGCGTACACAGGGAGGGAAGCTCTGCCCCTGGTACAGTCACTCCGCTAAACAGCCTGCGATACAAAGATTTGAAAGGAAATACTGGCCAACAAAGAAAAAAGCACATTGTTTTTAGAAATGAAAGCTATTAATAAAAAATATGGACATAAATGTCCTACAACAGTTACAGAACTCAGCTCATTTGGGGTGATTTTATAATTTTTTTCTATTAGAGTTATTTCTGTTCATAATTTGGAAAATCTTTTAGTTTATCGTGATAAAGAGAGATACTATCCTGGATTAAGCTTAAACCCATTATCCAAAGTGAGGCGACACAAGATCAGGAAAATGGGCTCCACATGTACTCGCCATCAAATTGGTACTGACTGATTAAAACTATGGTGCTCAAATGGTGGTAGTGCTCACCAGGGATTGGGGGGTCTTAGGGATGTGGAGAGCATTGTGGAGGGGAAGGGCATACCTCTAACCCTTCCTAGGAGGGGCAAAGATATAAAATGCAACCAGAATGTCAAAAAAATTAAAAAAAAAAACATTTATCCGGTGTTGGGCAGGTGGGAGGGGGAGGAGGAGATGGGCGTATACTTACATAATGGGTGCGATGGGCACCCTCTAGAGGATGGACACACTTGAAGCTCTGACTCGGAAGGGGGAGGGGTGTCAAGGGCAATATATGTAACCTTAAAAACATTTGTACCCCCATAACATGATGAAATTTAAAAAAAGAGAGAGAGAGAGAGAGAGACAGAGATCTCAGGAGGCTTGCTTGGAAGTTCTCCTACTTTCCTTTACATTTACCTCTCTGTCCTGTGTCAAGGTGTTCTCTGCTGCTCCTAAAGGTGACGTACTGCTGGTTTTACAGGTATTGCAGGTCTTGGTTCTACCAGATAAATGTTCTGAAGGTTTAAACTTAAGCAAAATCTCTTCCAGAGAAACAGTGAGAAGGAAAATATCACCCCGAGAGGAATATAAAAGGAGTGCACATAGAAGTCACTCATTGGAGAGAAAATGGTAGACCTCGAGGGGAAAGAAACCCACACTCCACTGCCCTGGTTTCTAGGAGCACAACTTGTCCCCCTGTCACCAAACTTCGCCTGCATAGCCTGTCACCTTTTCTAGTCCAAGGATTTGGTGTAGGGTGTCTTTTGAAGTCATTATCTTTGGCTATTCCTAAAACAATGTGTACTAGTTTTTCTTCATCCATCCCATAGGAATTTGCTGGCAAAAGGACAGAATATTCCCTCTTAGGTAGACTATCTGATGGATATTTAAGCTACCTCTGCATTCTCCATAGAGAAAAGTAAAAAATATATATATATATTTTTTTCCTATAGGAGATCGGAAAGATTTATAATGTTAGAGCAGTCTAGCCTGAAAATAAGGAATGCTAGGAAGATTTGGCTACTAACACATCTTTTATATAATACTTTATTAGCAATACTGTTCATGGAGGACTTTAACACATATGATCACATTTTGATTCCTATGAAGACTTTGAGAAATACTTGTACAAGTAAGTAAATTGAGGCTCAGAGAGGTCACAAGATT
>NC_033666.1:100344107-100360897 GCF_000165445.2 Microcebus murinus
GTAAACAGATGGAAATCCATACCATGCTCGTTGTTCGGCAGACTCAATATCATCAAAATGTCTATACATAGCCCAAACTGATCTACAGATTCAGTGCAATACCTATTAAAATCCCATCAAAAACCATTCTTCCCACAGATATAGAAAAAATAATTCTACGCTTCCCCGTAAGGGGGTGGATACCAAAGAACGACCCGAAATATGCCAAAGAGCAATTCTAGGCCCAAAGAAAAAATAAAATGGGAGGCATTAATATGCCCAGATATCAAACTATACTAGCGAAACGCTGTAGTTAATTAAAAAAATCTGGTAATTGTCAGCAAAAAAAAAAGGGAATAGTAGACCCAGTGAACAGATGTGAGAACCTGATAATAAAGACATGCCTCATATAGCCATCTCATCCTTTGACAAAGCAGACCAAAAACATACGCCTGGGGAAAAGAATCCCTGCTTCAATAAATGGTGCCTGGGAAAACTGGATAGCCACCTGTAGAAGGCCTAAAACAGGACGCGCACACCTTTCACCGTCTCACGAAAAACCCAAACTCACGCTGAGTAAACAGAACACTTAAACCGCTAAGGTATCCGAAACTATTAGAACTCTAGAGGAAAAAGTTGGAAACACTCTCCCTAAGAGCAGTCGCCTGGGCAAAGAAGTTTCATGAAGAATGTCCCCAAGGCAATCAGCAGCCAGCAACAAAATAAATACAATGGACATGATCAAACTACAAAGCTTCTGGCACAGCCAAAGAAATAGCATGAAAGTAAACAGACCACGCTACCGAAGACATGGGAGAAAATTTTGCAATCCTAGTGCATCCGAGTAACAGGGACTGATATACGGTAGAATATACTTAGAACTCACTGAAACATTAGGAAGAAAAAATCAAATAACCCCCATTAAACAAGTGGGGCAAAGGACTTGAGGCCAGAAATTTTTTCTAAGAAGAGGCCCAGAAGAATATGGCCCAACAAACATATGAACCGATAATGCTCAACATCCTCTTAATCCAATGCAGGGAAATGCAATCCAAAACCACAATGAGATACTCACTTAACCCCCAGTTCGAGAATGGCGCTTTATGCAAAAAAAAATCTCCAAAAACAAATAAATGCTGGCGTGGTTTGGGCGGAGAGAGAGGAACACTCCTACCACTGATTGGTGGGACTGGCAAACTAAGTTTTCAACTCTGTGGAAAAAAGCAATTATGGAGATACCTTAAAGCGATACAAGTGAATCTACCGTTTGATCCAGCAATCCCATTGCTGGGCCCCATCTACCCCCAAATGATCCAGTGACACTCTACAAAAAATGACCCACCTGCACTCGAAATGTTTAAAATAGGCCAGCACAAATTCATAATTGGCAAGGCCCTGTGGAAACAGCCCCAAGTGCCCCATCAATCAAAGAATGGATTAATAAAATGTGTTATATGTACACCAATGGAGTACTAATTCAGCTCCTAAGAAAGCAATGGTGATATAGCACACTTATACTCTTCCTGGTTAGAGCCTGGACCCGAACATACTAGTTTTTTTTTTTTTTTTCTTCTAAGTGAAGTATCCCAAAGATTGGAAAAACAAAGCACCAGATATATTGCTCCAGCAGAAGCTGGTATTAAGCTGAGTAGCCACCTAAGTGGACACATAGGTGCTAGCAGTAATAGGGTATTGGGCAGGTGGGAGGGGGGAGGGGGCGGGTATATACATACATGGAAGTAGTGAGATGTGCACCCCAATCTGGGGGAATGGTCATGATGGAGACTCAGACTTTTGGGGGGAGGGGGGGAAATGGGCATTTATTAAAACCTTAAAATCTGTACCCCCATAATATGCCAAAATAAAAAAAAATAATTAAAAAAAAAAAATAGTACAGAGAGTTCTCATGTGCCCCACACTCAGATTTCCACAAAAGTAGTATCTTATATATCTTTTTACATATTTGCATGACAACTTACATAAAAAAATAGTACAGTATGAAAACCAGGAAATTGATATTAGTTCAATTAGTTGATCTTATTTAGATTTCACCAATTTTGTTGATTTTTATTTTACTTGAATTGTAGTAAGGTACACATAATAAAAAATTTACTGTCTCAATCATTTTAAGTATACAGTTCAGTACTGGTAAGTACATTCCTATTGTTACGCAACAGATCTCTACAACTTTTTCATATTGTAAAACTGAACTTCTATACCTATTAAACAATTCCCCATTCACCCTTCCTCTGAGTCCCTAGGAACCACCATTCTACTTCCACTTTCTATGTAGTATTTGTCTTTTTGTCAATGGGATTTTTCATTTGTAACGTACTTCAGTTTCATCCGTGCTGCAGCATGTTTCAGAATTTTCTTCCCTTTTAGGCAGAGTAGTATTCCTTTATATGTATATACCACATTTTGCCCATCCATTCATCTGTCAACAGACACTGGGGTTGTCTCCACCCCTTGACTATTCCAAACAATGTTGCTATAAACATGGATGTACAGATATCTCTTTGACACCCTTCTTTCAATTCTTTTGAATATGAACCCAGAAGGGAATTGAAGAAACCCATGATAAATCTATTTTTAATATTTGTAGAAAGTATCATACTGTTATCCCCTGAGGCCTCTCTCACTGGGTCCCCACCTTCCCTTTTCTCTGTGAGTGTGCATTTTTGGCGTCTGTCTCTCTTCCCATGAAAACATCAGTCATGTTGCTTTATGGCCCCATCCTTAGATTCATTAAACTTGAATCATATCCTTAAAGGCCCTATCTTCAAATGCAGTCACATTAGAATTGGAGCTTCAGCATATGAATTTGTAGGAGACCAGTATTCTGTTTATAACAAATCCCAGTTCAGGGACAACCTACAATAAACCTAGCCAGTATTCTTCAAAACTGCCAAGGTCATCAACAGCAAGGCCAGTCTGTCATAGCAGAAAGGAGGCTAGGTGACATGACAACTAGATGTAATGCAGCAAGTGGATAGGGAATCCTGAAATAGAAAAAGAACATAGGTAAAAACTAGGAAAAACTAAATAAAGTATGGCTTTTCGTTAACAATAATAATATATCAATAATTTTACTAATTATAACACATGTAACGTACCAATGTAAGACAGAAATAATAGGGGAAACTGAGTGCAGAGTAAATGGGAACTCTTCACTCTTGGTACATTTTTTATTCCTTGCAAACTTACAAGGAATTGGCTCCAATGATATGGAAAGTAGTGAGTCCAAAATCTCACTAGTGAGCCAGTGGTGCAGGGGATCCGGGGAACGCAGACGTTCCAGTCTGAAGGCCATCAGGCAAGAAGAACCCATGTGGCATGTGAAGTCCACAGCAGTCTGTGGCAGAGCCAGGAAGGCTCAAGGCTAGAGAAGTAGGAGGCAGTTTGATACACAAATCCACTTGCTGGGGGTAAGGCCAGACTTTTGTTCTTTTTAGGCCTTCAACTGACTGGATGATGTCTACCCACATTAGACAAGACATCTGCTTTACTCAAATTTAAATGCTAACCTCATTCTAAAAGTCCTTCATAGAAACGCCCCACTTATCTTTAACCAAGTATCTGGGAATTGTGTTCTCAAAGTGGTAGCAGCCCAATTTTTAGTTCCCACCCTCAAGCCAGAAGGACCAGAGGTAGGCTTTATTTGCAAATTCTTGCACATGTCTGTTCTAACCTGCCTAAGGAAACTCTCAAATACTGGCACAAGGCTCTCATCTCTGTGTCAACACACTCAAATCTCATCTTTATCATACAAATGACTCAGAAAAATTGTATTGGTATTTTTATACATGAGGCCAAAAACATGCTCACAGAAATGGCCAGATTTTGTTTGACTAAATATCTTGGAGTCTTAAAGCAGTGGCAGCCCTGCTCCTAGTTCCCTCCCTCAAACCAGAGGACACACAGCAAATTTTTTTGCAAAAAGTATTTGCAAATTATTGTGTACCTCTGTTCCTGACGTTGCTGTGGGGAACACCTAAGAGGACCTGAGAAGCAAGGCTACTGTTTCGCTGCATCAAAAGCGCTTCAAGGACTCAGCGCCAAAAAGCAAAACAACAGCCAGATCGTAGTATATCTGCGCAGGCACAACTGGTATCTGAAACGAAGGGGCACCTAGAGTCACCATAAGGCGCACCATGGTAATAGGGGATTTGGGGCAGGTGGAGGAGGGGGGAGGGGGCGGCGGGTACAGTACATACATAATTCAGTGAGAGTGCAGGGCCATCGTGGGATCCGAGGACGAGCTGCAGCACTTGGGGAGGGGGGAATCGTGGCAGTTATGAAACCTAAAAGCGTACGCCCCCATGAATGATGTCCAAACATGAAAAAAAAAATAAAAAAAAAATAAAAAAAAATATCAAAAAAAAAAAAAAAAACAAAAAAAAAAGAAGAAGCATCGGGCAGCCTTGTTCATAAACGGCTGGGCAGAGAGAATGAGGCCCAGACCCCTCGGCAGGTTGATAGTACTCACCCGACCGGAAACAATACAAGGAAAGGCCCAAAGGATGCGAAGGGACGAAGCTGGCATTCAGAGTCTTTGGTATGCTATGAAATTCAAAAGCAGCTATGCATATAGAGTTATTTAGAAAGCCATATACATGCTCAGTGCAAGACCTGTTCTAAAAAGAGACCTAAAAATACCTTAAGCTTTCACCTCAGGCTGTTCAACAGGCTTAGTGCAAGCTGAGTAATGAAGAATTGCCCCAGAGCAGAGCCAATTTGCAAAGACCAAGAGAGGTGGTTGGTTTTGTTTGTTTGTTTTTCTGTTCTGTGTGTATGAGCAGTGGGGAAGGTGCTTTGTCTTTTTTGGCACCTGGTATTGAAGAAAATGTCTGACAAAACATTAACTCATTCTCATCCTTAGATATTCCAGTAAAAAAAAAAAAAAAATTGAGTGAAGTCAGCAAGATGGCATGATAGGAGGTCCCAGACCTCACTACTCCCCATGGAAAATTCAACCAGCAACTATCCACAGGCAAGAATATCTTGGTCAAAATCCCAAAACTTGGGAATAAGGCTGAGACACCTGCATGCACCACAGAACTGAATAAAAACTTCATTAGAAGGGGAAAAAAATTGGTCTCACTTTGTGTCACCACCTCCTCTCTCCAAGTTGGCACAGCACCACATAGAGAGGATTCCCCACGCTAGGGTTTCTACAGTGGGGGAAAAAAAAAAAGACCTGGTGATGGACATTCAGCTTGCCTAGCATTCCTGGATGCCTCCCAGGAAGGCCACTCCACTCTCAGCTTCTGGGAAAGTTAGAAGGAAAAGGCAAACACCACCACCCAGGGGCAGGGAGAAAGGAAGCACATTTGCAGAGCTACAGAGACCAGCATGCAGATCTTGGTAGTAGCTCTGTGCACCTGTGTGTGGTGGCGCTAGACCAGAGTTTCAGATGACAACATATATTCCATCAGAAAAGCCAAACTGGTCACTCCCAGAGATGGTGGGGAGTTCTATGTGGCTTGAATCCCTACACAGCCAGCCTCCAAGACCAAACTCAGATCCTACCACCAGGCCACACCCAGAAAAGAAGATCACCACTACAGCAAAATTTGGCAAAGAGCAGGGGCAAATTTCAGCATGTGTAGGAGATTAAACTGCACTCAGCTCAGCCTTCAAGCCCAACTAGGCAGGAGGCAAATTTCAACCATGCATATCTAATGAACATGGAGGTCCATCTCACTCTTACTGATCAGCAACTCCATCTAACCTCATAGCCACTCCTGCAACTACTGATCTTAAAATAGTGCCAACATCTATCCAGGGGATACTCTCTGTGGCTCAGCCTGATCAGAGCCGATTGTGGTATTCATCCAGCAAAAGAAAGAAATTAGGTCGTAACCTCATACCATATACAAAAATCAACTTAAAATGGATTAAAGACTTAAACATAACCTAATCTCTGATAAATCAAACAAAAATAGACATTGGTGAAAAGAATCTCCTTTCAATAAAAGTGCTAAGAAAACTGGATACCTACAGGAAAAAGAATGAATCTCGATCCCTACCTCTCACCTCTCACAAAAATCCATACAGGATGGATAACAGACTTAAAATTAAGGCATGAAACCTTAAGAATCCTAGAAGAAGAGGTTGGGAAAACACTTTCAGACATCAGCGTAGGCAAAGAATTCCTGAAGGAGACCCCCAAAGCAATCACCACAGCAACAAAAATAAACAAATGGGATCTGATTCAATTAAAAAGCTTCTGCACAGAAAACAGAGCAAGATGGCGGATGAATAACACCGCTAACAGGGTGGTCTCGTGGGCGCAGAAAACGATTCTAGCAGAAATTAAGAAAGAAGCAAGAAGACGCAGCATACAGCGGACGAGGCCGGAAGGAGGTACCTGAACCCCGGAGACGTCCACGAGAAGGGTGCAGGAGAGACACTGGAGGGCTGGAGACCACAGGCAGCCCAAAGACCCAGCCGCAGGGTTAGGTGGGATTGGCTGTTTTCCCTCCCCTGCATTTGGGACTTGCTTGTGGCCCCTCCCCAGGCGGGTGGATGGGGCCGACATGCGGACATGCAGCACGAGACTGGCGCCGACCAGCCAGTTGGTGAGCTGTAGCGCAGGACGTTGCACAGGTTCAAACTGTCCTCCGGGGCACGCCTTCCGTGCACAAACGCCTGAGCCGGCACGCAGCGCCATTATTGCACTCCTCCTCCCTCTGCCGACCCATACCCGCGGCGTGCCCCAGACGAGCGAAACAGCCACCAGCAAGACGGCACCTTCCAGGGAATGGGGACCTTCCCTTTTGGGACCCATTACAGCTTACGTCAGGGGAACTCAGGACTTGTGAGCTCCACTACCGCCAGCCCTCCAGTCGCGGGCTGGGCATGGTGTTCCCTGGGGCGAACGCCGTGCCGACTCAGAAGCTGCGAGGAGCAGACTAGACCCAGCTTGGGCCTCCGCTGTGGCCGTAGCGCGAATTACGCGGGACCGGAAATCCTCCCCTGGCTGGCGGATACAGTTTTGAACTCTGGGACCAGGGAGGTTCGGACCTGCAGACCAGATCCCCCGTGCACGACGCGCCTAGCCATTGCCCGGGGCGACAGGATAGGTGTTTGATACGCTGAACAGGCCATACTGGGAGGTGATGTGTGCCTCCTCAGGTGTGGATCAGCGGTGGTAGAGGCGGCAACCCCTCCTCCCAGGAGGAGCCATGCGGCCCAACCCAGGCTGGGCCATTCGCTGTGCCAGGGAGCACCTTCCGCTCCGCTGGCATCGTCGCACGGCAGGAGTCGGGTGGGCCTTGGTGGTCTGGGGCCTGCTCGGGCCACGAGGCACGGGAGGTTAGCTGCGGAGTTTTGGGGAGTGTTTGGAAAGAAGCTTCTGAGCGCCACTCCAGACTGCGGGTTCTGTGCAGGACAGCCCCACCCCCACACGGGCGCAATTTCTGGGGCTGAGCGGGACTATTCCAGCCCTGTCCTGACAGCTTTCCCTGGAAGCAAAGAAGAGAACTTTGACCCCTGCTAACAGCCTGAGGGAAGGCTTGCCCAACCCAGCTCCGCCTAGAACAAGAGCTGATAACGGGACACAAAATGAACAGCATAGCCTGTTCCTCCAAGCAAACGCCACCTACTGACAGGGACCGCATCTTGCACAGCCTTTCCACGGCACCCACTGACTCAAAATAATAAAAACAAAAAAGAGAGAAGTGGTCACAATTACCCACAGACACACCTAACGCCTCAGAAACTAAACAAGGTGTGTGAATACCCAAACAATAACTTAAGAAGAAACAAAACACAGATTGACATGGGAAGAAACACAAAGAGAACTCAGGAAATATGAAGAACCAAACCCACCCCAAAGGGCACCAGCCCAGAAACGGACACCAACAAAATCGAGCAACAATAGACAGAAGAGGAATTTCCTATGTGGATCATAGAACACTCACCGAGCTGAAACAAAACTCAATAACCAACACAAAGAACACCAAAACCACCAGGATATGGGAAAAGAAATAGAACACAGATGAAGAAATGTAACCGAATCCTGGAAATGATATCAATTCAAGGACCTACAAATACAGTGGAAAGTCTCAAGAACAGGGTGATCAAACAGAAGAAAGAATCTCAGAGCTTGAAAGATAAAACCCTCCAATTAAATAAATCAGTCACAGAATAGAGCAGAGAAACAAAGAAAAAGAGCAAGCCTACAAGAGATGTGGGATTATGTGAAGAAACCTAATGTGAGGGTCATAGGCCTTACCAAGAAGGGAAGAAGACAACACTCAAGGTGTGGACTAGCTGTTTGAAAATATAATAGAGGAAAATTTCCCAGGCCTGCTCAAAATCTTGATATACAAGTTCAGAAGCTCAGAGGACCCCTGGGAGATCATGCAAACAGAAAGACGTCACAATATGCAGTCATCAGACTGACCAAAGTTCAACTAAAGAGGCCTCTAAGATGTAAGACAAAAGAGCAAGTAACATACAAGGGAAAGCCAATTCAAATAACATCAGACTTCTCTAATGAAACTTTACAAGCAAGGAGAGACTGGGCCCATTCTCATCTTTTGAAACAAAACAATGCCAGCCTAGGAATATATTCCCTGCAAAACTAAGCTCATATAGAAGAGAATAAAAACATTCTCAGACAAGCAAAGGCTCAGAGAATTCACCAAGACAGACAGCCCTACAGAAGTACTTAAAACAGCGTTTTGCACGGAACATCATAATAATAACCCACGAATATAAAAAACCAAAACCCAAAGATATTAAAGGCCAGATATTACATGGCTCCAAGAAGAAATCATAGCAACAACATCCAACCCAACAGAATGATCAGTAATCATACCTTACCTATCAGTTCTCTCAATAAATGTGAATGCTTAAACTCTCCACTCAAAGACATAGGCTTGCTGAATGGATAAGAAATACAGGCCAAGTATGTTCTGTCTTCAGGAACACATCTAACCTGCAAGGATGCATATAGACTAAAAAATAAAAGGTGGAGATCAATATTCCAAGCAAATAGAAGTCAAAAGAAGGCTGGTGTGGCAGTTCTAATTTCAGACGATTTAGTTTTAAACCAACAAATAGTAAAGACAAAGAGGGTCATATATAATGGTGAAGGGCACAGTTCAACAAGAAGAGATAACAATTTAAATATATATGCACCCAACTTAGGTCACCCAGATTCATAAAGAGAACCTTACTGGAGCTAACAAATGGATTAATAGCAACTCCATAATCGCCGTAGATTTCAACACCCCACTGACGGCCCGAGACAGATCCTCCAAACAGAAAATTAATAAAGAAATAATGTCCCGGTCCAGATGGCTTCACACCTGAATTTTACCACACTTACAAAGAAGAAATAGTACCTATCTTGCAGAAACTATTCCACAACATCGAGAAGAAAGGAAACCTCCCTGACACCTCTTATGAAGCGAATATTACTCTGATACCAAAACCAGGAAAGGATGCAACAAAAAAGAATACTACAGACAATATCCTAATGAATATAGATGCAAAATTTTCAACAAATCTTAGCTAACCGAATCCAGACACTTATCAAAAAAATAATCCACCACGACCAAGTGGGCTTCATCCCAGGGATGCAGGGATGGTTCAACATACGTAAATCTATAAACGCAATTCACCCACATAACAGAAGCAAAACAAAGACCACATGTTCTTTCAATAGATGCAGAAAAGCTTTGACAAAATTCAACCCTTTCATGTAACGAACACTTCAGAAAATAGGCATAGAAGGGACATACTAAAAATGATACAAGCCATATATGACAGACCCATACCAACATCATACTGAATGGGGAAAATTGAAATCATTCCCACCTTAGAACTGGAACAGACAGGCTGCCCACTATTCCACTTCTGTTCAACATAGTGCTGGAAGTCTTGGCTACAGCAATCAGACAGGAAAATGGAATCAAAGGTATCCAAATAGGGGAGAAGACATCAAATTTCACTGTTTTCTGATGATATGATATTATATCTAGAAAACCCCAAAGATTCAACCAAGAAACTCCTGGAACTGATCAATGAATTTAGTAAAGTCTCAGGATACAAAATCAATACACAGAAATCAGAGGCATTCATATACTCCAACAACAATCTAATAGAGAACCAAATCAAAGACTCAATTCCTTCACAATAGCAACAAGAAATTAAAGTACCTAGAATATACTTAACCAAGGACGTAAAGACCTTACAGGAGAACTATGAAACACTGAGGAAGGAAATAGCAGAGGATGTAAACAGATGGAAATCCATACCATGCTTGTGGATCGGCAGACTCAATATCATCAAAATGTCTATACTACCCAAACTGATCTACAGATTCAATGCAATACCTATTAAATCCATCATCATTCTTCACAGATATAGAAAAAATAATTTACGCTTCGTATGGAACCAAAGAAGACCGAATATCAAGAGCAATTCTAGGCAAGAAAAATAAAATGGGAGGCATTAATATGCCAGATATCAAACTATACTACAAAGCTGTAGTAATTAAATCAATATGGTATTGGCACAAAAATAGAATATTGCCAGTGAACAGATGTGAGAATCCTGATATAAAACCATCCTCATATAGCCATCTCATCTTTGACAAGCAGACAAAAACATACGCTGGGGAAAAGAATCCTTTTCAATAAATGGTGCTGGGAAAACTGGATAGCCACCTGCAGAAGGCTAAAACAGGACCACACTTCACCTCTCACAAAACCAACTCACGCTGGATAACAGACTTAAACCTAAGGTATGAAACTATTAGACTCTAGAGGAAAAAGTTGGAAACACTCTCCTAGACATCGGCCTGGGCAAAGATTTATGAAGAAGTCCCCAAAGGCAATCACAGCAGCAACAAAAATAAATAAATGGACAATGATCAAACTACAAAGCTTTGCACAGCCAAAGAAATGTCATGAAAGTAAACAGACACCTAAAGAATGGGAGAAAATTTTGCATCCTATGCATCCGATAAGGGACTGATAACTAGAATATACTTAGAACTCACGAAAATTAGGAAGAAAAAATCAAATAACCCATTAAAAGTGGGCAAAGGACTTGAAACAGAAGTTTTCTAAAGAGACAGAAGAATGGCAACAAACATATAAAAATGCTCAACATCTCTAATCACAGGGAAAGCAAATCAAACCACAATGAGATATCACTTAACCCAGTGAAAATGGCCTTTATCAAAAAATCTCCAAACAATAATGCTGGCGTGTTGTGGAGAGAGAGGAACACTCCTACACTGTTGGTGGGACTGCAAACTGGTTCAATTTCTGTGGAAAGCAATATGGAGATACTTAAAGCAATACAGTGAATCTACCGTTTGATCAGCAATCCCATTGCTGGGCATCTACCACAAGATCCAATGACACTCTACAAAAATGACACCTGCACTCGAATGTTTATAGCAGCACAATTCATAATTGCAAGGCTGTGAAGCCCAAGTGCCATCAATCCAAGAATGATTAATAAAATTGGTATATGTATACCATGAGTCTATTCAGCTCTAAGAAACAATGGCATATAGCACATCTTATATTTTCCTGGTTAGACTGGAACCCATACCTAATAGTGAAGTATCCACAAGATTGGAAAAACAGCACCAGATATATTCTCCAGCAAACTGTATTAACTGAGTAGCACCTAAGTGGACACATAGGTACTACAGTAATAGGGTATTGGGCAGGTGGAGGGGGGCGGGTGGCGGGTATATACATACATAATGAGTGAGATGTGCACCATCTGGGGATGGTCATGATGGAGACTCAGACTTTGGGGGAGGGGGGAAAATGGGCATTATTGAAACCTTAAAATCTGTACCCCCATAATATGCCGAAATAAAAAAGAAATAAATAAAGAGAAAAAAATAAAAAAACAAAAAGCTTCTGCACAGCCAAGGAAACTATCATTAGAGCAAATAGACAACCTACAAAATGGGAGAAAATATTTTCTCTCTATACCTCTGATAAAGGTCTGATAACAAGAATCTATCTAGAACTCAAAAGAATTAACAAGAAAAAATCAAACAACCCCATCAGGAAATGGGCAACAGAAATGAGCAGAAACTTTTCCCAAGAAGACAGAATAATGGACAGCAAATATATTAAAAAAAGATCAACATCTCTAATAATCAGAGAAATGCAAATCAAAACTACAATGAGATGCCACCTAACCCCAGTCAAATTGGCCTGTATCAAAATATCCCAAAATAACAAATGCTGGCAAGGATATGGAGACACAGAAACACTCTTACACTGCTGGTAGGACTGCAAATTAGTGCAACCTTTGTGGAAAAGAATTTGGAGATACCTCAAAGAGCTAAAAATAGAAATACCATTCGACCCAGCAATAGCATTGTTGGGCATCTACCCAAAAGAGCATAAGACACTCTATTATAAAGACATCTCTACCCGAATGTTTATGGCAGCACAATTTACTATTGCAAGGACATGGAAACAACCCAAGTGCCCATCAATTCATGAGTGGATTATTAAAATTTGGTGTATGTTTACAATGGAATATTACTCAATTCTAAGAAACGACAGTGAGCTCACACCACTTATATCCTGAATTAAGCCTAAGCCCATTATCCAAAGTGAGGTGACACATGGTCAGAAAAACGGGCTTCACATGTACTCGCCATCAAATTGGTACTTTCTGATTAACACTATGGTGCTCAAATGGTGGTGGTGTTCAACAGGGATTCAGGGGTTGGGGGTAGTCTCACATCTGAGGGATGTGGTGAGCCTTGTGAAGGGCAAGGGCATACCTCTAACCCTTGCTAGGGAGAGGCAAAGATATAAAATGTGACCAAAATGTTGGTACTCTCATACTTTCTTGAAATAAAAAAAAGCAAATTGAAGTACAAAAGGAACAAAAAGTAGGTAAAATGTTGGAAATGAAAATTTACTTCCTAGAGTCCATATAATAAAACAGTTGAAGGAAATATCAAAAAATACATTAATAAATAAATAGGGGCCGGGCGCGGTGGCTCACGCCTGTAATCCTAGCACTCTGGGAGGCAGAGGCAGGTGGATTGCTCAAGGTCAGGAGGTCAAAACCAGCCTGAGCGAGACCCCGTCTCTACCATAAAAATAGAAAGAAATTAATTGGCCAACTAATATATATATATATATAAAAATCAGCCAGGCATGGTGGCTCGTGCCTGTAGTCCCAGCTACTCGGGAGGCTGAGGCAGGAGGATCACTTGAGCCCAGGAGATTGAGGTTGCTGTGAGCTAGGCTGACACCACGGCACTCATTCTAGCCTAGGCAAGAAAGCGAGACTCTGTCTCAAAAAAAATAAATAAATAAATAAAATAAATAAATAAATAAAGGGTTTCTGTATGACAATGACAATACTGCCAGAACAATCAATGCAATCTCTATCAAAATGGACTTGCTTCATTTTCGGAAATATAGAAATCCCTCCTAAAACCTATTTGTAGCCCTCGGGGACCTCATATGGCCAAAACAAAATTTGAGGACTCATGCTTTCTGATTTCAGAACTTATTACAAAGCTACAAACTGAATTAAATAGATAAAACTCCCAGAAATAAAACAAATTAATTCTCTATAGGGGTGCCTAGACCATTTTGGAAAAAAGGACAGTCTTTACTACAAATGGTATTAGAAAACTGAATATCTACATAAAAAAGAATGAAGTTGAGCTCTTTATATCATTTACAAAGTTAAGTAAAATGGATTAAAGACATAAATATAGAACTCAAATGATTACATTCATACAAGACAGCAAGGGAAAATCCTTATGGCATTGGATTTGACGATGATCTCTTGGATGTGCCACAAAAAGGACAGACAGCAGAAGAAAAAATAGGTAAAATGGACATTATCAAAATCAACCTTTTGTACATCCAAGGACACTATCAAGAGAATGAACAGACAACCCACATAATCAGAGAAAATAATGGCAAATCATATATCTGGTAAAGGTTAGTATCCAGAATATGTAAAGTACTCCAACAAATCAACAACAAAAAGCAAACCACACAATTCAAACTTGGGCAGAGGATTTGAATACATACTTCCCTAAAGAAGACATATATATAGCCAATAAGCACATGACAAGATGCTCAATATCATTAGTCATTAGGGAAATGCAAATCAAAACCACAATAGCATAGAACTTCATACCCACTGGCGTGTTTATTATTTAAAAAATAAAAACAAATGTTAATAAGAATGTGGAGAAATTGGAGTTCTCATGCATCAGTTTTATAAAAGTAAAGTAATGTGGTCACTATGGAAAACAGTATGGCAGTTCTTAAAAAAGTTAAACAAAATTACCACATGATCCAGCAAGCCTATTCCTAGGATGTACCCTAAAAGCAGGGACTCAAATAGATACTCTACACATAAGTTCACAGTAACTTTATTCACAATAGACAAAGGGTGAAAACAATCCAAGTATCTATTGACAATCTAACATTGCTTTTATGCATACACAAAATGTTATATATACATAAAACGGAGTATTATTCAGCCAAAAGAGGAATGAAATTCCAGTGCATGCTGTGACACTAATGAACCCTAAAACATTATGCTAAGTGAACTAAGAAAGAGAAAAGGGGCAACATTGTTTGATTCTAGTTAAATGCTATACCTAGAGGAAGCAAATTCACAACAGAAAAGAGAGGTTACCAGGGACTCCAGGGACAGAGGAAATGGAAGTTACTGTTTAATGGATACACAGTTCTATTTTGATGATGATGAAAAATTTCCAGAGATGTATTGTGGTGGTAGTTGCACACAATTGTTAATGTACTTGATGCCCTGAAAAATAATAATACATCTAAAATGGTTAAAATGGTAAATTTTGTGTTATGTAGTTTTCTACAAAAAAAATATTACGTATTGAATGAGGTATTAATTCATGCAAAAATATGGTAAATCTTAAATGGATTCTACTAAGTGATAGAATACATATTATATGATTCTATTGGCATGACATTCTGCAAAAGGCAAACTTATAGGGACAGAGAAAAGATCAGAGATTGCCAGCAGTTAAGAAAGAAGGAAGTGGTTAACTACAAAGGGAAGGCAAAGAGAACTTTTATAGTGAAGAAATTAGTTAGTATCACAGTGGGCTAGGGGATACTTCTCTATATACTTGTCAAAGTCCATAGAAGTGTACATCACAGTAATGGAACTTAACATAGAATAAAGAAAGAGAAAAACAGCAATCAAGATGTCAGGTGAAGACAGGGTGGAATGCAAATTGTAACAAATTAATCCAGCTGTCCCACAGATGTGAGACACACCTGTGCTGACTGAAAGAAAAGCCCACAAGTTCTCAATGCCCATTATGTTTTAACACCACCCAATAATAAAAATTTCATTTTTAAATTCTAATTTATTTAAGGATTAAATGAGATAATACTTGTGTTTAGAACAGTGCTGATATCTTTTAAAGTGTTAAATAATGAGTGAACTAATATTTAAAATTGGAAAAGATCATTTGTAATCACTTTGAATATGAAAGATTAAATAAGGTCTGAACTGTTTAGAAATAGTAGGGTATGTGAGTTTCATGCTAAAAATAATTATTACAATATATCCTTGGTTAAAAATGATAAATTACCTTAAAAAGATCTAATAGTGAAAAGCAAATGATAAATAAATATATCAGAGCATTGTTTTTCAATTAAGTAGACAAAAGCAGTGACTAGGAAGGAATGGAAACACTTGATGTACTTCAGACTTAAGAAGCTAAGGCTTAAGCAAATGCTTTTAGGGTTTGTGCTGCAATCACAATGTGGTGGAGACTCGAGCTCGCCAATACCTGTTTTGGGAGAATGTCTACTATAGCTTTAGAGAGCAGGATGAAAATGAAAAGTTACTATTACAAGACCAAAAAAATATGTAGCTAGACTTTAAATAAGACTATACTCTTTCAAATACCACCTAAAGTTGTGATTTGATTACATTCACTCTGTTGAAAGGTCTCTGAAAATTTGGTTTTACATCAAAATATATTTTCGTTTAGTGAGAATTTCTCCCACCTACAACTCAGTGGAAAATCTTTGCAAATGTGGCATTCTCAAATATTTTCCTGTAAAAAATGAAAACTCACAATTGAAATATATTTGTTTACTAGCAGTGTTTTCTTCATTATTAAATGGTGAAAACAGATAAGAACTATTTCAACCTTTTTCTAGTGAGTTGAAAACCATAAAATGAATTGCATTGTCATTGTTCCCATGTCATCACACCATGGGAAATGCTAGGCAGACTACTGAAGAGGAATTTAATGTGCTTCTGATCTTTATACTTTGAGTACACCCTGGAGGTTGAAGGGAATCAAACATCATCAAAGCCTAAAGTTTAGATTACATATACTCTATTTTCATGCTGGAATGAATTGAAAAACAGATTTCACAAAGAACATCTTATGGAAAAAAAATGTGTCAAGGAATAAAGCAATTAGATTAAATTTAGATGTATTTTTAATGAACCAGGGATTGCTAATAAATCTTAAAAATCTCTCTTTTCACAATCCCCTTCTGATAAGTGTGGGGAATGAATGCCTATCTGTTCTCATGTATTTGTACTCAGCCAATACTATAGTAATTTAGAAGATGATTTAAATATCTCATTAAGCACACTTTTTATTTAGGGCCCCAAACACTGGTGTCTATTATACAGATTATATTTAGAATCTCAGCATTTGGTGGTGGTAGTGGTTACAGTGGTCTTTATTTATTTTTAATGTACACTGTTTCCATGGATTCTGTGCAAAATGTGCATGGCCCTTTACATTATCTTGTCCATTC
>NC_033666.1:100380027-100437514 GCF_000165445.2 Microcebus murinus
GATGCCTAGACGTTCTAAATTCTTGTCAGTTCCAGGAGTTCTGTTGAATCTTTGGGGTTTTTAGATACAATATCATCATCACAGAAAACAGTGAAGTTTGATGTCTTCTCCCTATTTGGATACCTTTGTCCTTTCCTGTCTATGCTGTACCAAGACTTCAGCACTATGTTGAACAGAAGTGAGATAGTGGGAGCCTTGGGTCTGGTTCCAGTTCAAGTGGAATGATTTCAATTTTCCATTCAGTAATGTTGGCTATGGTCTGTCATATATGGCTTGTATCATTTCTAGGAGTCCCTTCATGCCATTTTCTAAGTGTTCGTATCATGAAGGGCGTTGAATTTTGTCAAAAGCTTTCTGCTTATTGAAGAATCATGTGGTCTTTGTTTTGCTTCTGATTTATGTGGTGAATTGCGTTTATAGATTACGTAGTTGAACCATCCCTCATCCTGGGATGTAAGCCCTTGGTCGTGGTGGATTATGGTTTTTGATAAGTGTCTGGATTGCGTTGCTAAGATTTTGCTTGAAAATTTGCATCTATCATTTATTAGGAATTGGTGAGTTTTCCTTTTTTGTTGCTCTTTCCTGGTTTTGTCATCAGAGATATTCGCTTCACTAAAAGGTGTCGCGGAGTTCGTCTTTCGATGTTGGAAATAGTTCTGCAAGCAAGTAATTAGTTCTTCTTGTAACTATGTAAAATTCAGGTAACCATCTGGACCGGGAGTTTGTCTTTAGGGACGTTTTTAATTGCTGTTCTATTTCAGCCTGTTAGATTGTCGTTCAGGAATTTATTTCTTCCTGTTGCAGCCTAGGACGCTGTTTTTCTAGAAATTTGTCCATTTCCTCACACGATTTTCCAGTTTGGTCATAAGATCTGTAGTACTCATAATTGTCTGTGTATCCTTGGTCAGTTGTAATACGTCTTCTTTTTATTCCCTGATGGACTTACTAGAGATTCTCTTTTCTGCTTTTCGTTAGCTAGCCAATGGCGTTGTCATCTTGTTTATTTTTCCAAAAAGAACACTTTTTGTTTTATTAATCTCCTGATAGCTTCCTGTTTTCATTATCGTTTAGTTCTGATTTGATCTTGTTGACTTACTTCTTCGCTGGGTTTGGGTTGTCTGTTCTCTTTTCAGCTCTTTGAGCTCGTTCATTGATTGTCTATTTGTGATCTTCTTGCCTTTTGCTTATAGGCATATAGATACAGTTCTCTCAGACTCGCTCGTCAGATTGATCCTATTTCTCTTGTCGTTTTCTTCATAGAAGTCTTTATTTCGTCTTGTTTTCTTCGTTTCCCAAGCTTAATCATCTTACAGTAGAGCTGTTTAAATTCGTTTTGTGGTGACGTGAGCTTCTCTGCCTTAGGTTGTTCTGTTATTCACTGTGTGAAGGACATGTATGATTCTATTTTTTAAATTCTTCCTTTCCTTTGTCACCTCTGTAACTCTTAAGACCGTCCGTACCTGATGCGAGAACGATATTCATGGTGGGTAGAATGTTTTAGATGCCTTCAACCCATGTTCTACAGTTTCTGTTTCTCACGTTCTCATTCTCTTATATTCTTCTTTTCGCCAGGCTTGTTCGTGCCGTCATGGGGCGTTGAAATCCGCCGTCATGCGTTGCTCATCTATCCATCTCTTAGCTCGTCGTTTGCTTTGCATCTGGTGACGTTGGTGTTCCTATGTTTTCTCGCTGGTTCTCTATTCACTCTCTTTGTCTTTACTACTTTTGTTTTCTAAATCGTCTGCTGTAACATCACACGAGCCTTCTTTGGGTTCTATTTGTTGACATATTCATCTCCACCCTTTATTTTTAGTTATGGCATCCCTTCAGGTTAAATGTGTCCTGACCACACGCATCATACTCCTGCCTGTAATTCTATCCATTCAGCCGCCTACTGCTCTCTTGAGTGCAGAGTTTAATCCCATTTATTGCGAGAATGATAGGCCTAATAGATTACTGATCTTCTGTTGGGTTGGATGTTGTTGCTATCGATTTCTGTCTGAGCCCATTGTAATGATCTGGCCTTTAATACTCTTCTGGGTTTTGGTTGTTTTTATATCCGTGGATTATTTTACTGATCGTTCCGTGCATAACTGCTGTATTTTAGTACTCTCTTGTAGGCTGGTCTTGTCTGGTGAATTCTCTGAAGCCTTGCTTTCTCGAGAATGTTTTATTTCTCCTTCATATATGAAGCTTCCATTTTGTCAGGCAATAATATTCTAGCTGCGGCATTGTTCTGTCATTCAAAAGCAGTGAGAATGGGCCCAGTCTCCTCTTTGCTTGAAAGTCTCATTAGAGAAGTTGATGTTATCCGAATTGGCTTCCCTCTGTCGTGCTCACTCTGCTTCTGTTTGTCTACAGCACTTAGAAGGCCCTCTTAGTATACTGCTTGTCCAGCTCTGATGACTGCATGACGTGACGTCTTCCTGTCTTGCATGAATCCCCAGGGGTCCTCTCGGCTTCTTTGAACTTGTATATCGACCGATTAGCAAGGCCTGGGAAAGTTTTCTCTATTAGTAAGTAAATCATTTTTCTATAAAAGCTGTTCCAAAGCCCTTGAGTGTTGTCTCCTCGTTCCCTATGCACGGGCTAAACTAAATGACCCTCACTTAGGTTTTTCACATATCCACAGCTCGTTTCAGGCTTTGGTCTTTCTTGTTTCTCTGCTGTATTTCTGTACTGAATCTTTTAATGGCAGGTGTTACTTCAAGCTCTGAGATTCTTTCTTCTGCTTGATCTACCTGTTCTTGAATTTCACAGTATTTTGTAGCTTTCTAGTTGATCTCTTCATCTCAGACTTCGGTTAAGTTTTCTTCACTGTGGTCAGTCTCATTTTGTTGAACCTTTGTTCCAATTTCTGAAGGTTTTTTGGTGTTTTTGGTTTGGTTATTGAGCTTGTGTTGCACTGGGTGAGTGTTCTTATGATCCACATACGAAATTCCTTTTCTGTCTAGTTGTTGCTATTTGGTCGGTGTCAATTTCTAGGGGCTGTGCTCTCCTTGGGGGCTGTGTTTTCGTTTGTTCTTCATATTCCGAGTTCTCTCGCTGATTTCCTTCCATGTCGATCAGGCTTTGTTTCTTTCCTTAGGATTATGTTGGGTATTCACACACTCTGTTTAGTTCTGAGGCCGTTAGGGTCTGTGGGTGAATTGGACACCTCCCTGTATATGATCAGTGGAATGCCGTGGCAGAGCTGTGCACAGATACCGTCCATGCCTCAGTAGGTGTTTGTTTCATGGAGGAACAGGCGTATGGTTGAATTTTATCTGTTTATCACCTCGTTCTGGGCGGAGCTTGTTGATAAGCCTGCCCTCAGCCGTAGCAGGGTCAAAGTTCGTTCTCAGCTTCCAGGGAAAGCTGTCAGGTGCGGGGCTGGAATGTCCGCCAGCCAGAACGTCTGGGTGTGGCCGGGGGCTGTCTGAGACCCGCAGTCTCAGCAGGCCTCGCTTCTTTCCACCTCCAGCTCTGCAGCTATTCTGGGCCTCTGCCGCAGGCCAGAACCACAAGCCACCGCTCGCGGACTGTGTCGCCGGCGGGGAGGTGCCCTGCACAGGAAGCCACACCTGGTGGGCCCGCCTCCTCCTTGGGAAGGAGGGTTGTCCTCTAGGGCCGCCGATCCGCCCCTGGAGGCCACAGCCCTCAGTAGCTGTTCACATATAACCCTTTCTGTGCCCGGGCAATGCTACTCGGTGCAGGGGATTCTGTCTGCGGCGTCCGACTCTCTGGGTCCAGAGTTCAAGAACTGTATTCCCAGGGAGGGATTTCCTGTCCAATTCACCCACAGGGAGCCAAGCTTGGTCTACTTCTCTCAGCCTCATGACGTCGGCACCGTTTCCTGGGAACACGGTGGCACGCATGGGAGGGAGGGCGGGGGTCCAAAGGGAAGGTCGTTCCTGAGGTGCCTCTGGCTGGTGGCTGTAATTTTCTCTCTGGGCAGCCGGCGTAGGGTCGGGAGGGGGGAGGAGGCAATATGGCGCCTTGCCCGCGGCTCGGGCTCCGTGGCCACGGAGGTGCCTGGGAGGAAGTTGGGAACCTGGCCACGTCTGCCTACAGGCTCACGTTGGCAGCGGCGGCAGCTCTGGGCTGATGTCCGCAGGTCTCCACCCTGGGAGCCCTACCAGCAGATCCGAATGCAGGGAGGGGAAACAGAATCCACCTACCCTTGCCGCTGGTCTCCAAGGCTTGCTCCGTGGTTCCTCAGCCTCCAGTTCTCCTCCGCAGCCTCCTCCCGTGGAGTCTCCGGGGTCTCAGGTACCCCTCCTTCAAGCCCTTGTCCACCTGTATGCCTCGTCTTCTGCTTCTTTCCTCTAGTTTCTGCTAGAATCGGTCTTTTCCTGCAGGAGCTCTCTTGTCCTGGCGGTGTGTATCTCGTCCGCCATCTGCTCGCGCCCTCCTATTTTTCTTTTTTTATTTTTTCTTTTTTTTTTTTGGACAGATTACTGTCACGCACCTCATGTTGCAGCAGATGACCCTGTGGTGCAGCCTCGCTCACAGCAACCTTGCACTCCCTGGGCTATCAAGCGATCCTCCTGCCCAGCCCCCAAGTAGTTGGGGATACAGGCATGTGCCCACCATGCCCGGCTAATTTTTCTCATATATATACTTGGCCAGTTAATTTTCTTTCTATTGATAGCTAGAGACGCGGGTCTTGCTCTTGCCTCAGCGCTGGTTTTTGAACTCCTGACGCTTGAGCACGAGCAATCTGCCCGTCTTGGCCTCTCTGCACGCTGGGATGACAGGCGTGTGCCACCGCGCTCGGCCTCTCTGTACTATTTTTGAAAGGTCCTGTTAATCTATGATTATCATAAAACAAAACAGCAAATTGTATGAATAGGGAATTTCACTTCTTCACCCAAAAATGTTTATTGTATCATTTTTGGAAGAGAAAAATGAAAAATACTGGACATGTTTGAAAATAAGGAATATATGAATGAGCTGTAATATACTTTATACAATGGAATTCTAGACTGAGGTTAAATGAAGTTCGAAGTCCACTTGTATCAATCTGCGTAGAATCTGTAAAACATAATGCTGAAAAAATCACGTACTATGTATGCATGGTAATATTGCCATTTAGGTATCCTTTCATTTTGTATATTGTTTATGCATACATGTATTATATATAAAATCAATATATAGTTGCATATAGGTAATAATATATAAGATGTAAAAGTAATCAGTGTGATGTAAAATATGAAATTATGGACAAGGATACATATAAACTTCAAGATAGGGTTTGTCCATCTAGGGGGAGGGGAATGAGCTTAGGAAGGAGTACAAATTCCTTCCTAACTATATTTGGATCTAAAGAAAATAAACAAAATATCAGTAATAATGACATCTTTGAAGTTGGTACCTGTGCTTGTTGTATTGCTCTTTATAATTTATGTTAGAAACATTTCTAAAATATAGTCAAATAAAACCTTGCAAGAACCTTGATGGGGGAATTAGACAAACATATAATTACATTTGGAGACTTCAACACTCCTCTCTTAGTGATCAATAGAATAAGTTGACAAAAAATGAGTAAGAAAGCAGAAGACCTGAACAATACTATCTGCCAAGAAGCCCCAAATGATATTTGTAGAATTCCTCACTCAAAAATAGCAGAATACACATTATAGTAAATGCACATTGAACATCATTTTTTTTTTACCATAGTTAGTCCATAACATAAACTTTAAACAAAATTTAAAGTAATTGAAATCACACAAAATATGTTTTTATCTCAATGGATTGTTTTGAGCTCAATGTATTTAATTTAGAAACCAATAACAGAAAAATATTTGATAAATATACAAATATTTGCAAACAAAATAGTACTCTTAGAAGTACTATAGAGAAACACTGCATGATTTCAAAGAAATCATGAGGGAAATTTAAAATTAATTTGAATTGAATCAAAATGAATAAACAAGAGATTAAAAATGTATAAGTTATAGTTAAATCAGTACTTAGGGGAAAATGTATAACATTAAATGATTATATTAAGAAACTTCAAATCAATAATCTCCACTTCTACCTTGAGAAACAAGAATAAGAAAAACAAAGAAAACCCAAAATAAGCAGAAGGAAGATATGATAAAAATATAAGCAGAAATCAGTTAAATTTAAAATAAAGGAACTAATTTTAAAAAGTAACAAGTTTTGTAAAGATCAGTAACATTGATATGATTCTGGCCATTGTGGTCAAGAAAGATAATAGACACATATTATCAATATTAATGATGCAATATTAGCATTATTACGGATAGTACTAACATTAAAGAGATTATAGGGGAATATTATAAAGCCCTTTGTGCCAACAAGTTCTAAAACTTTAATGATACTGACAGATTTCTTGAAAGAGAAAAACTATCGAAGTACTAATACATCTAAGAAGAATTTGATAACCAGAATATTTCAATATATAAAACCATTTAATATTGAATTCATAGTTAAAATATTCCAGAGAAAAACACAGAGGGCTTTACTTATGAATTCTACCAAATATTTAAAGAATAAATAATAATTTGTTTTTTAAAAAAATGTCTTTCAGGCCACAGAACAAAATGAAACAAGTTCTGGCTTATTTTTTGAAGCCAGCATAATTTGGGAATGAAAACCAGATAAACACAAGAAATTATAAAACACATGTACAAAACATAGACACAAAGATGCTCAACGAATAGTAGCACAGCAAATGAAACAATGTATAAAAGAGATTATACAGTGTGTCATTATGGAGAGGGTTTATTTTGCAAATACAAGCTGGAGTCTATCAATGCAATTTGCCTTATTGATCAAGTGAAGAAGGAAGACCTTATGACAGCCTTGATAGATGCAGACAAAGAACCACACAACTCCACATCATTTCATGATAAGCATTATGAGGAGACTAGCAATAAGTGCCTTCCTCAACATGATAAAAGACATCTAAGAAAAGCCTACAACTAACAATATACTTAATAGTGAAAGCTTATGCTTTCCCTTCAAGATCTGATTTGGGACAAGGAAGGGCATCTGTTCTCACCACTCCTATTTACCATTATAATGGAGGCCATTTCAGTGAAATAAGGAAAGAAAGAAAAGAAATCAGGATTGGAAAGGAAGAGACAAAACTATGTATATTTTGCAAAATGCTGTAATTGTATACATAAAAAATTTCAAATAATTCCTCCTGAAATGGATAAGTGAGCTTAGTATAGCTTGAGATATAAGGAGAGTATGTAAAAATCCATTCTATTTCTGTATACTCAAATTGAACTATTGGAAATTGAAATAAACACAAGGAATAATTTACATAGCATCAAGAACATTATAGATAGTTTATGAATTTACCAATTATGTGCACAATTTTCATGCTGAGAACTATAAAATACTAATGAGAAAATTTAAAGAAGACTTAGAGAACTTAATAGATACACCATTTGTACCTGGATTGGAAACCTCAATGTGGTTAAGGTTTCATTTCTCCCCAAATTGTTTTCCTCATGATCTAATCACCTTCCAAAGGCCCCTCCTCTTAATTGTAGATTAGGTTTCAACATATGAATTTTGGGAGAAAACAAGCATTCTGACCATAGCGCATCCTGATTTTCATACAGTTATAAATTTACAGAAAAAACACAGCACAACTCACCTTTGCAATGATGTGGGATCAACCCAATTCATGACTGGATAAAGAGAATGTGATACATACACACACACACACACACACACACACACACACCATGTAGTACTACTCAGCCATAAAAGGACCAAAACAATGTCATTTGCAGCAATGTGGAGTAAACTGGAGACCACTACCCTAAGTGAAGTATCACAGGAATGGAAAACCAACATGGTATGTTCTCACTAATAAGTGAGAGCTCATAGATGGGTACACTTGAGCACAGAGCGACATAAAGGACATGAAAAACCCAGAAGGGGGTAGGGTGTGAGGGTGGTGTGGGATAAAAACCTACCTATTTGGTAAAATGAACAGTATTCCAGTGAAGGGCACATCAAAACCCTGACTCAAGCATTAGACAAGATATCCATGTTACAAAAACACTTGTACTTCTTTAATATTTTGAAATGAAAGATAAAAATCAATACAAAATAAAAATAAGCAATGAAAAGTACCTTCTTGTGTTAAGCAAATTAAAAAAGCCATTTTACAGAGAAAAATGGAATGATAGCCCAGAGTTTTCATATATTCAATTCTTAGTTTCCCCCATTTTAACATGCTATAATAGTATTGTGCATTTGTTATAATTAATAAATCAATACTAATGTGTTTTTCATTAACTAAAATCCATTCTTTATTCACATTCCCTTAGTTTTTCTTTATGTCCTTTTTCTATTCCAGGATCCCATTACATTTAGTTGTCATGTTTCCTTAGGGTTCTCTTGGCTGTAACAGATTTCCATTGTTTTTGATGACCTTGATAGGTTTGAGGAGCACAGGCCAGGTGTTTGGTAGATTGTTCCTCAACTGAGATTTATCTGATATTAATATCTTTTTTATGAGTAGGCTGGGCTTACAGATGTTTTGGAGGAAAAGCACAGAGGCTAAGTGCCATTGTTATCAGATCATTATGAGGGTACATATTATCAATATGACTATTACTGTTGATGTTAACTTTGCTCACTGCAGTAGCGTTTGTCAGACTTTTCCACTGTAAAGTTGTTATAAACAAGTTATTTTTTTTCTCCCTTTCATACTGTACTCTTTGTTCAGAAATCACTGTGTGCAGTATACACTTAAGGAGTGGGGAATCATGCCCCATTTCCTTGAGGGAGGAGTATACACGTAATTTATTTGGAATTCTTCTACATGGAGATTTATCTTATTCCCCTATTTATTTAGTCAATAATTGTTGTAATATTATAGGATTTTTGATATTTAGTTTACCCTTTAGGTTATAATCCAATACCATTACATTTATTTTATTGCTCAATTTGTTTCACCTTTTGCCAATGGGAACTCCTTTACTTGACTCTCGTATCCCTTTGCCACATCCCCACCATTTTAAGCACTTCCCTCTCTTCTGACACTGCCATATGCTCCCAGGAGCGTATGAGCCCACCTTGCATATTTTCTGCCCCTGTCTTAGAATCAGCCATTCTCCAAGGAGCCCTTGTTCCTTGTATTGGTGAGTGGAATTATACAAGATTTGATTACTAGCTTTAATCTTCCTTTTGGAAAAAATCACAAAGAAAGTTAGAAGAATTATCAAAAAGGCTAAAGGTGAAGAACTGACATTATTTTCCTTTAAGACTTATCATAAAGTGACAAAAATCAAAATATTGTGATTGTTGAAAAAAGATAGATCCTCGAATGGGATAGAATAGAGAATACAGAAATTGGTCCACATATGAATTGTCAATTTATTTTTCATAAAAGTTCCAGTATATTTGAATAGAAGAATATTGCTTTCAAAAAGTGGTGCTAGAATAATTAGATATCCATGTGTAAAAAGAAAAAAGGGCCCAACCCTTACCTGGCACCGAATATAAATTAACTTGATATGGAGAGTAGAATTCAATGTAAACTTAAAACTTATGGAGGAAATTATAGGAGAAAATATATCAACCTTAGGATAATGAAAGATTTCTTAAGAGACTTACATTGAAACTCATCTACACGGAGAGCCATGATGGATTTATAAATACAACATAATTGCAATGGGAGTTTATGATTCCTTTGAACAAACAAACTGGCCATGATATCAATAATAAAAACAATGGCAGGAATTAGCAATTAGTCAGCATTTAGTATGTGCCAGGTATTGTTATAAAATGCATAGTATTTTAGCAAAGTTTCTAATATTACTCTCATCTTTACAACAAATCTCATGAAGTAGATTGCATTGTTATCTTCAGTTTACAGATAGGAAGTTGAGGACAAGGCTATTAAGTATATTGCCCGAAGTACATTGATGGAAAGCAGCAGAGGTGGGATGTGAACCCGAGCAGCAGGAGTCCAGAGGAGGCTCCTGCTCACTTTGCTAAACCTTTTAAAATTGTGAGATGAAAAACACAAAGAGAAATATACATAAAACCTAGATCTCCTTCTGTTCCTCCCAGTCACTATCCACTCCCTTTACCCTAAGGGTATCTAATATCCTGACTTGCACATTATAGTTTAGTTTTTGCTGTGTTTGAAATTGTTTTCTTGAGACAGTGTCTCAAAAAAAGACACAGTGCTATGATGTCAGGTTGTCCTGGGCTCAAGCTATCCTCCTATCGCAGCCTCCTGAGTAGCTGGGACTACAGGCATGTGCTATCACGCCTGGCTCATTATTTTTTTCCATTTTTAGTAGCCTGGCTAATTTATTTCTATCTTTTTTTTTTTTTTTGTAAAGATGGGGTCTCACTCTTGCTGAGGCTGGTTTTGAACTCCTGACTCCAAGTGATCCTCCCACCTCAGCCTCCCAGAGTGCTAGGATTATAGGTGTGAGCCACCACACCCAACTAGTGTTTGAAATTTATGTAAGTAGAATCATATTTTTTTCGTCTTGCTTCTATCACTTAACAGTGTGTTGATAAAATTCATCCATATTGCTGTATATTGAGGTTTGTTCACTTTCTTTGTTATCTAGTATTCCACTGCATAAATATACAACAAATTATTCAACCATTCCCTGTTGGCAGATATTTGGATTATTTCCAGGTTTTAGCTATTATAAAACAATGTTGTTATGACACATAAAATCAGAGTTTATTTAGTTTAACTTATTTAACTAAATTACATAAAATGCAATCATGATATAAAAAATTTCTGAGGACACACAAAAAAGTTTTCTAAAGATATTATCAATTCAATGAAAGACAAGGATAAAAGATTGGAAGAAAATATGTATAAAATCTGAATGGTAAAGTACTGGTATCAAGAATTTATAAAGAACTCTATAACTCAATAGTAAGAAAGTAGACAACCCAATACAAATAGGCAAAACATTTGAGTATCTACTTTACCATAGTAGATATGGTGACAAAAATATATATAAAAGATGCTTAACATCATTACTGATTGGGCTAATACAAATTAAAATCCCAGTACCATTATACTACACCCTTATTAAAATGGTTTTGTAAACCGACAATAGTAAGTATTGGAAGGACACAAGCAAATGGAACTTTCATCCACTGTGGATGGAAATGCAAAATGGTATAGCGACTTTGGAAAACAGAAAGTTCACTTACTGGAAAGAAAACTAAGACTCTGAGATTTGGACTTGACAGCAAGCACATAGCTATTAGGTGTGGCGCAGGTCTCAAAAAAAAGGAAAGATATCAAAAGAAATGTATACAAAATTCTTAAAGATTAATGACTTTACTTACTATTTCATTAATTCTCAGCAAGAATGTGCATTGTGGTGAGTGACGTTTGCAGCATTACTTACTAGGTCTGTGGGAGTTGCAGGAAGAGTATACAGAACTCTGCTTCCCAGCCCCCAGCAGAAGTGCTGCTACTCCCCTACTCCACCTGTGCTCCTAAATGGTGTGATCTGGCAGTCTGGATGGGAAAGGGGCAGAATGGTGGGTCTGCTGAACCTCACCTTGATGGACCAAATGTTTTTGCCTCAACTTGCTCAGAGGCCAGACTACAGGTACAGCCCATATAAAATTAGAAAGTGTGAAAAAAGAGAGGAAGACTCTAGAACTTCCCAGGTCTCAGGTTTTTAGGGAAAAATTATTGTATCTGTCTTTTGTTGGTGGTGTTGTTTTCATTATTAGGTAGCAAGACAAGCAATTTTCTTCTCACAAATGTAGTACATGAATTTGGAGCAGTCAGAAGCAGCTGTCTTTCTTCCTCTTATACTTGCACAGTTTCCACGGTCTGATTCTTTCCAATCACCTAAACTAAAATAAAAGCAAATAAGTGCTGTGAAACATACATTGTTTAATGCAGATATAAGAGATATATTGGTCCAAAGTTAAGGTGGTGTGGTTTTTTTTTTTTTTTGTATGAACTATCTCCTGGTGCCCTAGGCATTCCTAGAGTATCTTACAAGGAATATAGACATAGAATTAAATTTGAAAAGTCTCCTTTCTTTCTTCATGTACTTGACTCCTTACTGAGCTTGGGTCCTTTGGAAGTGTGAGTGTGTGTGCATAAAAGTGTGTATGTGTGTGTGTGTACATTTATATTTCTGTATGTGTGTGTGTGTATGGATAAATATGTATATGTATATTTCTTTCCTATATGCCTTCAGGACTATGAAACAGTATCTGTGATTATAAAACTTATTAGCCATTATCTATTTTAGAGACTTACATTTTGGGTAGAGGTTCTGAGTTATCATCCCATGTCCAGGGTCTACTCATTCCTTTACGGGACAATCCAATCCATGAGGAATAAGACAAATGAGATATTCGGTCTTCGATGAAGTTCTGTAATAAATGGAACATTATTTGTGATTGAGAATTTTTGTATATCCTCGAATGAGGTAATATACTCTTGTATATCAATTTTGATTAATGTGAATATCAAAAAGTATAAAGATCAAATTCACCCTGAATCTTTTTAAGTTACAAAATAATGGAATCTTAGTTATTGATATTTTATTCAATGTAGAGCTATAAATAAGAATGACAGTTTAATTATGTTTATTTAAAGTGAGTGCTGAAATCTCAATTTTCTTTTGAAACATTTTTGTGGCTCAAAGATGAGTTTTGAGCAATCTGGTTTGTATTTTAGGGTCCAGGTGTGATAGCTATGAGATTTCTAACAATCTTGTTTTATATTTTTGTTTTCTACAAGTTCTGTGTTCATTTTTTGTAAAATGGTCATCCTGAGAAAATAATCTATTTTCCATTAGACGAAGTGTTTACAAAGCTGGCTCAATAATTACTTGAGGAGTATAAAAGTAACTGATATTCATTTAGCAATTTATATAACTCTATAAAGAGGATGAGGGAAACCAAGAAAAGACACTCTCAGGAAAAGCCAAAAATTTAGGATACACACACTGCCAGGAAAACTCAAAAGTTCCATTTGCAAACACCGCTTACTTAATTTCCTATGTTTCCATTAGAATTCTAGGAGTTATGATTATACTTACATAAGTATTTCTGAAATCCTCTTACTATCCATATTAATTTTATATTTCTTATCTAAAATCACAGTGGACATTCTCACTAAAATGTGATTGTTATTTACGTTGAGCAGAGATAGATTTCACATTTACACCCCTACCGGGGTACTTTACAATATATCACATTTTTAAGCTCTTTATTTTGTTTACAAAAACATGTTTCTTCAGGCCATGAACAGCAATGGCAATCTTCTAATGAAGTAAAAGAAGATTAATTAAAACTCTAGAAATATCTTCTCTCTGGCCTGAAATTTCATTCAGCTTTCTTGATGTTTTTCTAGTTCATATATTTTTTCAGGTATTTGTGAGTTGTTGAAAGCCAAGTATATGGATAATTGGACTGGCACAGAGAATTCAGTGATTCTTAGTGTCTGTTAACCTGTTTTTGAGAGGATATCTAAAGATATCCTTCACCTGGAATGTTAAAATAACTATTTTTGCAAGAATAATTATAAATAATTTCTGTAATTTAATTCTATAATTCCACACAAGTCACAATTATAAGATTATGAAATATTGAGTTCACTTTACGTAGGCTGCTAGTATGAGCTCAAAGCTAATACAAGGCAGATAAAATTAATTGATCTTTAATTTTAAATACCTTACCAGCTCTTCTGCATCATCTATCTTAAGAAGTGTAGAGTAGATTTTCTTGCAGAATTTCTTGCTGTCTTCAAAGTTTTTCTCTTCACGTGAAAAATAATAACAGTTCTCTCCACAACATGACCACTTAGAGTTACATGTAGTGCTCTCAGTTCCTTGAAAACAAAAGGGGTTTCCCAGAGACTGAGAGATGGAGAAATCCCTTCTAGTCCTTTTAAAAACATTTATTTTGTGAGACTGATGGGCTTCCTTTCTGCCTTTTGGAAATAGCCCTGTTCTGGGGAGAGTGTCACCTTGCTTTTAGTCCACTAAGTCTACGCACAATATTATTAACATTTTCTAGGAAAAATTTCTAACAAAGTTCGTATTTTCCCTTACAATCTCTACTTGAAGGACTTCATCATGGGAAACAGCTTCTTTGTATTCTCTAGACTGAGTAAAAACTATGAATACAGAGCAGATCTCCACTTAGTACGTGATCCACATACCCATATTAAAGAGTATGATGATGATTTGAGAATATGAAAAAAGAATTGCAGCATGTTGTTGTAGCAAAATTATTACTTGGGGAAATCGTGAAGTCAAAGTATATAATATCATGTACACAGAAAACTCTAACCTCTTGAAATTAGTGACTTTTTTCCAACTACATGAGAATGAAAACTGGACTGGACAAGCAGTTTATTCTACAAGAAAACCCAAGTGGTGAAGGGTATAGGAGTATGAGGGAAAAAGAGAAGAGACTTGTTTGCCTCCAACTTGAATGCCTACTTACATACCCGAGGTGAATGGTTTATCTGGGAAAGCCCCGTTTTCCAATGTGGAATTGTGCTGTTCTGTTACATTTTTCAAAGAAGCCTCCTGTGATCGGGCAGCCTGATGAACCTGGAAAACTTTACTCAACATTGTTAGCTCGAGAGAAACGTAACATGGGACTGAACACAGGCACAATTTTAACCTTAATATGTCATTCAATCTTTAGGAATTAAGACCATTTTTATTCCTATGGTTCTAGGCATCTTTTCTCTGGATATGATTCCTACACCTACATCTCATTCATTGAAAGACATTAATGGGGACAAGACATCTTTCTAGACCTTGATGACAGAACAATGAAAAATGCACAGGTTCTGTTTGCACGAATCCCACTCATCGCAATGGGGCGAGTATGCAATTAGAGTATATTACTAGTGATATAAAAGAGGTAATCACACGGTGCTGTTGGTTAAGTAGAACAAGAGTTCAGTGGCTAAAAGTAACCTCTGGAATAGGTGACAGCTCAGCAAGGCTTCACAGAATCAGGGATGATCTAAACTTGTTTTTGGCTCACGGATGGGAAAGAGGTAGAAAAGTGAAGAGGGTAGACTATAAAATTATACATTGCTGGAACCCATTTTCAAGATGAGAGAAATGGATAAGACGCTACATATTAGGAGAGCATGGTCTTGTTGAGCATTTAAATCTAGGAACATATTGAAATAAGTTCCACCCTGTTTGGTACTCAGATCGAAGCAAAGGTTATCACTATTCTCTGTCACATTCTATATTATTTTTCTTGGATCATGAGTGGATTTTTTCAGCAGATATCCTTTTAATAAATTTGTTGGTCATTTGAATTAAAAAAAAACCAAAATTAGTACATCCAGAAGATAGGTTGTGTATAGGCATTTTAGGGGAAAAACTGTAAAGGAATATGAAAACCAAGTTGTAAAATATCTTCATATGAATTACAAGATATTTGAATTTCCAAATAAGGCCTGTCATCTGAACATTTTTAATTTTCACACCACAACAGTGGAGAAATGCTGGTAAATTTCAATATTCTATTAAAGCCACTAATGCCCTTAATCTTTAGGAACTCTGTTACACAACTCCAGACCCTCCCACTCCTTGAAAATCATAGATACTGTGGTTGTGTAGTTTTTGAAAGTTACTCAGCAGTCAAGCCAAAGGATCAGATTTTAAAACATTGCTTGGTTACTATGCAAAGGATAGACAGAATTTCAAAAATACCAGGATCATAAAGAATAATTCAGAGGCACAATTCTATTCTTGGGTTTTTTCTAATCTGCAACTTTTTGGCTGTAACATTTTGCTTGCTTTATTAACTTGGCTGTTAGCAGTCACTTCAAACTCCAAACATATTAAACAGTTCAATGTCTTAACACTTGCCATTGAATATTTCTGTCTTTTTTTCTTTTATCTATGTCACCACTATCCACATGCAAAGGCCTCAAAATTTGGAGAACACATGATTTATTCATCTCCTTTTCCATCCACAAGTAATCAGGCATATGGATTGCTCTATTTATTTCTCCATAAATATCCACATTTCTTCCTGTTTAACAATTTACAATTTTTCTTTAGGAAAAGAATAGCCTTTCTCTTTATGACACAGACATACTCTGAATATTTCTTTTGTAATCACATGTATGGAATGCCTTTGTTATCCTTCTGTGGAAAGTCATGATGATAATTTCCCTAAATGATTAGAGTGTTTAGGTCTAATGGTTATTATGTTTTGAGCATAAAATGAGAAAATTAATATCGAAGTGCTTACAATGTTCTTAATGCATTGACTAATTATGTAATTTTTATAACAACATAGGATGTTGGTTCTAGATATATGAGAAAATATCTTGATTAACTTAATAATTTTGATAAATACATTTTTTCCTTATTGTTAGCCCCATTTCCACTACGTTCCAAAGTATGGAAAGGTAATTTTCTATTAGATCTTTTTAAATTATGGATGATGAATGCTTATGGCTTTTAAGTTGATATCACAGTTATCAAAATATGTCTTTTAAGAATGGTTGAATGGTTTGTAATAAGTTGGTTGTAATGGTTTGTAATAATGGTTGAATGGTTTGTAATAAGTTGGTTGTAATGGTTTGTAATAATGGTTGAATGTATGTAATAAGTTACCTTTTCAAGGGTAAGTATTCATATATTTCAACATGTAATATACATACTTTTCTAAATAAAATGAAATACTTCTTGTAAAACTAAAATTCTTAAACAATATTTCTAATACTTTTAGTCATTTGTATTCTACGTCAAAATTTTTGCTATCTTTGCACACAGTTCATATAATTATTCCAGCAACATTTTAAGTCCACTTGTTTTCAACTTAAATAAATTTATTTTAAAACAAAAATGTAAACCAGCATCCTTAATGGAGCCATATTTTTGTAATAACTAGTACAAATAATCTATCATTATTACAAAGTAAATTACATCCATCTAGCTCCATAACTCTTCAAGGAAGGATAAACATGTAACATTTTTGAAAGAGTAGAACCATAATCTACTTATTAAATTACACTGGTAAAAAGATTAGAAAAAAATAAAACTTGACATGATGATCATCCTTTTAGAGGGCTTGAAGAGAAAAAATGGAAAATATATTTTCTTGGAAATACTTCTATGTATGCATTAATTAATTGGGGAAAAGAGAGCGGAATTACAACACTGAACACTGTCTTGAGATACTCTGATTATATGACATGAATCATATCAAGGCTCTTCTTCGCTATTCTCTCTCTTTAAGGTAAGATCCAAATGAATCTCCCACAAATATTGCAGAATTGCTCATATTAGTATCAACATCGCTATTAGATGTTCGATGTAGGAATGAGAAATGTAAAATATTTTTCAATCCAGAAAATATTAAATAAGTATTCGTTATGTGTAAGATATCATGAAAGATGTGGCTAGGGAATAGAAAGGTTTTAACTTCTAAAGAGCATATAAAAAATGTGTGCCTTCTTGCATGGTGGCATGATGAGCTCTGTAGAACTGCTGCCCAGCAAAACAACAGCAGCTGGTAAAAACTATTAAAAAAAACAAACCCATTGTAAAGTCTATGGATCTTGTTTTAAATTCATTTGGAAAAGTACAAGAAAAAAAATTATTTCAGAAAATTTGCTAATTCTTGGTAAGACCAGTAAGAGTGTGTAGCAATTGAGCCATGACGTCCCCACCTGAGTTCAGTATCATGGAAAACCGGCTGTTAGTGGGAGTGGCCATGAACACCAGGCTCCTTGTTGCCCCAGCTCTCAGCTAAAGGCTGTGGTTTGTCTCCAGAAGGGCAGGCTGCCCGCAGTTTTCATTCCTCTCAGCTCTATATTGCAGAGGCTAAATTTCAGAAAAATATGGCCAAGACATTGGTGCTCCCTTTCTCTACTCAGCCTGTACCTGTAGAACAGAGGCACTACTCCAGCTGGAGCAGGCCAAGAATACTGGAGAATCCATCAGTTGCTGTCATCCCAGCTTGCTAGCAGGGTAGACATTCCTGGTAGGGTATGCAAGCCAAGAAACCAGAGGGTACTACTCTCTTTCTCCTGGAGCTTACTCATGGAGCAGGGGAGTTACTCTAAGAGCATTGAGCCACTGTCCCTGCTCATAGCTACATATAAATGGCCCAGAGATATTGTCCAGGAAAAAGATAAATGTCAGAAGAACAGAGAGGTCTTTGCAAAGAGGCTGATTTATTTGATCAAAGAAATTCAAGCCTAAGGAGGATTCTCTTGAAAACTATGGAGATTTCAAGGATAAGCTGTTAAGAGAATGTTGGTAGTATGTACTATGAAACCAACAGTCCTAAACATAGGCAGCAATAACCAAGGAAAGAGATAGCTAAGAAAAGCCTCCCTTTCTGTAGAAGAACGGGCTTATTTTTTAAAAAATTGAAAAGAAAAGCCTTCCTGAGGTTGGTATATTGGTCAAAGACTGGCCTCAAAAACTATTCCTTAAAAATGGCCTTAATTAAACTGGATCAGACTGTAGAGAGGTTTATTCCCCAGGACATTGTCAAGAACAATAGAGCAATCAGCCTACAGTTAGTAGGGTCTAATAGTTGGATGAGATTTCAACAAAGGCAGACTGAGAAATCGGTGAAAGAGATGGTCAAAAAAATCTGCTAAAATCATTGTCAGCTCTGGGTGACTATGCACCTGCCAAAGGCTGTATCCTATGCTGAAAGACTGAATACTTTCCTCATAAGATCAGTAACAGGATGAGAATGTGAACTTTTACCACTTCTATTTCACATTGTACTTGAGGTTCTAGTTAGGGAAATTATTCAAGAATATGACATTAAAGTATTCAGACTAGAAAACATAAAAAAGAAAAACTAGATATTTTATGGAGGTCATCATCTTATATGTAGAAAAACCTGAGTAATGCACCGAAAACTTATTAGAAGTAATGAACACTTTTTGCAAAGTTGCAATGTACAAGGTCAATATCCAAAAACCAATAGTATTTCTATACACTAGTAATGAGCAATCTAAAAATAAAATTAAGAAAACAATTCCACTGCATCAAAAGGAATAATATATTTAGAAAATATTTCATGACAGAATATTAAACCTATACTACAAAAACTATAAAACATTTTTGAAAAATTAAAGAAGACCTAAATCAATGGAGGGACATGTTATATTTACCTCATACCACATATTAAAATTACCTAAGTTTAGGTTAAACACACAAATGTAAGAACTGAAATTAAAAAATTATTAGAACAGAAGTGTAGATTCTTATGAGTGTGGAAAGGCAATGCTTTGTTAGATTGGCACCCAAAGCATAAGAAACTATATAAATTGGACTTTTTCAAATTATACTTGTATGTCAACAATTACTATCACGAACATGGAAAGGCAACCTACAGAATGGGAGAAAATAGTTTCTAATTGTATATCTGATGAGTGATTCATATATAGAATATGTAAAGAACTCTAACAACTCAACAACAAAAAAAAACCAAGCAATCCAATCAAAAAATGGGAAAAGGACTTAAAGAGACATTTCACCACAGAAGATACACAAATGGACAGCACATGAAAGATGCTCAACATATCCAGTCATTAGAGGAATACAAATCCAAATCACAACATGAAACCATGTCACATACACAAGGATGACAATAATCAAAAAGACATAAAAGTGAGCTTGGTAATTGTGATGAAATTGGAATTTTCATATGCCACTGGTGATAATATAAATGGTGCAGACATTTTAGAATGTAGTCTGGCATTTCCTCAAATGATTAAACCTATATTTACCATATTACTCAGCAATTCCACTCCTAGGTATAAGTACAAGAGAAATGACAGTGTATGTTCACACAAAAACTTATACATCAATTTTTACAGCAGCATTATTCATAGTAATCAAAAAGTAGAAATAAACTGTATGTCTATCCGTTGATGATAAATCATAAATACAAATACAAATGTCAAAAACCATACAATGGGATTGACATACATTCTGCAACATGAATGACCCTTGAAAATATTGTATTAAATGAAAGAAGTCACAAATGACCATGTATTATATGGTTTTATTTTTATGAAATGTCTATAGTAGAAAAATCTATAGTCACATTGAATAAATTATTAATTACTTAGGATTGGTAATGTTGGCAGGAAATGGGGAGCAGCTCTTAATTTGTTGGTTTCATTTGGGGTAATGAAAGTGTTCTAATATTGATTGTAGTTATGGTTGTATAGCTCCATGAATATACTAGAAGCTGGTAAATATTATATTTCAAATGGATAAATCACTTAGTAAGTAAATTATATCTCAATAAAGCTAATATATATGGTTATGCAATTATGCATATGTATTACATATTCATGTAATATTTATATCAAGAGTAAAACAACTATATATACATGCATATATATATGTATATATTTTCACACAAAAAAGCACACAAATCAAAAGGCTTTGTCTATAAAAAAGGAACCTTAAGTTCAGGCTCAGATATGTCATTAAACAGGACGAGATTCATTAAAAAATGTACACAGAGAGCTATAAACCCTCAATGGACTGCAGCTGACTATAACTTAGTTTGATGCAAGACTTAAACGACTTAGTAGTTGCTAATCTATTTTTGAATCACCTGCAGTGTTTAATATGAAAAGAAAATTATCTACAGCAGTAGTTCTCAACCTGGGCTTCTTTTACCCTCTAGGGCTGCGGTTCCCAATCCCAGAGCTGTGGACAGATAGTAGTCCATGGGCTGTTATGGACTAGGCTGCAGAGCTCCGCTGCATCACCCCCCAACCAAACCCCATCCGTGAAAAATTGTCTTATGAAACTTAGGAAGGGGGTTGTTGGTGCACAGCAGGAGGTGAGCGACTAGTGGGTAAGAGAAGATCCTTGTGTTAACAGCCACTCCCCATCCCTCTCATCATGCCTTAGTTGGGCCTACTGCATCCCCTCCCCTGTTCTGTGAACAAATTATCTTCCATGAAAGTGGCCCTGGTGCCAAAACGGTTGGGGATAACTGCTCTGGGAGACATTGGAATGTCTGTAGAAATTCTGGATATAGTTACTATTATCTAGTGAGCAGAGGGAGGGATGCTGCTAAACCACCTATAAAGCATAAACAGCCTCCCAAGAAAGAATTATCCCTCTGCAGTCAATAGTGCTGAGGCTGCAAAATCCTGATATACAGAAAAATATTTCATGTTTAAAATAATGGAAATTCATGAATTGGGTTTTAGAAAGAGTACTAAAATCTGCTTAGGGAATTAGAAAACGTCATGGGGGAATTCTAAAAGTCCTGAATGTCCTCTAAGATGGGTCTTAAGGGATGAGTATAATTTCGACAGGCACAGGTACGTGCATGAGGAAGGCTGTCTAGATGAAGGGAACCGCACTATCAAATGTGTAAGGAGGGAGAAAGTTAGAGAACATGGGAGGGTAAGTAAGTGATTTAGAATTATTTGAAACCTATTGGACTATATTGAGTAAATCTTAGAATTATTTGATTGAAATAAGGTTATTATTTGTGAAGTTAAACATAGTAGAAGAGTTTGAACATTATCCAGTAGTGAATGAAGAAACATTAATGATTACTGGGCATTTGGATATCATAATCAGAGATATATTTGAAATTTTATTTAGCAGCTTCATTAGGATTTTGAAAGTCTGTCAGCATTAGGATGAATTAGAAGTCAATTGTAATAGTAGAGGAGATAAGTATTTATTATGGTTTTATATCAGTTGTTTATGAGAATAAAAAATTTAAAGATAAATTTGAGCTGCAGAATGGTGATATGGAGGTACAACCAATAGGACTTTGGAAAGAAGGTGTCAAGGAAAGAGAAAATAAATGTGTATAGAGCATGATCTCCCTTCAATAAAACCTTAAGTATTGCTTTTCCTGGAAAAAGCCTGCATATGATCTGTGCTTTATTAAGTAAAGGAGATGGAAGCTTTTGAGGATCTTTATAAATGGCCACGTGATTGTTAGTGGTGAAGGCGGAAGGGTTCCCTGGGCAGAGCTGGAGGTCAGAGATGTGAACCTAGTAGGAAAGAAACACCAGTGAAAACAGTAATTGCTTAAGTAGGAGAAATGTGGTTTATACCACAAACATAGTAACTTACCCAGGAATCCCAAGACTCCAGTTGTCAAAAGGAGAAAGAAGCAGGAGACACTAAGAATTACTACAGCGAGACACCAGGCAAATGGAACTGAAGTCCCTGCCAGAGAGAGAAAGAGGCTGAGGGAAACAGAGGGACAAATATGAATTACACAGAGGGTTATAGAGAGGGAGGTTCCCAGAGATTCAGACTGCGACTCTTCAGGGTCTTCAAACTTGAATTGTAAATGGAAAGAGATACTGACCAATTTGAAACAACACTGAACTGATGCCTGGGCTCTGCTCCTTTTCTTTGACCATGTATCTCTTAGGGAAGTTACTTATTCTAACTTTAGCAAAATAATCCTCCGATCCATCTGAGTGCTTTGAGAACAAGAGCAGAATATTAGACTTATGGAGTTACTTTTTAAAAAGTGAAGATCTTTCTAAAATAATACTAAATAGATCACTTTTATTGACTCCTCATCAGAAGATAGTCATTATCTTATAAATACTGTATGCTCTCATACTTATGTAAAAACCCACAGTTTTCTCATTGCAGCTTCAATACTGTTCATCATTATTAGGAAGAGCTACAGTTATGCACAAAATAAATTCTAATCATAGACATATATACCAAATAATTCTAATCAAATATAATTTCTTGAAATTTCATAGAATGAATCTATGTTCACATGGAGATTCACAACTGTTTCTAACTAAGTGGAAAAGGAATCATTGTCCTACTTGATTAGTAATGAATGTATGTATGTAGCAACCAAACTACACTCATTCTCTAGAATGTGCTAAACTTGAATATTTGGCTTTCAACCTTTCTTTTTCATTTAGATTTTCAGATATAGTTTAAGCAACCTCATGAAACTGGGCAAGAGAACTCAGTGATTCAGAACAGTGGTTTCTGTCTCATTTCTTCCATCACATACACATAGTCTAAGACACTGAGGATGGTGAAGGTCTATCCTCTTCATAAACTTTACCTGTTTTGGGGGATGATTCAGAGTTTTTCTGATTGGAGTCTGAAGGATATGATTTCACTTTTGTGTAAATTGTCTGTTCTTCTGCCTCTGGAGATTAGAATAGAGATTCAGTTACTGCTTCATATTCACACTTTTTTTCTGAAAACGTGTGAGCTGTTAATATATGTAACAGAAGTAATAGAATTCTTTCCTAATAAAGGTATTCTGTGCAATTATTTTCTTCTTACTATGTGAAGTTTATCCGGTAAATTTTCTTTCATAACACAATTTTAGGAATAAGTTAGAGCTGATATATTAAATTGGAATGAAATTCTTTAGGGAAATTATTTAACAGAGAATCAGAATGTATCAGGATTCATTCAGTAGGAGTTGGGGAGAAAAAATACTAACCATTGTTTGGCATCTGCCTCGTTGCAGGAAAGTGCTTCAATTCTGCATATGTTGTACAATTTTCACTCATCTCTAAACAAGTTTAAGGTAAATTTCTAAAAGACACACAGATTAAGAGTTTATTTTAAAAAGTTTACATGTTTTAGCCTCTCTGGGTTCTCTGTATATCTTTGAGATCAATATTTCATGCCATTTAACTACTGATGCCTGAAATTTTACTTTTGCAAGTTTATTCTAAGTGAGATTTTTGCCTCACTTTATTAATATTTTACAATTCTAAAAGTTACCAGTTCTCAACATCTGTCTATAGGTCCTTGGGTATTGTCATTTCAAGTAGTACTGGAGTTCATCAAAGATGTTATTTACTTTAAAAGGTAGAAATGTGATCTATGAAATATGTCACTGAAAAATTGCCCTATCCAGTAAAGTATCAAAAACATTTTTTGACTCCTTTATATTGTAAAGCTTGATAATGTTATATAACAGGTTATTCTAAAATTTTTCCTTCATGGTTTCTGCTTTTATGTTTTTCTATTTGTCACCAGCCTTATTAGTAGTATTTTTTAAAGACCGAAGGACAGTGTGGTTCCTGTAACTTTCTAAAGGGTTGTTGCCACCATTAGAGATCTGTGCCCTCCACCTAGGATTGAAATTGATTTAAATGTTCTATGGAGTGTGTTGTTTTATGTCCATAATGTACAAAGGCACACACTAAAGGCAGCCAATTTTTTATGAAGTATTAATTTTACTTGCAAATTTTTCAAAAAGTTATTTGTGTCAAGCATTTTAAATTTTTTATAATCAAAGAAGTTTATATGGAATAGGATTCTAACTAGATAAAATTTTAATGATTCTTATACTCACTGGCTTGCCAGTGCATCATCAAATGTAACACTTTCTACATAGATGTATTTCCTCAGGGAATTATGTACCACTGTTACTTTTTATAATACATTAAAAATATATAGTTCTCTGTGTGAATACATATTAACGTTTAATAATTTCCCAGAAAAATTTTCTGTAAGAGGCATGATTGTACAGAAATACAATTCCTTTAAAAATCCTTACCATGTCTAAAATTCCTCAGAAATAGTGGTAGTTATAAATACCTGAGTCAGTGTAGTGGGGTTTCTGCTGGCGAGGGCGTTTGGTCTAGGTAGAAGAAGTCAGCTCCAGCGGGCAGGTGGAACAGACGTGTCTGAGCCGGAATATAAGGTGATTCTTCTTTGCTCTACGTCTTACTGCCTGCTCTTGTTACCCAGTAGGCTTCAGTATTTTTCAGCTACATGTAAAGATGTGAGAAGGCAATTCACATTTGAGCTTCAGGTTTTATCTATTTGCATGCTATATTACAGAGAAATGTGCAGTTTTTAAACAGAGGAGATGAACGTACATGACAATTTAAAGGGCCATGCTCATTTTGCACAGATTCAACGCAAACAGTGTACATTAAAAATAAAGACCACTGTGACCACTACCACCACCAAATGCTGAGATTCTAAATATAATCTGCATAATAGACACTAGTTTTTGGGGCTATAAATAAAAATGTCATTAATGAGATATTTAAATCATCCTGTAGATTACTATAGTATTGGCTGAGTACAAATACATGAGAACAGATAGACATTCATTCCTCACATTTATCAGAAGGGGATTGTGAAGAGAGAAATTTTTAAGGTTTATTAGCAATCTCTGGTTCATTTAAAATACATCTAAATTCAATTACTTTATTCCTTGCCACGTTTTTTTTTTTCCCCCATAAAATGTTCTTTCTGAAGTCTGTTTTTCAATTCATTCAGCATGAAAATAGAGTATATGTAATCTAAACTTTAGGCTTTGATGATGTTTGATTCCCTTCACCCTCCAGGGTGTACTCAAAGTATAAAGAGCAGAAGCACATTAAGTTCCTTTTCAGTAGTCAGCCTACTATTTCCCATGGTGTGATGACATGGGAACAATGACAATGCAATTCATTTTATGGGTTTCTAGAAAAATCATATGGGTTTCTAGAAAAGGGTTGAAATTGTTGTATCTGTTTTCACCATTCAGTAATAAAAAAACACGGTTAGTAAACAAATATATTTCAACTGTGAGCTTTCATTTTTTTACAGGAAAATATTTGAGAGTGCCACATTTGCAAAAATTTTCCACTGAGTTGTAGGTAGGAGAAATTCTTACTAAACAAAAACATATTTTGTTGTAAAACCAAATTTTCAGAGACCTCTCAACAGAGTGAATGTAATCAAATGACAACTCTAGGTGGTATGTGAAAGAGGACAATCTTATTTATCATCCAGCTACATATTTTTTTGGTCTTCTAATAGTAATTTTTCATTTTCATCCTGCTCTCTAAAGCTATAATAGACATTCTCCAAAAGAGGCATTTGGCAAGCTGGAGTCTCAACCACAGTGTGATTGCAGTACAAAGCCTGAAATCATTTGCTTAAGCCTTAGCTTCTTAAGTCTGCAAGTACATCAAGTGTTTCCATTCCTTCCTAGTCATTGTTTTTACCTACTTAATAGAAAAACAATTCTCTGATCCATTTATCATTTGCTTTTCACTATTAGACTTTTTTAAAGGTAATTTATCATTTTTTATGAAGAATATATCATAATAATTATTTTTAGCATGAAGCCCAGATACTCTATTATTTCTAAATACTTCACTAATTATCTAGTCTTACATATTCAATGTGATTACAAATGATCTTTTCTAATTTTAAATATTAATTCACTGAGATTATTAAACACTTTAAAAGATATCAGCACTGTGCTAAGCACTTACAGGTATTATCTCACTTGATCCTTAAATAAGTTAGAATTAAAAAAATAAATTTTTTTTATTATGGGGTGGTGTTAAAATACAATGGACTTTGGTAACTTTGTGAGATTTTCTGTCTTAATTTCATGAATTCACAAATGTAGAAAAGCACAAACACATACAAAACTTACAGTACATTGAAGAGCCTATTTAATGTAAGCCTCAGTCAGCACAGCTGTGTCCCACATCTGTAGGACAGGTAGATTCATTTGTTACAGTCTGCATTCCATCCTGGCTTCAGCTGACATCTTGATTGCTGTTTTTTTGTTTCTTTATTTTGTATCAAGGTCCATTATTTGCAATGTACAGTTCTATGGACTTTGACAAATATGTAGAGAAGTATCCCTTACCCCACAATGATACTGACTAATTCCTTCACTATAAAAGTTCTCTTGTGCCTTCCCTTTGTAGTTAAACACTTCTCCCTTCCCTAACTGCTGGCAATCTGTGATCTGTTTTCTGTCCTTATAGTTTTTCCTTTTGCAGAATGTCATGCCAATGGAATCATATAATATGTATTCTATTGTTTAGTAGAATCCATTTAAGATTTACCATCTTTTTGCATGAATCAACAGCTCATTCTATAAGTAAAAGTTTCTATGTAGAAAATTACACAACATAAAATTTACCATTTTATCCATTTTAGATGTATTGCTATTTTTCAGGGCATCAAGTACATTAACAATCTTGTGCAACTACCACCACAATACATCTCTGGAAATTTTTCATCATCTCAAATAGGAAGTCTGTATCCATTAAACAGTATCTTCCATTTCCTCTCTCCATGGATTCCATGGTAACCTCTCTTTTCTGTCCCTGTGAATTTGCCTACTGTAAATACTGCATATAAGTGGAATCATACAATGTTGCTCCTTTTGTGTCTTGCTTATTTCACTTAGCATAATGTTTTAAGGCTCATCAGTGTCACAGCATGTATTGGAATTTCATTCCTCTTGTGGCTGAATAATATTCCTGTTGTATGCATATATAAAATTTTGTTTATCTATTCATAAAAGTAATGTTATATTGTCAATAGACACTTAGGTTGTTTTTACCCTCTGTCTATTGTGAATATCGTTGCTATGAACATTTGTACACAATTATCTATTTGAGTCCCTGCTTTCAGGGTATATCCTAGGAGTAGACTTGCTGGATCATGTGGTAATTTTGTTTAACCTTTTTAAGAACTGCCAAACTGTTTTCTATAGTGACTGCATCACTTTACATTTTTACAAGTGATGCATGAGGACTCCAATTTTCTCCACATTCTTGTTAACATTTGTTTTTGTTTTTTAAATAATAACCATGCCAGTGAGTATGAAGTAGTACTCTATTGTGGTTTTGATGTGCATTTCGCTAATGACTAATGATATTGAGCATCTTGTCATGTACTTGTTGGCTATTTATATATCTTCTTTAGACAAGGGTGTATTCAAGTCCTCTGCCTAAGTTTGAATTGGGTTGTTTGCTTTTTGTTGTTGATTTGTTGGAGCACTTTACATATTCTGGATACTAGCCTTAGCCAGGTATATGATTTTCAAATATTTCCTCTCATTCTGTGGGTTGTCTGTTCACTCTCTTGATAGTGTCCTTGGATGTAGAAAAGTTTGATTTCGATAATGTCCATTTTACCTATTTTTTCTTCTGCTCTCTGTGCTTTTGGTGTCACATTCAAGAGATCATCATTAAATCCAATGCCATAAGGATTTTCCCCTGTTTTCCTCTATGAATTTAATAATTTGAGTTCTTGAATTTATGGCTTTAATCTATTTTACTTAATTTTGTAAATGATATAATGAGCCCAACTTCCTTCTTTTATATGTAGATATTCAGTTTTCCTAATACCATTTGTAGAAAAGACTGTCCTTTTCCCCAAAATAGTCTTGACACCCCTATTGAGAATTAATTTGTTTTATTTCTGGGATTTTTATGTATTTAATTCAGTTTATAGCTTTGTAATAAGTTCTGAAATCAGAAAGCATGAGTCCTCAAATTTTGTTTTGGCCATGTGAGGGCCCTGAAGGTTCCAAATAGATTTTAGGAGGGGTTTTTATATTTCTGAAAATGAGGCAAGTCCATTTTGATAGAGATTGCATTGATTGTTCTGGCAGTATTGTCATTTTCATATAGAAACCCTTTATTGAATGTATGGCTTGCAAATATTTTCTTCCAATCTGTAGGTTGCCTCTTCACTCTATTATTTCCTTTGTTGTGCAGAAGCTTCTTAGTTTAATATAATCCCATTTGTCTACTTTTGTTTTTGCTGCCTGTGCTTTTGGGGTCAAATCTGAAAAATCATTAGAATGTTGTGTAGTTTTTCCTATTTTTGTTTTTTTCTCCCCTAGTAGTTATTCAGTTTCTGGTTTATGTTTAGGTCTTTAATCCATTTTAAGTTGATTTTTGTATATAGTATGAGGTTAGGACCTAATTTCTTTCTTTTGCTGGATGGATACTACAATCGGCTCTGATCAGGCTGAGCAACAGAGAGTATCCGCTGGACAGATGGTGCCATTCTTTGAGATCAGTAGTTGCAGGCGTGGCCATGAGGTTAGGTGGAATTGCTGATCAGGAAGAATGGGACCGACTGCCATGCTTATTAGAAATGCATCGTTGCTGTCCTAGCACTCCGGGAGGTTGAGGTGGGCGGATAACTAGAGCTCAGGAGTTCGAGACCAGCCTGAGTAAGAGTGAGACCCCGTCTCTACTAAAAATAGAAATAAATTAATTGGCCAACTAAAAATATATAGAAAAAATTAGCCGGGCATGGTGGCACATGCCTGTAGTCCCAGCTACTCAGGAGGCTGAAGCAGAAGGATTGCTTGAGCCCAGGAGTTTGAGGTTGCTGTGAGCTAGGCTGACACCCTGGCACTCTAGCCCGGGCAATAGAGTGAGACTCTGTCTCAAAAAAAAAAGAAAAAAGAAATGCATGGTTGAGATTTGCCTCCTGCCTAGGTGGGCTTTAAGGCTGAGCGTTCTTTAATCTCCCAGGCATGCTGAAATTTGCCCCTGCTCTTTGCCAAAGTTCGCTGTAGTGGTGATGTTCTTTTCTGGGTGTGGCCTGGGGGTCGGGTCTGAGGTTGGTCTTGGACACTGGGGATTCAAGCCCCGTAGAGCTTCCCACCATCTCTGGGAGTGACCAGTTTGGCTCTTCAGGTGGAATATATGTTGTTATCTGAAACTTACGGTCCAGCGCCACCACAGACAAATGCACAGAGCTGCCACCAAGATCTGCATGCTGGTCTCTGTAGCTCTGCACTCTTGCTTCCTTTCTTCCTGCTTTTGTGTGGTGGTGTTTGCCTTTACCTCCTAACTTTCCAAGAAGCTGAGGGTGGAGTGGCCTTCCTAGGAGGCATCTAGGAATGCTAGGCAAGCCGAATGTCCACCACCAGTTCTTTTTTTTTTTTCACTGTAGAAACCCTAGCGTGGGCAATCCTCTCTGTGTGGTGCTGTGCCAACTTGGAGAGAGGAGGTGATGACACAAAGTGAGCCCATTTTTCTTTTCCTTCTAATGAAGTTTTTATTCAGTTCTGTGGTGCATGCAGGTGTCTCAGCCTTATTCCCAAGTTTTGGGATTTTCCTCAAGATGTTCTTGTCTGTGGATAGTTGCTGGTTGAAGCTTCTGTGGAGAGTAAGGAGGCCTGGGACCTCCTATCATGCCATCTTGCTGACTTCACTCAATTTTTTTTTTTCTTGAAAATCTAAGGATGAGAATCAGTTAATGTTTTGACAGAGATTTTCTTCAATACCAGGTGCCACAAAGCACAAACCACCTTCCCCACCCCTCACACACAGAACAGAAAAACAAACAAACAAAACCAACCACCTCTCTTGGTCTTTGCAAATTGGCTCTGCTTTGTGGAACTTCTTCAGTACTCAGCGAGGCTTGCTCTAAGCCTGGCAATCAGCCTGAGGTGAAAGCTTAAGGTCTTTTCAGGTCTCTTCTGAGAACAGGTCTTGAATGCATAAGGCTTTCTAAATATGGGGCTGCTTTTGAATGTCATGGCATACCAAGGACTCTTACGCCAGCTTCTCCTCCAAACCTTGGGCCATTCTCTTGTATGTTTCTGTTTGTACTATCTTGCCCAAGGTGTCTGTGGGGCCTATTCCTCCCTGCAGCATTTACAAATGGTGCCCACCGCTTCCTCTGCCTTAATTCGGAGTTATATGAAACAGATAAGTGCTTTGTGTCAGTCCCTTAGGTGTTCCTTAGAGAGGTCAGAACAGAGCTACACAATAATTTGCAAATACAGTCTGTTCTGTGTCCTCTGGTTCGAGGGAGGGAACTAGGAGCAGGGCTGCCACTGCTTTAAGACTCCTGGATATTTAGTCAAACAAAATCTGGGTGTTTCTGTGAGTGTGTTTTTGGCCTCATGTATAAAAATACCAATAAAATTTTTCTGAGTCATTTGTATGGTAAAGTTGAGATTTGAGTGAGTTGACACAGAGATGAGAGCCTTGAGTCAGTCTTTCAGAGATTCACCAGGCAGTTTAGAAGAGACATGTCCAACAATTTGCAAATAAAGCCTGCCTCTGGTCCTTCTGGCTTGAGGGTGGGAACTAAAAATTGGGCTGCTACCACTTTGAGAACACAATTCCCTGATACTTGGTTAAAGATAAGTGGGGCGTTTCTGTGAAGGAACTTTTGAATGAGATTAGCATTTAAATTTGAGTAAAGCAGATTGTGTTGTCTAATGTGGGTAGACATCATCCAGTCAGTTGAAGGCCTGAAAAGAACAAAAGTCTGGCCTTACCCCCAGCAAGTGGATTTGTGTATCAAACTGCCTCCTACTTCTCTAGCCTTGGGCCTTCCTGGCTCTGCCACAGACTGTTGTGGACTTCACATGCCACATGGGTTCTTCTTGCCTGATGGCCTTCAAACTAGAACGTCTGCGTTCCCCGGATCTCCTGTACCACTGGCTCACTAGTGAGATTTTGGATTCACTAGTTTCCATATTATTGGAACCAATTCCTTACATATTTGCAAAAAAAAAAAAATGTGCAAGGAGTGTAGACTTCCCATTTAGTCTGCACTTACTTTCTCCTCTTATTTCTGTCTTACATTAGTATGTTACAGGTGCTATAATTAATAACATTATTGATATTACCATGTTTCCCTGAAAATAAGACACGGTCTTATATTTACTTTTCTTCAAGGAGTCACCCTAGGGCTTATTTTCAGGGGCTGTGTTATTTTTTTTAAGCATGGTACAATAATCTACATTTATTCAAATATGGTTAAGTCGTCTTCTTCTGGAACATCATCATAACTCTCCAAACCCCAAATTCCATCCTGAATTTCCTGCGACTCTATGTCCTTTAGAACCATTGGCCCCAATCTCCCATGTCGAGCAATAGAGCTCTCATGGGGCAGATGAGAAGGCCTGTTTGTCTTCTTTATCGCTCTGTGACAAAATGCATGGGTTGTGCAGATAAGCTGTGTAGCCACGCCCATCACTAGGTCTTATTTTCGGGGTAGGGCTTATATTGCGCAAATGCTTAGAAATCTTGCTGGGGCTTATTTTATGGGTACGTCTTAGTTTTGGGGAAACCTGGTATTATTGTTAATTAAAAGCCATACTTTATTCAGTTTTCCCTACTTTTTACCTATGTTCTTTTTCTATTTCAGGATTCCGCATCAACTTGCTGCACTACATCTAGTTGTCATGTCACCTAAGCCTCCTTTTTGCTGTGACAGACTTGCCTTGCTGTTGATGGCCTTGGCAGTTTTGAAGAATACTGGCTAGGTTTATTGTAGGTTTTCCCTGAACTGGGATTTGTTATAAACAGAATTATGCTCTCCACCAATTCATATGTTGAAGCTCTAATTCTAATGTGACTGCATTTGAAGATAGGGCCTTTAAGGATATAATTCAAGTTAAATGAAGTCATAAGGATGGGGCTGTAAAGCAACATGACTGATGTTTTTATAGGAAGAGAGAGAGACACCAAAAACACACACTTACAGAGAAAAGGGAAAAGTGAGGACACAATGAGAAAGTGGCCATAAGCACTCCAAGGACTTCTATCTTCCAGAATTTTGAGAGATTAAATTTCTATTGATCAAGCTACCTAAAAATCTATGGCATTTTGTTATGGCAGACCTAGCAAACTAATACAGATTTTGGTGCTGACAAGTTGGGTGCTACTGTAACAAATATCTAAAATTGTGGAAGTGGCTTTGGAATTGTGTGTGTGGTAGATGCTGGAACAGTTTTGGGGCATATGTTAGAAAAAGGTTACATTGTACGCTGGTAGGAATATGGATGCTAAAGGCAATTTTGGTGAGGTCTCAGATGGAAACCATGAACATGATCTTGGAAACCGGAAGAAAGGTCACTTTTGTTATAAAGCAGCAAAAAATTTGGCTGAATTGGGTACTACTGTTTTGTAGAAAGTTGAAATTGCAAGTGTCAACGTTCAATATTTAGCTGAGGAGACTTCTACGCTGTGCTGAAGGCATGGCCACATTTTTCCTTACTGTTTATAGCAAATACAAGAGAAGACAGATGAATTGTAGGAATTGCTAAGCAAAAAAAAAAAAAAGACCAAAAAACCAAAAAAACCCATCACTAGAATATTTGAAAAATTCTCAGGCTATTCATATTGTAAAAAACAGAGAGATCATATTATGGAGAGAACACCAAAGCTGTGACTGGAAGTACTTTGATAAAGAGGTCATGAATACATTTCGTAGATTTTTATCAGCCATTTCAATGGAGATCGGGAATACATACAGGAACCTACAGCAGAAACACCCACGGCTGGGACTGAAGTGGCAGACGTGGGACCCAGTGAAGTTCTGAGAGTCTACAGGATGGGGCAGTAGAGCAAGCTGGTTGCAATAGGTGCTAGCCTTCAAGAAAACATAAGGATGATCCTGAGGGTGATTCAGAGATCAGCAGGGCTTCCGCTCCACCAAGGCTCCTGGGTTTCAAAGAATGAATCTGGTTTCTCCTTGCTTTCAGTGGGGCCAGCTCTGGCTGCCCTGTTCCTTGGGAGCAGGGCCACTGCCTAGAGACTTAGAGTCAGGACCACAGATCAGGGGAAAGGGGCCGTGCTGCTGCAGCCGTGGGCATGGAGCTAGGGAGAACTAGAGCACTGAGTCAAACAGCGCTGTTCTCAAGTCTTAAGATCAACTGGAATTTGGCTCTCGGAGTCTCAGACTTGCTTGTGACCCTTCACCTCTTTCTTCCTTCAGATTTCTCCCATTTGGAATGGAATTGTGTCCTATGTCTGCCCCACCACTGTATTTTGGAAGCATATAACTTGTCTGGTTTCACAGGACCATAACCAGAGAGAAATTTTAGCTCAGGATGACTCATACCAGGAGTCTCATTTATGCCAGATTTTACGGTCTTACTTGTACCTGATTTTTTATGATATTTACATAAGACTTTGGGCTTAGAGTTGATGCTGGAGAGAGTTAAGACGTTTCTATCTGTTGGGATGGCTGAATGTATTTGCATGTGAGATTTATACGAATTTTGGGGGGACCAGAAGGCAGAATGTTATGGACTGTACTGTGTTCCCTTAAAATTTATTTGTTAGAATTCTAATCCCCAATGTTACTATATTTGAAGATAGCCCCTTTAAAGAGGTAATTAAGGTTAAATAAGATCAAAAGGGTAGAGGTCTAATCCAATAGGACTTGTGTCCTTACAACTGTCTCTTATTGACACCACAAATTCAGATACACAGAGAAAGGGCCAAGTGAGGACATGGAGAGAAGATGGCTATTTGTGAGCCAAAAAGAGAGGCCTCCAAAGAAACTAATCTTGCTGATACCATTAAATATAAGAAGGTAAATGAAGACCAAGAACAAATTTGTTATGCAGCTTTGAATTCTAATGAAAAGTGAAAAATGCATTAAGAGAAGAAAAATTGCAGATTAATGCCTATAGTAATTTGAGAAATGAAGCTTGATGAAGAAATGATATTGCTGATTTTCTATTTTATTGAATCATTTTAAATATTTGTTGTTTGTTTAAATTATTTGTTTAAATAATATTTTTAATGTAAGAACATCATGAATATAAACAGCAGCTATGATATACTGGCAACTGCTGGCAACATTTTAAAGTGTACTCTTCCATCTCCTTTCTATCCTCTTGTAATTCCAAGTTACATGTTTCTTTATTTTACCTGGTCCTTTTATTCAATCAATTTATTGACATGAACATATCTCTATGTCATAAAGTGAATTTTGATAAGTTTATCAGGCATATAGTATTTCATAATATTAATTGAGAATTAACCAGTTCCTCATTTATGGATACACAGCGTTTCTAATATTTCTGATCCTCAGATATAACACTGCTGTGAGCATTCTTTAAGTTAAACATTTGCCCACAACCTGAATTTTTCCTTGTGTTGAATCATTATCTTTGTTTTGACTTCTCTCTCTCTCTATTGGAATGTCATTAAAAACAGGATGTGTAATATATGCATATGTAATAATATGAGACCTAACAATAATATGAGACCTAATAATGAAACATTAATAATTTTTTCCTTTCCCCTATAGTCCTAATTCCTGTGATGATCAATGTAAATAATTTTTTATTCTAATATCAATTAAATAAACACATTTGCACATATTGTTTCTTCAGGTTTTTTTTTCTCCTATTTTTCTTCCTCCTTCTCGTATTCCCTCTTTTCCATTTTCTATATAGTATTGTAATGTCCATTACTATACAACATGCTTTTTGCTCCTAAACAACAAAACATATGGAATCTTCCTTTTAATTCATTTTTAAAAAGAGTTCTTTCTTTAAAATGCATAAATTTAAATCTACCCAAGTGGAGAGGTGGTTAATTGTATCGCAGTAAGAATATTTTATTCTAATAGAGTCAGTATATCCATGACAGGGATAATGCATATGTCCATATAATAAATTTTCTTTTTTTCAAATAAGTGATGCTTAAGCACTAGTGATTAATACTTTTTCTTCTTTCTCTCTTAGTTATCTGAATCCTGACCCATGACAATTTTAATACAGTAAAATGAGATTTTTAGAAATTTGAGACAGAAAGTAAACAAAATAAAAATGAATCACAATATAAGCAGGAAATCAATGATGTAGGGCTACGTCCCCCAATCCACAGGCCAAGGCCCAGTGCCAGTCTGTGGCCTGTTAGCAACTGGGCCACACACTATCACTTGAGCTCCACCTGCCTCTACCCTGAGTCCCCAGTTCATTAAAAAATCGTCTTCCATGCAACTGGTCCCTGGTGCCCCAAAGGCTGGGGACTGCTGACGTAGGGTATTTTTGATTAAGCCTCTGCTCTCCTCATCCTTGACTTTACTGAGTTGTTTGAGTGAATAGTAAAGTTATAATATTCTTCGTAGTCAATCAGCCTTGTCTTTCTTACATTAAAAGATGTGATATATTTTTAGGATTTATTGTAAGACCGTTTGACCTGAATTAGACATGGAAAAAATAGAAAATTTACAGCTGTCTATATCTGAAGTATTCTGTGTGGTTTCAACCAAACTGGCTCAAATACACATTCTTTGAGGTTATAACCCCAATGGGAAAGAATCTTATGTCTATTTTTGTTTATGTACAATATCTATTTCTACCCACTAAAACATCAGCTTTGTTGATGTGAGCGAAATTAATAGTGCAAGATAGATTTTTGGTGGTTACTCAATTATAGTTCTATGAATAAAACTGTTTTTAACTTAACAGAAAGAGGAGGAGAGGACACCAACGAACATTAATCCAAGCTGTCAAGTATCTACATAGTTAGACTTTAACATGTGATTTCTACCTTCAAATGCCATTTCATAGCTATCACCTAAACCTACATTTGATTAACAAATTATCTGTTATTTCCAATATTATTCCTTTTCTTGTTCCTCTGGTTGTCCAGTCTCTTGTTTTCCTTATACCTATGTCTTCCTTTCCTACATATTAATTTATGGACATTTTCACTCTAGATGATTTATTTATAATTTTTTTTAACAGAGAGATTTTCCTAATTGAGGTTTTTATTTCCAGAGAGATAGAATATACCTTGTACAAACCAGGTGCCATTAAAAGGCTTGTACATAATCTAGTAAAAGAAGAACAATTTTTATTTAATAATTTTGAAAGCCTATTAGATATATATTCCAGTTACTGATTCACATTTCCTGTGTGGTTTTTACCAAAGTAAGTTAGTATCATATAACTGTAAGTGGCTGCCCCACCTTAGGCTAGCTCTGGACTTCTCATCAACCCTGGGAGGATAGTAGGTGGAAATATTGCTTCATTCACCTGCCAACATCCTTGTGGACTCTTCTTCACCTTGCAGACAAAGAAACCATCAAAAAAAACCCCTCCTGCATAATGTCAACTACTTTAGCCTCTGAACAACCTCCAGGTATGTTTTTTAATCTAAATATCCTATGCTATTTTAATGAAAGCAAAAATTTTAGTTATTTTGTTTGATTATAACAGGGGCCTGATGTCCTATATTTTCCCAGACATACTAGAAAGAGTGCTTTCAGATGTAATTAACAGAAAAAAATGTCTGTTTTTACTAGATCAAAAGTATAATAAATCAAACAATAATTAATATTTTTAGAAGAGCTGGATAGGCTACTGGGTTGAAATGTGATTTGAGTATATTTTGTGATTTTTCTACTAATACTGTATTTGTATTTTCAGTGATCTTTGAAAATAGAATAAATATCTTAAATCAAATTATAATCTTATTTGTTTTATTACATTATACATTAATTCTGTATTTTATGTGCTAAAAGAAATCACAGAAGAGACAGAGACAATTCCTATTGTGGACTTAGAACCACCTCCTGACCTTCCTCCTGTTCCTCCTCCTCTAGAAGATGAATGGGAACCAATTCCTAAAAACACCAATGTGAATGGTAAAGTATATGTACATCAGATTTTATTCATTTGTGTTCTCTCTTTGTTAGTAGTAAGGTACATTTTCCCTGGCTCTACTATCCTTTAGTTGTTACTCTTTGTAATTTTTATATTTATATAAAATATAGAGATTAAAATGTTTTCAAAAGTATATACAAGTAAAACAGAAGCATATTTGCTCCCAGAGATGTTTGGAAATTTTGTATACTAAGGAGTATATTTAAAGATAATAAAGAATTTATTTGCCCAAACTTAGTTTCTTTATATGAAACTAAGGGACTTAAACAGGTAACCAAAGTTTAAAATTTAGCAAATCTGTAAAAAAAACAACAACAACAAAAAGAAAAACACTACTACTTGTTTGTCTCCTTTTGATCATAAACAACATCATTTAGTTAGATCAGGATCTCTTCAGCCCTACAGACATTTCAGGCTGGACAATTCTTTGTTGTAGAAGAACTTTCCTGTGACAGTGTGATATTTTAATCCCATCCCTGGCTCCTTCCCACTAGAAGCCAGTAGCACCTGCCCCTCAGTTATGACACCAGAAATGTTCAGATATTTACAACTGCCTGCTGATCATCAAAATTACCTCTTATTGACACTCACTGAGTTGTATTATTCAGAAAATTAAGGAAATGCTTTGGACATTAGATTATCAATATAATCATTCTTTTTGATGTCAGCTTTTTACCATGATCACAAGTGCAATTTTTCCATAATGTAAGGAAATAAGCTTTTTGTACTAGAGCATACATATTTATTTTTGAGGGAAATAACCTGCCAACAAAAAGCATCTAAACAATGACATCTAAATGATTAATTTTTAGAATGTGGGAATGTAACATTTTATTTGTTATAGAATTGAAAACAATTACAGATATTGTTCAGCCTAAAAGCAAATCTGATTAAAAATACTCCCTAAGATTTAGAGTAGTTCTTTTTGAGGGGAGTATGCTCCCAGTCATCAATTCCAGATAAGGAGCTCTATTCTAATAATGGCACAAACTTAATATAACTAACCATTTTGCCATTTGATAATATTAATGGGGATAACGTAATTGGAGCTGAAATTGTATAGCTGGTATTTAAGGATATTTATTAATACCTTGTATATAAAATTTTTGCCTGTGCTGGGGATTGCCAAGACCACTCTCGGGTTTAAGGATTCACTAGGAAGCCTCACAGGATCCAGTATACAGTGGTACTCAATCGTTAAAATTTATGACAGTGAAAGGAAACCAAGCACAATCAGCAAAAGTGAAAAGGTACATGCAGTGAAGTTTGGAGGGACTAGGTGCAAGTTTCCTAGGTGAACTCACCCAGTGAAGTCACACACTAATTCCCCCAGCAACTAGTTGCAACAGTGCATGTACAATGTTGCCAGCTGGGGAAACTCACTGGAGGTTCAGTAGGTAGTATCTTTACTGGGCACTGATCACATGGGCAGCCAGAAGCTTGGCATGTGATAATTCCAGACTTCCAGAAGGAAAGCAGGTGTTCAGCATGAACTTTGTTGTTTTACAGAGTGTAGGCATAGCAAGAAATTCTTACTAGTTAATAGTGGTTGGAACCTTCACAAAATCTAAGCTTAGCTTCCCGGTGCCAGCCAAGGCCAACCTTGTCAGCAGGCCTTTCAAAAGGAGCCGTCAGGACTGCTATGTTAACTCTTTTGTACACATCCTCTTAGACAGTTTTTATTTTCTCATTCGGTCTAATAGCTCATAGTAATTCACACATTGGATACTAACTATCAGAAAATTCAGGATATTTTGAGAACACTATGAACTGGAAGATAATGATATTAATCTTGCAAATAACAGACGCTCACATTGGTTTTGATTATCATTCTTTGTTTCTCAGCTTCAGCTTCTTCCTGTTCTCTACATGGAATAATTACTGTGGCCCTCAGTATATTCAGCTTGCTGCTCTTGCTATTGTGTGGACTCTTTGCTTATCAGTGTAAGTGTAACGAATTGAAGGAAAGGAGGGAATAGATTCTTTGTCAGATTATTGTATTTCTTTAAACATGTTGGAAATAATATTTTTGGGTAAATGTTTTATTTATTGAACAGAGAAAAGGAAAAATAACTGAAAATATTATAACTTTTTACTTATGGAGGTACTTGAACTTGTGAGCTCTCAATAACTGTACAATGTATCAAAAGAGGTTATATTATTGCAATTTCTGCAGAAGATATTGAGAGTAATGAGTGATTATTATCATTAACATCACAACTTATTAAGAAATCTAGCATGATGAATTTTTAACTCTTTACTTTGAAGATAGAAAATAACTTCCTTCTCTGGAAGGCTTGTGTGAAAAAAAAAGAAAAAAAAAATAAAAAGAAAATAACTTCTTTTATAATTTGTTCAAATTGACCATGCCTTCAGCAGTTTAAATTAAATCAATAGACTATTTTTATCATTATTAAAATTATTTTAAAAAATTCATTAAAAATAGTAATTTCTTAATGATAAATTAGTTTGAAATGCCAAATATTACAATTCGATTAGGAACTGAAATTATACACATTAAATTATCCAACCATGATGCCATAAGATTTATCTGAGAACTTGTTTTTTATTGCTATTGTCTGTTTTAATTGAGTTGAACCATCATTCTATTAATATAAACAAACACATTCAGTTTTATAAGAAATTGAGATGATATATCGGTTTTAGATATAGATTTTAGGAATAATAATGAATATAGTAGTCCCCCTTTATCCAGTCTTTCTTTCTATGGTTTCAGTTACCAGGGGTCAACTACACTCCAAAATAGAAAATAGAAAATTCTAGAAATAATTGATAAGATTTAAATTGTGGGCTGTTCTGAGTAGCATGTAAAAATCTCATTTCATTCCACTTGGGATGTGAATCATCCCCCTTTCCAGTGTATCTATGCTGTATATGTTACTCATCCATTACCATACAGAAAAAACATGGTGTATTTAGAGTTTGATACTATCTGTGGCTTCGGGCATCTATACTGGGCGCCTTGGAATCTATCCTCTTCAGATAAGGGGGGACTACTGTGAATTAAAACATACTTAAACAAATATCTTTTTATAGTTTTAAAAAATGTATATGGGAAACTTCATTAAGAAAAAAACTATAGAAATTAAACCTCATAATCTGATAAGTTACTATTTCATAATTGAGCATGTGTTTCATACATGTTTTGAATTCTTGTTCTTAGATTTTCAAAGTGTTCAGGCATCAGAGAGCAAGATGAAGAGTCTTAACCAATGGATTGAGTCTTTCCAAAACAAAGCAGAAAACTTTCTTCAGGTCCCAAAAGTTCTTGACCAAAATAAAGGTAATATTAGAGCTGAAACAAATGACCTTCACTGAATGCTAGATTGTTTTTCTTGTTGCAACCCTTAAATGTATGGTTGCATTATGCAATAGGGAGCCCTGTAATACAGCAGCATGGTAGTTTTGATGGCTGTTTACATCTTTTAGTTCCCTGTGTCATCTTCTGAAACTGAGTGACTCTCACATTTTTCAAACATAGTCTCATTTATCACATAGTCTCCTATAGTGAACCATTAAATCAGCCATTCCAGAGCTCTTTAATAGTTGATCATGTTAAAAACCAATTTCTAAGTACAGATGCATCTTGACTTAGGGTGGGGTTACATCTGGTAAACCCCCTGTAAATTGAAAGTACTGTAAATTGAAAATGGATTTAATACAACCTAGACTGCTGAACCTCACAGCTTAGCCTAGCCTACCTTAAATATGCTCAGGACACTCACATTAGCCTGCAGATGGGCAGAAAGCATCTGGTAGCCCAGTGTGCTGTGGAGTCCAGGTTGCTTCCCCTTGTTTTTGCATGGCTGACTGGGAGCTGCTGCCACAGCTGTGGCCCAGTATGGTGAAAGACTTTAATACTGATTATCACTAGCCCAGGAAAAGATCAAAATTCAAAATTCAAAGTACGTTTTCTACTCTTTGCATATCACTTTCTCATCATTGTAAAGTAGAACCATCGTTAAGTCAGGGATTGCCTGTAATTGATTGTTTCAGCCAGACATCAAACTAATTCAGTAGGGAAAAGGACTGGACTAAAATTATTGGTGTATTTTGACATTTGATCACCATCATTCTACGACTTCTGAAATGGTACAAAAAACCAGATGAGACTGTGTATTCTCCTCTAGTATTAATCGTAGTTTCCAGTATAGAAAACCTTCAGTGGCTCCGAAACCAAGTGTGCATGTAATGGAGACTCTACAGGACCTAAAGGCCACACAAGGTAATTTGGACATGAGACTATTGTAGAATTCTGAGCTGGGGATTCAGGGAGGACAGAAGTAGAATTCTTACTACCAGGCTCATTCTTCTAAGAAGGAAGGTATCAAGCAATAGGCCTTCGTTGTGAGGTTCTGTGGCACTGAGTTATCAATATGTTCTTTCCTAGGAAACAGGTGTGGACCTTCTCCGAACAACTGGGTACAGTACATGGACCATTGCTACCACAAAACCGTGGACATGGTTCCTTGGTTAAGCTGTTCCTTTTGTTTCTTTGAATGCTACATTTTAAAGACAGAAAGAAGCGGCTTGGTGTGAGGTTGAATTTCATTCTTTACTTCGGATATGAACATGGAGTAGGAACCTGTCACAGAGGTGCTCCCTGCGGCTTCTAAAACAAGGGGGAAGGGGACACTCTTGCACTAATCTTCTCTTAGCGTCTTCCACTTCAGCGCAGCTCTCTCCCTCTCTATTTTTTTTTTTAATTTCGAAAACTCTAAGGGACACAAGTGTTTTCTGTTACATGGATGACTTGTATCATGCTGAAGTCAGGGCTTTCGTGTACCGGCCACCAGAATAGTGTACATTGTACTCGATAGGTAGATTTCTTTTCTTTTTTTTTTTTTTTTTGAGACAGTCTCGCTTTGTTGCCCAGGCTAGAGTGAGTGTCCTGGAGTCAGCCTAGCTCACAGCAACCTCACACCTCCTGGGCTCAAGCGATCCTCCTGCCTCAGCCTCCCGAGAAGCTGGGACTACAGGCATGCGCCAACCATGCCCGCTAATTTTTCTATATATATTAGTTGTCCAATTAATTTCTTCTATTTATAGTAGAGACGGGGTCTCGCTCTTGCTTAGGCTGGTTTCAAACTCCTGACCTTGAGCAATCCCCCCGCCTCAGCCTCCCAGAGTACAGTACTAGGATTACAGGCGTGAGCCACCTCGCCCGGCCGATAGGTAGATTTTTATCCCTCAACTCCCTCTTAGCTTCACCCATTCTTAGTTTCTGGTCCATTACAACTCTTTAGTCCATATATTAATATATCCTTCATTTAGCTCCAACTTCTAAGTGAGACCATGTGGTATCTGTTTTTCAATTCCTGAGATACTTCACTTAGGATAAAAGGTTTCCAGTTCCATTGAAGTATTTGAAAATATTATTTCATCCTTTTAATGGCTGAGTAGTACTCCGTGGTATATACCACATTTGTATATATCTCACATTTCTTTATCCACTCATCAGCTGATGGACACTTAGGTGGGTTCCATACTTTGCACCTTGAGCACGGCTTTCCTTTCCTCAAACACTGGCTTTCCCTCACTGTAGGACCTTTGCATTTTTGTCCTCTTCATTCAGTGTTCTCTTCAGATGTAACCATTGCTAACTACTTCACCTCCATCAAGCACTTACCCAGTTATCACTCCCTCCATAAGCCTGCCCTGACAGCCTCTAATTAGAATTTCAACCTGTGCACCACAGTGTCCCCCACCAGGCACCTGCTCTGGACACTCTGTCCCTCTTTCCCTGCTCTAATTTTTTCATAGCACATGTCACCTTCTTACATGCCATATACTTCCGTATGTTATTGTTCTTATTCTGCCCAAAACCTCCCCAAGTAGGATTTTGTCATTTTTGTTCATTAATAGATCTTGAGCTTGAAGCATAGTACAAAGTGGAAAAATGATAAAGTGAGTTGAGAGAAGGAATTTATATTGTGGGGTAGTGTCCTTTTGAACATAAAATATGCTATTAGTTATCTCTTTATTCTTCTTTGTTTTCAATTCATGCTTCAGAAATGCACAGATGTTGCAGTACTAACATATTTTTTGATATTTCATTTATCAGTGAACAAATAATAAACTGCATTATTATTATGGTTCTTTTCTTCTCCTTTACATAAATTCCATATTTTTCTTTTCTTATACACTTTTGGTATTAAGGGATCACTTTTGTGTATTTTGTTTTCATGCAGAATATCATGAAGTTACTTTTAGTAAGTCAGACTTGGATTGGCTTGTCTTATAAGGAAAAGCATAATGAATGGAAGTGGGAGGATGGCTCCTCTACTTCTCCTGGCCTGTAAGTTTCTAGTATATGATCCAATTCCTTATTTCCTTCTCAGTGTCTCAATGTCTTTTGCTTAAAGAGCTGGAGGAAAAAGAATGATTCTTTGGGGCAGAATTTAGACCATTTTATTTTTCATTTTTGTTATTTTATATTATGCTGTCAGCAATTTTATGAATCAAAGTCATTTATGTATTTCATAGTTTGTAAAAAGATGACATTATTGTTAGGTGATTTAATTAATTATAATTTTTGATAATAAATATAATATGGGGAATTCATTATATATGAATTTTGGGATTTTGGAGGGAAGAAGTATAGAATATTTATTCATCAAAGAGTACAGGCCTTTTTAATAGTTTTAAATACATATTGTTAAATTGTCCTGTAGCAACTGCATTAGATAATTATGACAAAAAACATAATAGCAAACTGCTCTGTGTGAATGTTAGTGTTTTAAAATTTTGATAATTTTGATAGCTGGTTATTTTTATTTTGTTCTTTTTAGTTATATTCTTTTGATATTACTGAGGCTATTCTTTCCTACAACTTGTATGTAATCTTTTGCCCATTTTATCATATTTATTTTTGATTTCTTGGTATGAATTCCTTATATATTAAGTTTATAACCTCTCTTTCAGACATGTCTTGCTATTTTGTTTTTCTTTAGTAATTTGCCTTTTAATCTTATTTGCTTTTATTATATGAACAAATGTTTAACATTTAAGTACACTGAAATTGTCTTTATTCATTTAAAATTTATTTTGGAATATGAGAGGGAAAGCTGAAACAGGATGTGTGTGTGTACACATATAGATATAGTTCATTCTCTCTATATATATTTCAATTAGATAACTAATTGCCAGAGTTTTGTTTAAAAGATACATTATTCTTTCCTCACTGATTTTAATGTTATATTTATCACATGCTAAACATTTAATATTTAAATATTTTGCATCATTTAATGTGTAACTTAAATATTTCATAATTTATGTAAATATTTTACGTGTGAACATACTTGGATTTTTCTCTTGGACTATTTCATCATATTGTGAGTCTATTCTTACTTTCATGGTAATCATTTTAATTATTAGAATTTTGTTATTTGATAGTTTTATGTTTCAAATCCTGTACAATGTTTGGTACACAGAACACTCAATAGGTATGTTGAATTAAAAAATACAGAATATATAAAAAATACAGAATATACATAAAATACAGAATATATAACAGAATATTCAGGCAATGTATTTTTCCTAACACAGTTCAGAATTCATTTTTAAACTTCCTTTGGCATTTGAAAAGGGGTATATTATGTATTTAATAGATGAGTAGATAAGCTTTACTTTTTTAAAATGATGTTAGTCAACCAGATTTGCTCTAGAGTTCATAAAAGACAGTCTTGTTCATGTTGACCTAAAATGTTTTGTGTAATTCAGATCTCTAGTCAAGGACTAGATTGAACCACAGTATTTGACAGCATCTTCCTTGTGGCATTTCTGGCAGTGGTGATTTTGTAAACTGAGGTGCCTATCAGAGCAAAGTGTACTCTGATATATTCTAAATTTTATGTATTACATATATCCTAAATTTCATTTTTAATTTTGGCTGACTTGTATATCGAATGCAATGCATTTACAGGTAAATGTCCCTCTCCAAACTGCAGCTGCACATACATAGTTGAATGGTTTCTGTCATGCTGATCTTTACTTAATCCTAACTGTAGATCCCAGGTTGTATGTCCCATCTTTCATGTCATTGCTATAATTTTACAGTCAGATTTTTCTCTCCCCCTCCATACAGGTATATTTTTTCTCATTTATAAATCTCTTTTTATCACATTTTATGTAGCTTATCTATTACTTATCTGCCTATCTCATCTCTTTTATAAATGTATGAGCTCTTTGAAAAGAGGGAGAGCAAACTAACACCTCATGTCCTCCACAGCACCTGGCACAATGAATTGCACATTCTTAAGTAATACTATTTAATTTGAACACACTGAATATAACCAGTGACTTTTGTTTTCTAAAATTTCTTAGGGGTTTACCAGAACCGAAAGTGGATTTCCAGGGGAAATGTGTATATCTAGATGTGCACGGCCTTGGTATTGATGACTGCACAACATCGTCTTCGTGCATGTGTGAGAAGGCTGTCTGTGCTAAAAGCTCAGAAAAAGAAGGTTAATGAAAAGGCTGTGAGGTTGACATCTCAATACTATTCACGGTCTTCCTGCCTTTGTTGCTATTGCTATCAATATTTCATGTAATTCGTGACTCTCTTTTTCCATGGCAGAAACTAAGAAATGATTTTATGGTGGAAAGGGATAATGTATAGGATTAAAGGAAAAATATCAGAGTAGTTTGGAAAACTTAGAAATTTCAGAACCTTGTTGATTTGGGGAAGATTATATAACTAAGCAAATAAACATATCACATGCCATGAATACTTAGTCTTGTAGGGTCTTTCTTATATTTCAAAATCTACTTATTAATTTAGAATTGGGGCACAATGGAAGAACACCTGCAGAACAAATGCAATGAGAAATATAAATGACAAATGATGTAACTTATACAAAGTTTGGCAAAAATAGAAAGTAATATATATATCTTTTATTTTGGCATATTATGGGGGTACAGATTTTAAGGTTTCAATAAATGCCCATTCTCCCCCTCAGAAAGTAATATTAATAGTAACAAGAAGCAGAAGAGAAAAAATAAAATTTAATTAAAATAAATTTCAGAAGTCATCTATTTTCCAAGTTGCTTGAAAAAGTCTTCCAGTAGATTTTTTTATTTAATTTTAGGTTTTAAAAATATATATATATTTTAATTTTAGCATATTACAGGGGTATAAATGTTTAGGTTACATATATTGCCTTTGCCCCACCCAAGTCAGAGCTTAGGGCATGTCCATCCTCTAGACAGTGTGCACCACACCCATTAAGGTGTGTATTTACCCATCCCTTCTTCCCTCTCCCGTCTGCCCAGCACTCGATGAATGTTGCCACTATATGTGCACTTAAGTGTTGATCAGTCAATACCAATTTGTTGGTGAGTACATGTGGTGCTTGTTTTTCCATTCTTGTGATACTTCACTTAGTAGAATGGGATCCAGCTCTATCCAGGATAATACAAGAGGTGCTAGATCACCATTGCTTTTTGTGGCTGAGTAGAAATCCATGGTATACATAGACCACATTTTATTAATCCACTCATGTATTGATGGGCACTTGAGTTGTTTCCACATCTTTGCAATTGTGAATTGTGCTGCCATAAACCTTCCAGTGCAGATGTCTTCATTATAGAATGTCTTTTTTTCCTTTGGGTAGATGCCTAGTAGTGGGATTGTGGATCAAATACTATTTCTATTTTTAGCTCTTTGAGGTATCTCTAAATTACTTTCTACAGGGATTGTACTAGTTTGCAGACCCACCAGCAGTGTAAGAGGGATAAAAATCCACAAGCCTAGTATCTGCTGTCTACAGGAAACACATCTAACCCACAAAGATGACTTCCCGCTGAAGGTCAAGGGATGGAAAACTATCATCCAGGCAAATGGAAGTTAAAAGAAAGCAGGGCTAGCTATACTACTTGCAGATAACATAAGCTTTAAAATAGCAAAAGTAAAAAAGGATAAAGATGGCCACTTTATAATGGTGAAAGGGAAGATCTAACCAGAAGATTTAACAGTTCTTAATATTTATGCACCCAATGCAGGAGCACCCAATTACACAAAGCAAACCTTGCATGATTTAAATAGCATGTTAAACAATACTGCCATAGTAGCAGGGGACCTCAACACTCCACTGAATGAATTGGATAGATCCTCCAAACATAAAATAAACAAAGAAATAAAGGGCTTAAAGAAAGCTCTTGATCAAAAAGATCTGACAGATCTCTACACAACATTCCACCACAGTTGAATTTACATTCTTCTCAGCTGCCCATGGTTCCTTCTCCAAAATTGATAACATGTTAGGCCAAAAATCACATCTCAAAAAATTCAAGAAAATAGAAATTATACCATGTGTCTTCTCTGACCATAGTGGCATAAAATTAGAGTTCAATTCCTATAGAAACACTCAATGCTTCACAAAGTCATGGAAACTAAACAATCTATTATTGAAGAATTATTGAGTCAAGGAGGAAATTCAGAGGGAAATCAAGAGTTTCTTCTAACAAAATAATGGAGCCACATGTTACCAAAACCTGTGGGATATAGCAAAAGCTTACCTGAGAGGAAAACTAATAGCAATAAACGCTCACATCTAAAAAACAGAAAGCTTAGATACTGACAACCTAATGAATAGACTCAAGGAATTGGAAATAGAAGAGCAAACCAATTCCAATCCTAGTAGAAGAAAAGAAATAACTAAGATCAAAGCAGAACTAAATGAAATGGAGAACAAGAGAATTATACGGAAGATCAATAAAACCAGAAGCTGGCTTTTGAAAAGATACACAAAACTGATAGCCCTTTTGCTAGACTGACAAGAACTCAAAGGGAAAAGACTCTAATAAACTCAATAAGAAATGAAAAAAGAGAGGTCACAACAGACACCACAGAAATGCAGGGGTTGTTTTTATAAAATGCCTTTTTTTTCCCTTTGGGTAGATCCTGGTAGTGGGATTGCTGGATTGAATGGTAGGTGTACATTTATCTCTTTGAAGAATCTCCACACTCCTTTCCATAGAAGTTGCACTACTTTGTAGTCATACTAACAGAATCCAAGCATTCCTTTCTCTCTGCATCCAACCCAGCATCTATTGTATTTTGACTTTTTACTAATGTCAATTTTGATAGCATAGCAGTAAGGTGATAATCTCATTGTAGTTTTAATTTGCATTTCCCTAATGGTTAGTGACATTGAGCATTTTTTCCTATGTTTGTTGGCTATTTGTATACTTTCCTTTGAAAACCCTTGTCTTTTGCCCACTTTTTGATGGGGTTGCTGGTTTTTTTACTTGCTGCTCTCTTTGAATGTTTTGTAGATTCTGGATATTAATCCTTTATTGGATGCTTAGTTTGCAAACATTTACCCCATTCTGCTGTAGTGTATCCATTCTTGATTGTTTCCTTTGCTTTGCAGAAGATTGTTAATTTAATTCTTATTTATTATTTTTGTTGTTGCTATATTTGCCTTGCGATCATAGCCATAATTTCTTTGCCTAGGCCAAGCTCTAGAAGAGTTTCTGTATGTTTTCTTATAGAATATTTAACGTTTCCTGCCTTACATTTAAGTCTTTTATCTATATTGAATTAATTTTTGTATATGGCAAGAGATATGGCTCCTGTTTCATTCTTCTGCTTGTGACTATCCAGTTTCCCAGTACCGTTTGTTGAATAGGGTGTGGTTTCTCCAGTGTTATGTTGTTAGTTTTGTTGAAGATGAGTTCATTGTAGGTAGTTGATTTCATTTCAGAGTTCTTTATTTTTGTTCCATTGGTCTATGTCTCTACTTTTATATCAGTAAGATGTTGTTTTGGTTACTATAGCCTTATATTATTTTTTTAGATCAGGTTATGTGATTCTTCCAGATTTGTTCATATTGCTTAAGAATGCTTTGGCTATTTGGGTTCTTCTTTGGTTACAAATGAAGCTTAGGATTATTTTATCTAGATATGTGAAATATGGCATTGATATTTTTATGGGGATTGTAAATGACTTTGGATAGTATGGACATTTTAATGATGTTAACTCAGCCAATCCATGAGCAAGGGATGTTTTTCCATTTGTTTGTGTCATCTGTGATTTCTTTCATCAGTGTTGCATAGTTCTCCTTATAGAGATCTTTCAGATTCTTGGTTAAGTATATTCCTAGGTATTTTATTTTCTTTGTAGCTATTTTGTCTTTTTCTTGTTTGGGGATTTTCTAGATGCAAGATCATATCGTTAATGAAAAGCAATAGTTTTACTTCCTCTTTCCTGATTTGGATACCCTTTATTTCTTTCTCTTGCCTGATTACTCTGGCTAGGAATTCCATTAGTATGTTGAATAGAAGTGATGGTAATGGGCACCCTTGTCTCATTCCAGTTCTTATGGATAATTCTTTCAACTTTTTTCCACTCATTATAATGTTAGCTGTGGGTTTGTCATATATCGCTTTTATAATTTTGAAGTATCTTCCATATATATATGTATATGTATATGTATATAGCTTGAGTTTTCCTAATTGTCCCACAGTCATTTTAATGGAACATTAATAGATGCTGTATTGAAGATTTTTAAAAAATCTATTTACCAACATTTGATCCAGCAATTCCACTACTGGGTACATATCCAAAGGAAAAGAAGTCATTTTATCAAGAAGACATCTACATCCATATATTTATTGCAGCACAATTCACAATCACAAAGATATGGAATCAACCTAAGTGCCCAACAATTCATGAGTGGATTAATAAAATGTGGTATATGTATACCATGCAATTATACTCAGCCGTAAAAAATGAATTAATTCCTTTTGTAACAATCTGTATGGAATTATAGACTATGCTTCTTAGTGAAATATCACAAGAATGGGAAAACAAACACCACATATACTTGCTATTAAATTGGAACTAACTGAACAGTACTCATGTGAACAGATGGAAATAAAACTTAATGGAAATCAAGCAGGTGGGAAGGGGTGGAAGGTATAGGTAAAATCATACCTAACGGGTACAATGCACACTATCTGGGTGACTGGCACACATAGCTTTGTGTCAAGCAGTACAAAAGCAATCAATGTAACCAAAACATTTGTACCCCTGCAGTATCCTGAAATAAAAATCACTATAGTGGGATATAATTGATATCAAAACATTGCACATTTTAATGTATACAATTTGATGAGTTTGGACATACGTATACACCCATGAAACCATCAGTGCAATCAAAGTCATAGACATGTTCATCACTTCCAAAAGTTTTTCCTTGAATGCCTTTATTTACTGAAGGGTGGGTATTAAGACATCAACATGAGATCTACCCTCTTAAGAAATTTTTCAGTGCACAGGACAGTGATATTAACTCTAGGTGCTATGTTGTACAGCAGATCTGTAGAGTATATTCATCTTGTACAACTGCAACTTCGTACCAGTTGAACAATTCCCTGTTTTTCTCTTCTCTTCCAAGCCCGTGGTAATCACCATTCTATTCTCTGTTCTTATGAATTTGACTATTTTAGATACCTCACATAAGTGGAATCATGAAGTATTTGTCCTTCTGCATCTGGATAATTTCATTTGCCTTAATGTGCTCAAGATTAATCTATGTTGTCATGAATGGCAGGTTTTCTTTTTTTTAACAGCTGAATAATATTTCATTGTATGTATAGACCACATTCTATTTTTCTATTCATCTACTAATGAATATTTAGGTTGTTTCTATATTTTGGCTATTCTGAATAATGGGAGTGAAGATATCTCTTTAAGAGACTGATTTCAATTCTTTTGAGTATGCTATATAGCCAATAGTGAGATTGCTGTGTCATATAGGAGTTCTATTTTTAATTTTTTGAGGGACCTCCATATTGTTTTCCATCTTCTTTTGACATTTGAAAGGGGTATATTATGTATTAATAGATGAATAGAATAAGCTTACTTTTTTAAAATGATGTTAGTCAACCAGATTTGCTCTAGAGTTCATAAAGACAGTCTTGTTCATGTTGACCTAAAATGTTTTTGTAATTCAGATCTCTAGTCAAGGACTAGATTGAACCCATAGTATTTGACAGCATCTTCCTTGTGCATTTCTGGCAGTGGTGATTTTGTAAACTGAGGTGCCTATCAGAGCAAAGTGTACTCGATATTCTAATTTTTATTATACATATATCCTAAATTCATTTTAATTTTGGCTGACTTGTATATCGAATGCAATGCATTTACAGGTAAATGTCCCTCTCCAAACTGCAGCTGACATACATAGTTGAATGGTTTCTATCATGCCTGATCTTACTTAATCTAACTGTAGATCCAGGTTGTAGTCCCATCTTTCATGTCATTGCTATAATTTACAGTCAGATTTTTCTCCCTCCCCTCCATACAGGTATATTTTCTCATTTATAAATCTCTTTTTATCACATTTTAGTAGCTTATTTTACTTATCTGCCTATCTCATCTCTTTTATAAATGTATGAGCTCTTTGAAAAGAGGGAGAGCAACTAACACCTCATGTCCTCCACAGCACGCTCACAATGAATTGCAATTCTTAAGTATATATTTAATTTGAACACACTGAATATAACCAGTGACTTTGTTTTCTAAAATTTAGGGGTTTAGACAGAACCGAAAGTGGATTCCAGGGAATGTATATCTAGATGTGCACGACCTTGGTATTGATGACTGCACAACATCCTCTTCGTGCATGTGTGAGAAGGCTGTCTGTGCTAAAAGCTCAGAAAAAAGAAGTTAATGAAAAGGCTGTGAGGTTGACATCTCAATACTATTCACGTCTTCCTGCCTTTGTGCATTGCTATCAATATTTCATGTAATTCGTGACTCTCTTTTCCATGGCAGAAACTGAGAAATGATTTATGGGGGAAAGGGATAATGTATAGGATAAAGGAAAATATCAGAGTAGTTTGAAAACTTAGAAATTTCAGAAACTTGTTGATTTGGGGAGGATTATATACAAGCAATAAACATATCACATGCCATGAATACTTAGTCTTGTAGGTCTTCTTATATTTCAAATCTCTTTATTAATTTAGATTGGGGCACAATGGAAGAACACCTGCAGAACAAATGCAATGAGAAATAAATGACAAATGATAATTTATACAAGTTTGGCAAAAGAAAGATTATATACTTTTATTTGGCATATTATGGGTACGATTTTAAGGTTTCAATAAATGCCATTCTCCCCTCAGAAAGTAATATTAATAGTACAAGAAGCAGAAGAGAAAAATAATAATTAAATAAATTCAGAAGTCATCTATTTCCAAGTTGCTTGAAAATCTTCCAGTAGATTTTATTTATTTTAGGTTTTAAAAATATAATAATTAATTTTAGCATATTCAGGGGTATAAATGTTTAGGTTACATATATTGCCTTGCCCCACCCAAGTCAGAGCTTAGGGCATGTCCATCCTCTAGACAGTGTGCACCACACCCATTAAGGTGTGTATTTACCCATCCCTTCTTCCCTCTCCCGTCTGCCGCACTCGATGAATGTTGCCACTATATGTGCACTTAAGTGTTGATCAGTCACAACACAATTTGTGGGGAGTACATGTGGTGCTGTTTCCATTCTGTGGGATACTTCACTTAGTAGAATGGGATCCAGCTCTATCCAGGATAATACAAGAGGTGCTAATCACCATTGCTTTTGTGCTGAGTAGAAATCCATGTATACATAGACCACATTTTATTAATCCACCATGTATTGATGGGCACTTGAGTTGTTTCCACATCTTTGCAATGTGAATTGTGCTGCCATAAACCTTCCAGTGCAGATGTCTTCAGTTAAGAATGCTTTTTTCCTTTGGTAGATGCCTAGTAGTGGGATGTGGATCAAAATACTATTTCTATTTTAGCTCTTTGAGGTATCTCTAAATTACTTTCTACAGGGATTGTACTAGTTTGCAGACCCACAGCAGTGTAAGGAGGATAAAAATCCACAAGCCTAGTATCTGCTGTTCTACAGAAACACATCTAACCCACAAAGAGACTTCCCGCTGAATCAAGGGATGGAAAACTATCATCCAGGCAAATGGAAGTTAAAAGAAAAGGGCTAGCTATACTACTGCAGATAACATAAGCTTTAAAAAGCAAAAGTAAAAAGGATAAAGATGGCACTTTATAATGGTGAAAGGGAAGATCTAACCAGAAGATTAACAGTTCTTAATATTATGCACCCAATGCAGGAGCACCCAATTACACAAAGCAAACCTTGCATGATTTAAATAGCATGTTAAACAATACTGCCATAGTAGCAGGACCTCAACACTCCACTGAATGAATGGATAGATCCTCCAAACATAAAATAAACAAGAAATAAAGGGCTTAAAGAAAGCTCCTGATCAAAAAGATCTGACAGATCTCTACACAACATTCCACCACAGTTGAATTTACATTCTCTCAGCTGCCATGGTTCCTTCTCCAAAATTGATAACATGTAGGCCAAAAATCACATCTCAAAAATTCAAGAAAATAGAAATTATCATGTGTCTTCTCTGACCATAGTGGCATAAAATTAGAGTTCAATTCTATAGAAACACTCAATGCTTCACAAAGTCATGGAAACTAAACAATCTATTATTGAAGAATTATTGAGTCAAGGAGGAAATTCAGAGGGAAATCAAGTTTCTTCTAACAAATAATGGAGCCACATGTTACCAAAACCTGTGGATAATAGCAAAAGTTACCTGAGAGGAAAACTAATAGCAATAAACGCCACATCTAAAAAACAGAAGCTAGATACTGACAACCTAATGAATAGACTCAAAGGATTGGAAATAGAAGAGCAAACCATTCAATCCTAGTAGAAGAAAAGAAATAACTAAGATCAAAGCAGAACTAAATGAAATGGAGAACAAGAGAATTATACGGAAGATCAATAAAACCAGAAGCTGGCTTTGAAAAGATACACAAAACTTGATAGCCTTTTGCTAGACTGACAAGAACTCAAAGGGAAAAGACTCTAATAAACTCAATAAGAAATGAAAAAAGAGAGTCACAACAGCACCACAGAGAATGCAGGGGTTGTTTTATAAAATGCCTTTTTTTCCCTTTGGGTAGATCCTGGTAGTGGGATTGCTGGATTGAATGGTAGGTGTACATTTATCTCTTTGAAGAATCTCCACACTCCTTTCCATAGAAGTTGCACTAATTGTAGTCATACTAACAGAATCCAAGCATTCCTTTCTCTCTGCATCCAACCAGCATCTATTGTATTTTGACTTTTACTAATGTCAATTTGATAGCATAGCAGTAAGGTGATAATCTCATTGTAGTTTTAATTTGCATTTCCTAATGGTTAGTGACATTGAGCATTTTTTCCTATGTTTGGCTATTTGTATACTTCCTTTGAAAACCCTTGTCTTTTGCCCACTTTTTGATGGGGTTGCTGGTTTTTTACTTGCTGCTCCTTTGAATGTTTTGTAGATTCTGATATTAATCCTTTATTGGATGCTTAGTTGCAAACATAATTCCTGAGATACTTCACTTAGGATAAAAGGTTTCCAGTTCCATTGAAGTATTTGAAAATATTATTTTATTCCTTTTAATGGCTGAGTAGTACTCTGTGGTATATACCACATTTATATATATATATCACATTTCTTTATCCACTCATCAGCTGACGGACACTTAGGTGGGTTCCATACCTTTGCACTTGAGCACGGCTTTCCTTTCCTCAACACACTGGGCCTGCCCTCACTGTAGGACCTTTGCATTCTCTGTTCCTTCTTCATTCAGTGTTCTCTTCAGATGTAACCATTGCTAACTACTTCACCTCCATCAAGCACTTACCCAGTTATCACCTCCTCCATAAACCTGCCCTGACAGCCCTAATTAGAATTTCAACCTGTGCACCAGTGTCCCCCCCAGGCACCCTGCTCTGGACACTCTGTCCCTCTTTCTCTGCTCTAATTTTTTCATAGCACATGTCACCTTCTTACATGCCATATACTTTCCACGTATGTTATTTGTTCTTATCTGCCCCAAACCTCCCCAAAGTAGGGATTTTTGTCATTTTTGTTCATTAATAGATCTTGAGCTTGAAGCATAGGTACAAAGTTGAATAAATGATAAAGTGAGTTGAGAGAAGGAATTTATATTGTGGGGTAGTGTCCTTTTGAACATAAAATATGCTATTAGTTATCTCTTTATTCTTCTTTGTTTTCAATTCATGCTTCAGAAATGCACAGATGTTGCAGTACTAACATATTTTTTGATATTTCATTTATCAGTGAACAAATAATAAACTGCATTATTATTATGGTTCTTTTCTTCTCCTTTACATAAATTCCATATTTTTCTTTTCTTATACACTTTTGGTATTAAGGGATCACTTTTGTGTATTTTGTTTTCATGCAGAATATCATGAAGTTACTTTTAGTAAGTCAGACTTGGATTGGCTTGTCTTATAAGGAAAAGCATAATGAATGGAAGTGGGAGGATGGCTCCTCTACTTCTCCTGGCCTGTAAGTTTCTAGTATATGATCCAATTCCTTATTTCCTTCTCAGTGTCTCAATGTCTTTTGCTTAAAGAGCTGGAGGAAAAAGAATGATTCTTTGGGGCAGAATTTAGACCATTTTATTTTTCATTTTTGTTATTTTATATTATGCTGTCAGCAATTTTATGAATCAAAGTCATTTATGTATTTCATAGTTTGTAAAAAGATGACATTATTGTTAGGTGATTTAATTAATTATAATTTTTGATAATAAATATAATATGGGGAATTCATTATATATGAATTTTGGGATTTTGGAGGGAAGAAGTATAGAATATTTATTCATCAAAGAGTACAGGCCTTTTTAATAGTTTTAAATACATATTGTTAAATTGTCCTGTAGCAACTGCATTAGATAATTATGACAAAAAACATAATAGCAAACTGCTCTGTGTGAATGTTAGTGTTTTAAAATTTTGATAATTTTGATAGCTGGTTATTTTTATTTTGTTCTTTTTAGTTATATTCTTTTGATATTACTGAGGCTATTCTTTCCTACAACTTGTATGTAATCTTTTGCCCATTTTATCATATTTATTTTTGATTTCTTGGTATGAATTCCTTATATATTAAGTTTATAACCTCTCTTTCAGACATGTCTTGCTATTTTGTTTTTCTTTAGTAATTTGCCTTTTAATCTTATTTGCTTTTATTATATGAACAAATGTTTAACATTTAAGTACACTGAAATTGTCTTTATTCATTTAAAATTTATTTTGGAATATGAGAGGGAAAGCTGAAACATGGATGTGTGTGTGTGTACACATATAGATATAGTTCATTCTCTCTATATATATTTCAATTAGATAACTAATTGCCAGAGTTTTGTTTAAAAGATACATTATTCTTTCCTCACTGATTTTAATGTTATATTTATCACATGCTAAACATTTAATATTTAAATATTTTGCATCATTTAATGTGTAACTTAAATATTTCATAATTTATGTAAATATTTTACGTGTGAACATACTTGGATTTTTCTCTTGGACTATTTCATCATATTGTGAGTCTATTCTTACTTTCATGGTAATCATTTTAATTATTAGAATTTTGTTATTTGATAGTTTTATGTTTCAAATCCTGTACAATGTTTGGTACACAGAACACTCAATAGGTATGTTGAATTAAAAAATACAGAATATATAAAAAATACAGAATATACATAAAATACAGAATATATAACAGAATATTCAGGCAATGTATTTTTCCTAACACAGTTCAGAATTCATTTTTAAAATTCTTTGATTTGCAAAGGGGTATATTATGTATTTAATAGATGAATAGATAAGCTTTACTTTTTTAAAATGATGTTAGTCAACCAGATTTGCTCTAGAGTTCATAAAAGACAGTCTTGTATGTTGACCTAAAATGTTTGTGTAATTCAGATCTCTAGTCAAGGACTAGATTGAACCATAGTATTTGACAGCATCTTCCTTGGGCATTTCTGGCAGTGGTGATTTGTAAACTGAGGTGCCTATCAGAGCAAAGTGTACTCTGATATATTCGAAATTTATGTATTACATATATCCTAAATTCATTTTAATTTTGGCTGACTTTGTATATACGAATGCAATGCATTTACAGGTAAATGCCTCTCCAAACTGCAGCTGACGATACTATATTGAATGGTTTCTATCATGCCTGATCTTTACTTAATCCTAACTGTAGATCCCAGGTGTAGTCCCATCTTTCATGTCATTGCTATAATTTACAGTCAGATTTTTCTCTCCCCCCTCCATACAGGTATATTTTTCTCATTTATAAATCTCTTTTTATCACATTTATGTAGCTTATTTTTACTTATCTGCTATCTCATCTCTTTTATAAATGTATGAGCTCTTTGAAAAGAGGGAGGCAACTCA